>JACBWW010000039.1:7081442-7184322 GCA_020086605.1 Lanius collurio
TGCCACCTGCAGCATGGACAGCCACTGGGAACACCCTCAGTGCCACCTTCACTCCCACAGACCCCCATGGGACCACTACGGGACCACCATCCACCACACAACCACCCAGTGCTTGCCGAGCCCGAGGGCTCCAAGCCTTATCCACCCCACCAGGGAAGCTACGGAACCTCAGCCACACGCAAAGTCCTCCCTGGAAAGTGCTGTTCAGTGCTCTGAGCTGTCACTCAGCTGTCAGTGGGCTCCAGAGCCCATCCCTCCTGTCCCAACCTGCGCCTCATGGCATGCATGAGCCATTCCCTGACCACCACAGTACCTCAGGTCACCCTGAAACCTGCCCTGGCCTTTCCAGCCGCCAAGGGAAGAAAGAACCATCCAGGTGACAATCTTCTCAGGGAGAGATGGGAGCCACCGCCAAGGAGCTGCTCCAGCCACTCTTGTGCACTCTGGAGCTCACCAAGAGCAGTTCATTCCCAGCCATGGTTCGAGGTTCTTCCACTTTTCCATTAAAACAAGATGGAGCTGGGTGTGGACAGCGCTCGATCGCCACAGCGGCTCTTCAGCCTGGCTGCCAGTGGGCAGCTCCAGCCACCGGCACCCACCAGCACGGCCAGTGCTGCCACGGGGCACGGGCAGGCCTGGCGACAGCCTAGTGACAGGCTTTCATTCCTGACACATATGGGGACTCCTGGGGCCGGCAGTTGCACTCCTGCTGCTCGGGGTAGTCGATGAAATCCGGGGCAGGCAGCCCTGAGAGGATCATCAGGGATTTGTTCCAGATGGTGAAGGTGGGACACACTGGCAGGATGAAGGAGACTTCGAAGGTGTGGAGGTGGAGGGAGTTGGCCGGGTCGTAGAAGGAGAGCGCGTTGTTGTCGTAGTCCAGGAGGACTCCGAGGCGCTTCATCTGCGGGTGCACCTCCACCAGCATCTCCTTGTTGTTGTGCCGCACCACAAAGTTGTTGTTGCAGCGGGAGAAGACCCAAGAAGAGGAGTTCTTCCCAATCCACTCATTTTTGGGGGCTGACTTGTAAGCCACACCGATGGCATACCTGCAGAGAGGAGAAGCTGTGCTCAGCACCCTCCAGCCTCGGCACAGCACCAGGCCCAGCCCTGATGGCCACGACACCCCGTGCTTTCAGAGCCCACCTACCCGTGAAAGGGCACAGAGTGGGCATCTCTGGCAGAGGCTGGACTGGGAAAGCATTCCCCCTCACACCAGCAGTGCCTTACCAGGTGGAGGATCCCACCACCACCTCCCAGTAGTGGCAGCCGCTGTCGATGAAGACATTGCCAGCCGCACCGTAGCAGCCTGTCCCGCTGAACCTCTCCGGCGTGTGGCTCTTCTTCAAGGAGCTCTCATCCTTCTCCATCTGCAGCCCGTCATTGGAGATCTTCAGCTTCTTGTGAGCCATCTTGGGGTCCAGCTTGAATGGCTGACCTGTGGAGAAGAGACACATGGAAGAGGATTTGTCTTGTTAGCATCATGTGCAGGAAAGGTGCTTCTTCACATACCATGTTATTGGCATATTTAATGGTGGTTTGCTTGGGTGTTTTCCCCAAAACCAGACCAGATCTGGGTGGTGTCCCAGAGCTTCAACCTACTCCTTGTTTGTCAATGACTTCCCTCTGGAAGTCCTCAGACTATCCCTGGATTTGCAAACAAAACCCCAATACGCTGCAAAGAAGCAAATTGAGTTCAGGTGGGTTTTGCTGCTGTGTTTTCATGTGAGATGCAGTAAAGAACACACAGGCACCGGAGAGCATTTCCATAGGGATTCACTTGCTTCAGGACAAAACAAATGACAGCTGCAGAGAACATCCCAAGTCATGTTTTGGTACCCAGCTCAGGGCATGACTGGCTGTGTCCTCCTGCATGCTCCCATTTATGGCTACAGACACGGAATCCCAGCAAGGAAAAACAAGGACACCACCATGGCAATGGGGTCCTGAGCCTGGGCTGGGGACCCCCAGAACAGCCAGGAAACCCTGCAAACAGACACACAAGGAGAGCCCCAGGACAGCTGGGAACTTCTGCAACATCAGCAACAAGGGCAGCTGCAGAACGGAGCTCATCTGTGCCGTACTCCCATACCTGATGGGAGCTTGTGCTGGTTTTCCTTGGAGCCCAATTTGCTGAATAATTGAGTTGAGAAGCCTGAAAGTAAAGCTGCAAATTGGGAGTGACCTGCCCCCTCCTTCTTCTGGCTGCTCTGATCTTTCTGCCATATCTTTTCCTGGCAGTAATGTAAAGAGACAAGCTCTGAGGAAGCAAGGTATAAAAATACTTGGCTCCATCAGAAGAGAGACACTCACAGCCCTGTTTCCGAAGGCAACCCCTTGCTAAGGTCAGTGTGAAGAACTGGAGCCCAGCCCTTGTCACTGGTTTGTGCTGGCGTGTCCTGAAGCGAGCACTCGAGCCACATCCACAGGCAGGGTGTGTGAGGGGCAGGCTGGGAGGCAGCAGCACACGGGCTGGGATGGGTCAGAGAGTGTTTCAGAGAACACAGCTGGGTACCTGCTACCATCAACCCCCTTCCCAAAATATCACTCTAGCACTGGGAAAAAATACAGACTTCACAGAGGTCGTGATGGTCCCAACCTCAACCCCCAGCATGGGGGCTGTCAGTGGAAGGCTGTTCTGACTGCCTAAGAGGGCAGAGCAGCCTTCACTCCCTGCTCCCCCAGCATCACCACCCTCTGTGCCTCCCAGTCACTGCTCTCCAGCTCCCCAGCCCCGCCAGGCAGAGAGCTGAGGGCTGTGATGATTTCTCTCATCATTAACAATTCCTCTCATCATTAGCATGTATGTCCTGGGCTGGTCACTCAGATTACCTTTATCCCACAAATTCAGCTTGCTGGGATATTCCCGACTGCCTTTTGCTGGTCACCCCTGCATGAGGCTTGGGAGCTGTGGGAAAGCAGCCGGCTTCAGGACTGGACACAGCCAGCTGCACCCCTGGGGCATTTATCAGCTGGATTATCCCTCCCTTCCCTGCAGAGCCGGAGTGAGCGGAGCAGAGGAAATCCTGTCTGGCACTGGGTGTGTGGGAGCAAAGAGGAGGCAGCCAGGAACACGGTCAAGGTCAGTGGTATGCAGGGATGGAGCCAGGCAGAGGGAGCCGTGTGCTGGAGCTGCATCCCCACCCTGCAGGGCCCCAGACACCCACCCTGCTCCCCTGGACCTCACAGCGCTCCTGCACCCATCACAGTAAGCAGGGGCTCACCGGCTTGGGACGCTCCTGTCACCCACCCACAGGGACAGTGAGGAGGACAGGCTGCCTGCTGCCTTACATAAGAGCTATGGAAATAACTGGAATGAGATCCCCAGGAGCAGGAGACAACATCCAACACAGCCAAATCCAGGAGCAGCAGCCCATGCCAGTGGGGGTCAGTGGTGCCACCAGCGTCCTGCAGCACAGCAGCTCCTGTGTGCCCCACTCCTCTGGCTGCGGGGCACAGGGACGGGGCACAGCGGACAGCTGGGGACTGCATTTGGCTGGAAACGTGTGGAGAGGAGGGATGGATATGTACTCTGCTCCCAAGGATGCTGCAGGCATCCACCATGCTCCGCCCAGAGAGCAAACAAATCTGTATGGACGCAGGGACACAAAGCCAGCCCTTCCTGCCTTCTGTCCCTCCTCTCTGCCGGCAGTGGCAGTGTCCCTGCTCCCACCAGCCATCCAAGATGCTGGGATCTTGAGGCACAGGACATCCACAGAGCATGGCTGCCAACACCACCCTGTCCTCCCTGAAGACATAACCTTCTGCAAAGAAAGAAACAAAGACGCAGCACTGTAGTGCTGAGTCACCAATTCATAGGAAAGCCATAAATCCATCTAAATCTGTAACTCTTTTCACAAATTCCCTGCTGGGAAGCTTCTGTAGGGATCATTCTGCTCCTTAAAAAAACCTGCACTAACATGATCCAGTCAGTAGCAGCGACCCCACAGCCCACTGCTCAGGTATCAAACCTACTCCTGACATCTCGCATGGGATGTGGATGGAGCCATCCTGTAGCACACTGAGGTCTTGCCAAGAGATGCAGAAATCAGGAAAAGCCAGAATTGCGAGGGAAAATAAGGCCAGGATGCACTGGCCAAGGCAAGGACTGTAAAACCCATTTCCCTGCACTTTATTTATGGCCAGAGCTGGGCCTGTGTCTGCATTCCAGCACTTTCAGCAATTTTTGGACACTTGCTCCTAAATAAGTCCTGCCCAGGCCCAGCCTAAGCAGAGGATGGTCTCTCTGTCACTAAACCAAACTTGTTCTCCCAAGCTTCTCTGTTCAGGACGCAGATTTAGTGCCAGCACTGACAGCGCCGACACTGCGGAAATCGATGTGTCCTGACACTGACCTTCTGGCGATGGAGAGATCTCTCCAGACATCACTTCAGGAACAGAACAGGCTGTGAAATATGCTAATGGGCCATTTCTGTCTTGAGTTGCTGACACTTCCACCAAGGTTACAGCAGTGGGAAAGCATGGGTGAGATATCCTCTGCATATTGTCCACTGGAAAAGGAGAAACCTTGGTCCCAAATGCCAACAGGAGGAACAGCCAGTGGGGACATGCTAGGGCTGCAGCACTGGATGCCCAAAGGAGCCCTTGTCCTCTAAGGCTGGCCACAGAAAAAAATAGATCAATACATTTTATATCCATATATATGGCTAAATCAAACTTTCAGGAATTCAGAAATCTCCACAAACACAGGTTTTTTGGCAGAGGAACACCAAACTGGTGGCAGTGCCACATGGCCCTCCTGCCCCACACTTGAGCAGGAAGGGAGGGACAGGTCCTTGTGGAAGGGGCTTTAGCACATGCAAAACCACAATCACACACAACCTGTGCAGTGTCTCAGATGGGGCTGCTCGAGGTTTCACACACACAAAAAGCTGCTGCAGATGCATCCCTGCAGCAAGGGGGGCTCAGCACCTGACTGGATTCTGATCAAACCCAGTCCATCCCCGAGCAGGAGCACTTGGAGCTGTGCTGACAGCTCTGGTGACTGACACTCAGCTAAAATCACCAAGAGCAAACCCCGTCCAAGGGGAGCAGCCGCCACAGCCAGTCACCCTCGCTCCCAGCTTCCCAAGCTGCCCACTACTCATTCCCAGAGCGAGCCCCTTTCAAAGCCAGGGGAATGCTGAAAAACAGCAGCCGCAGGAGGGATAAATTTTTAATGAACAGGCAGACTGGGTTGGAGTTTGCTCCTCAGCAACTCCCTCAGCCCCACTGCCTCAACGTTGTTTTATTCAGTTTAATGTCGCGCAAAGAAAAGGAGGAGGTGAGGTGATAAATCATCATGAAAGCCCGGTTCAGGCAGAAGCGATGGTTGGAAAAGGGGACAGAAGGGAGGGCTGTGCTCACCAGGACCACGCTGAGTGCGAGCTCTGGAAAGGCGTGGGCACAGAGCAGACAGGAGACCCAATTTATTCCTCCCCCAAGATCTCACACCGTCCCTCCCGTGTCACCCTCCAGGCCATGGGTGTCAGTGCTTCTGCTGTCCTTGCTGTACTTCAATGGGAGAAGGTTTCCCACCACAAAACCTGGACCTCTGTCTGTGCTAGGACAGGTCTAGCTCCACTGCCCTCAGAGTTCAGCTTTCCCTAAACACATTTAACCTTCCTTGGCATCTCCAGGGCATTGGAAAGAAAAATTTCTGCTTTGTGTGTGGCTGCAAAGACCCACCCATCACCATGGAGACACTTTTCAACCTTATGGCTCTCCAAATCACAACCCTCTGCAGGCTAAGTCACACACCAGAACACAACTGCTCTGTGACTTCTTGCATCAGCCCCAAAAAATCCAGGGATGTAAAATCACCAGAAGAATGGACAGTTACGACCTAAGACCCCAGGGATGGGTGCTGACAGGAGCAGAGGGCTGAAGGGAGTCCCTGGCACCACATGGGGTATCAGGAGAACATCCCTGAGGCAGGGAAGGAATGGAGGCACCAAGGGAGATGAGTGCTCCAATGATTTAACAGTCCGGGGTCTCCATCCCGCTGCCAGCCACTGCCCCCTCACCAGGAGCACTCAGCCATAGCCCAGGCACCCCAGTGCCCAGGAAAGTCTCCCCCCCACCTGCCACGGCCATGTGAGTGCCTGGGCACCTACTGTTGGTCTTGAGGCGGGCGGGCTCACTGTTCCGGCTGCCCGCCTGGTTGATGGCCTTTACCAGGAAGATGTAGCGGGTGCCACTCTGGAGCCCGTGCACTGTGTAGTGGTTCTGCTTGATGTTGGGGACGATCATCCAGCTGTCCATGGAGTTGTAGAGACCTGCAGTGTGGGACAGGGGGAGAGATTTATTCCCAGGGAAGGACAGAATACAAAGTCCCCGTGCTGCTAATGCAGAGGTCAGGACCGCGTGTCCCTCGGAAGGATTCACCACCTGCCTGGGAGTTCAGAGCGTCCGCAGGGAAATTTCCAGAGATGATCCCACCATCCTCCCACCATCACCCCACTGTCGCTCTCTCCCATGCCTCTGCTCCCACAGGACAGCCTCTCTCCTGCTCCAGGGCCACAATTATGGAATTCCACCAGCAGAAAGGGATATTTGCACCCAAATCGATGTGTTTGTGACTGAATCTTGCTCCTGCCCAGTCCTCAGTGATCCAGGGTGGGAAGTAACAATCCATGGCTAAGGAATGATGATGCTTGGCTCCCTGAATAGACCGGTCTGCAGAGTGGTTCAAAGAAAATGAGTTCCCAGTGAAGGGATCCAGATACTTGGAAACCATTCAGGAGGCTGAACTCTTGCTGGAAATGGGAAGGAATGAAAAATCCAAGACCATGGAGGCACCAAGCTGACTGCTGCAGTGATTTGCAGTGTCTGAGCTGCAGGGCCTGGCAGGTATGGAAATGTAGTGCTGTACCTTGGGTGGGGTGACACAGGAAAGGGGAAAAGCCTTACTCGGTGCCACTGAAGCTGTTGCTGCCACCAGCATGACTGGGACGAGGATCACCTGCAGCTGGCAGGAGCACCTGAGAAGCTGGCACTGGGGGACAAGGAGGCTGTAGGGCTCATGGGAAAGCAGGGCAGCTATCACAGCACAGGGCTAGGGGCTTTGAGCTGAAATATGAATAAGGAGGCTTGGAAGAAGTAGCAGGAGGCTTCCTGGATCTGGTGAGAGGTGAGGAGTACATTGTGAACTTGGATTGACTGGAGGGGAAGTTTCAACATGTGCAGGGCTGGGAGGCAGGAGCTGGGAACGCTCCACACCTCTTTGCAACAGCTTCCAATCCACTTATCCTCAGTGGCTGGCTCAGCCACAGGACAAGGGCAGGTTGCAGTCCCTGTCAGCCTGAATTTGATTTTGGATACACATAGGAATGGCCGAGGGGCACAGAGCACTGTGATGTGAAGTGGAAAATAAAACAGATGTGATCCTGATTGCAGCCTGCATGCTGAGCTGCTCTCGTTGGAGCGCACAGCTTCCAGCCTGCACTGGTCGGTGTCACCTTCCTGTGAGAAGGACCAGCTGGGGATGCTCCATCAGGAAGAACAAGGTGGCTGAGAGATGACAATGAGAAGGACTTCACTTTCCAAGCAGGTTTCTTTCCCAAAACAGGTTTCTTTCCCAAAACAACCTTGAAGAGCTTGGCCTTTAAGACCAACCTCCTCGCTCCTACCCTCGCCAAAGCTTAAAAAAATCCTTTTAACTGTAGCATTCATCATCCATAAAAATGTCTGGCACTTGCCAAGCTCTTGGCTTTGATGGAAGCGTGAAGGAGATGGGTTCCACAGGCCAGCTGTGTGCACCTTGGAAAGGTATTTCCCCTCCTGGTCAGCCTCTTGGCTCCTGCTCAGTGTTCCAGCGTCTCTTCACACAAGTTCAGCCAGGGCTCACACGGTCCCATCACCCAAACTGTGCTATTCCAAGAGATGGTAAGTTACTAATTTTCTTCTCAGGGATTTAACTGATGTTTTCTTCCTACAAAGAGCAACCTGGAGGTTGCTTGCTGGCCAAGGAGGACACTTTTAACATGTGACCCTCAGGGCGCTCCTCCAGCACTGCCCTCACTGTTCCTCACCCTCATGGTCTCCACAGCTCCTCCTTTCCCAGTGTCTGTGCCAGACCCCAGAGTTGGGCAGGTGACGCATTCCCAAGTCCATTGGTGTACGGGACTCCAAGCCACGTGTGTTCAAAGTTGCATGAGGGGAAAAGTGAGAGCCAGATCCTTCCCTAGCATGGTCCAAGGGCAAGGGCACAAGCTGCAGCAGGAGAAATCCTGACTGGAAAAGGGCAAAATCCTTCCAGCTGAGGATGAGGAAGGACTGGATGCTCCATTCCTTCTTCTTCAAGGAGCAAGCCCTGAGCAACCTGTCAGCCCAGCGTGCACAGAGCTGGCACAAGGACCTTCAGATGTCCCTCCCTACCAAAACCACTCAGTGACACCATCAAGTGCCCATCTTGTCTGCAGCTGGAAGTGCAGGGGACATGGAGCTGGGGCCATCCAAGAGCAGAGCCAGAGAGGTAGCTGGGCTCTCCAGGCTTCCAGAGGACAAAGTGCTGGAGACAACATGCTCTAGTTGGGAAGGAGAGCCACGCAGGGCAGATCTGGCTGTGGCAGCACCGGCACCCAACAGCCTCCAAGCAAAAGGAAATGCATCATCTGGTTTTCCAAAACAAGGGCAAAGGCTGGGCTGGAGCTGGGGAGGTGAGATCCAGCTTGGAAAGTCACAGGGAACTTTCTCTGGCAGCTTCCTGCACAGTTCAGAGTGCACTGAACAGCCTTCCGGATCTGTGACACCATGCTGCCAGCGGGACAGACCGACGGCAGCCCAGAACACCCCTCTGAGGCACCTCGACACCACTTCTCACAATGGCAAGTGCTAGGAAAACCAGGAATAAAACTTTCTCACAAGCCACAGGCCATCAGTGAGATCCATCCTCAGTCCTCAAATCCCATTCCTGTCAGAGAAATCCGTGGCGGCGTGGAAAAACAATTAGGTATGGCAGTTATTTTCAGGAAAAATGACCTGGAAATATGGCTCAGAGCTGCTCCAGAGGGTTTGCAAACCACGTTAGTTGTCAGCCATGGGACAGCCAGCGCTGCCCTGTGCACGATCCCACATACAGGTATCTGAGAGCTGTGAGATGGGCAAGAGCCTCCAGTGTTCCCAGTGCTTCACTGAGTCAGGGCTGATGACACCAAGTACAGGCCAGAGCACCTCAGGGATGGTCCCCCCAGCACTCTGATCTACCAACCCTTGGATGATCCTTTGCTGCTGTTTCCTCCACAAATACCCAGCCTTTAAAGCCACTCATGAACCCGAGAACCTTTTCCTTACAGAATCCCAGAATAGTTTGGGTTGAGAGGGACCTTAAAGCCCATCCAGTCTCACCCCTGCCATGGGCAGGGACACCTCCCACTATCCCAGGTTGCTCCAAGCTCCATCCAGCCTGGCCTGGGACACTTCCAGGGGCAGCCACAGGTTCTCTGGGCAACCTGGGATTCTTTCCTGAAGGGGAGTGTGATCACTTACTGATGAAGTTGGCCTGGCCGGTGAAGATGGTGTACTGGAGCTCGTAGGAGCTGACGCTGAACTCGTCCTCTGAGATCCAGTGCACAGTGATGGTGTCGTGGGAGGCCGTGCAGAGCTCCTCACGGACTGACGGTGGGTTCGGTGCTGGGGGATGGCACAGACCATAGATTTTGGTCACTTTGGGCTTTCCTTCCTTAAAAACCCAGGGCTTCTCTGCTCATGTAAGGACTGAGATGGGCTCGCGGCAGGAGCAGAGTCTCTCAACACCAAGAACTCCATCATTTTATCAGTCACTGTGTTACCCACTGAACTAAACTTTTTACTTTGACAAGACATCCAGAGGTCAGAGAGCACAGCATTTTCACTGCTGCTCCACCAGGACACCCCCACCCTGAAACAGGCTGAGAACCCCCCTCTAAATCCACCTGTTTCCCTGCACTGGTTGTGGAATAAGTATTTTATCCCATAACTGATCCAGACATGCCTATGTTAATCTTCCACTGAAAGCTGATCTGCTTCATGATGACAAAATTGGATTTGGGTGAGTGAGGATGTCCTCGCCTCCCTGGAGCTTTCATCCCTCCTGTGCTCCAGCACAGGCTGCTTCAGCAGCCGTTGCTGCTCCCAGAGCTCTGAGGGCAGTGATTGGTCTGTGCTGTAGCATCAGGGCAGCAATGAGGGGCCCAGCGACGTTCTGCCTAGCAGGGTTCATAACCTAGGATCAAGTGACCCACAAAAAGGGCCGGGAAAGGGAAATGTTAAAGCACAAAGTGCCTTAGAAGTATAACAATTGCTTAATTCATTGTTCTTCCTCTGTAATCTTTATGTAATCCTTATCCCTCTTGCATCCTTATGGACATCAGCCTCCCCTCCCAGGTCATGGGAAACATAATTTTTAAACTTTCTGGACTTCTCCATGGTTCTCCAGGAGTGGTACGGTGAAACAGGAGGATGGGGACACGTGGGTGTCCTGAGGACAGCCCAGCCCCTGCTCTGCCACAGCTGACCTGGTGCTTGCTGCTGGTTAAGTCTTAAAATAGGTCTGCCAGCCCTCCGTGGGGCACTGGGCTGGGGGGGACACGTGGGGCACAGGCAGGGGGCTGAGGGGAAGATACAGAGTGGAGCACACCTGTGCACTCACCTGTTAGATAATCCAGCCCCTCCAGCAACTTCTTCTCTCTGGAAAAATCTAAAGCAAAGTTTTCAAAGGCATCATTAAAATTGATATCTGGTATCAGGACTTGCGAGGATGCAGTTGCCATGGCGACCCTGGAAGGAAAGAAGGGACCATCAGTACGCAGCGGGGTGCGCAGGGCAAGGGAGGCACAGGGATGGGGCAGCCTCACCCTGACTCACCTGCTGGCAGGAAACGACTGCCCCCACCCAGGAGGGTGGCCTAGCCTTGGGGACAGGACAGAAAGTGGGGGAGCTCCATCCCTGGGGCTCCCAGCTTTGACTGGCCCCTGAACTCCCTTTGGACTAGCATTTCCACCACTTTCCTGCCCCAGGGAAGGGGGCTTGCTTCAACAGTATTGTTAGGACCGGTCATGCAGCCCCTGTCCTGTGAGGGATGGGAACCTGACCCCGGGGTTTATTCGAGGACACCACAGTGGCAGGCTGCAGGGATGGCTGGGGATCTATGGGGAAGTGACTAGGGGGGACTGAGTCATCTCTGGACAGGGACCTACAACCACGGGCCAGCTCCAGCACCAGCATCCCGAGCCCAGCCCACCTCTCGGCCACATTCCTGGCAGTCTGCAGGAACCGTGCGTGGTCATTCTCCTTCAGGATGTGCTCAGCCTGGTTGATGAGGACCGTGGAGCGCTCCAGGCACTGCCGGCAGTTGGCAACCTGCTGGGCCAGCTTCCGCAGTTTCATCACCTGTCGGAGGAGCAGAGGGAGACAGAACTGCTCAGGAGCTTGAAAGGCACAGAGGGAACCCCATGCTGAGTCAGGAGCAATTTACTAATAAAACTATAAGCTTTTGCTGACCTTCTGACATTTGTCATTCCTTTCAACCATGAGCATCTGTGAATCTTGGGTGCTCCCTTCCCCTTTAGGGTGGGATGCTATAGAAACCACTGGAAAACACCTGGAACCACTGGAGGAAAGGTCCAAACACTCCCACAAAGACAAGGGCGAGAAGTAGCTCCCCCCCAGCTGTGCTGCAATGCAGAGCGTGCAGCCTCTGCTCTCTCTGCAGCACTGGACTGTGGTCCTTCAATATTAATTCCACATTACTCTATTAGAACCACAGTGGTGAAGAGCCCTGAGGAAGCTGTCTGGAGTGATCCAAGCCTCTGCACCAACTTGTCACACTAACCAACACACTGCTCCTCCTCCAGCTTCAGCCAGTACATGCTTTGTCCTTGGCAGAGGAGCCCTGGGGCAGCAGCAGCAGTGATGGACACCTGGATGTGGGGTGGCCTGGAGGGCAGCAGCAGTGAGGGACACCCAGATTTTGGACAAGGAGATGCACCGGTGCTGCCCAAAGCAAACCCTTCATGGCAAGGCAACACACGCTGCTGCAGCCCCTCTGCCCGGGGCCGGCACGGCCCAGCGTCACTGCCTGCGGGAATGCTGTTCCTGGACGCGGGGCAGACCCTGCAGTGGCCACCCCATGGGCACAGGAGGGGACATGTGACTAGGGACACATGAGCTAGGACGCCTCACCTTTGTCTCCTTGATCTTGACGGCGATGACCTGCTTGCGCTGGCGGATGATCTCCATCAGCTCATCGCACTCCTCCATCAGCTTGGCCTCGTGCATGGCTGTGTTCACCTGGCCAGAACAGCAACACAGAGGTGTTGGCAGGGACACACAACACATTCCCATGGCTGTGCTCACAGTGGTGCACACACAGAGCACAGTGGGGCACAGGCAGAGGTTCCAGTCCTCTGCCTCCAGGAAGACCAGTATCCATGGGAGGATGGACAGGAGAGGACAGGGGGGAATGCATTTTATGGAGGAGGGATCAAACCCTAGCACTTCACTAAAGCACACTACAGGACAGAAACCAGTTTTCTTCATTTCATTCTCCCAAATTCCTATGAAACACAGAGCAGTCGAAAGAGCGTTGAGTGAACCACATTTTTGCTACAGGATCTTTTTTTAAACCTGGCCAGCAGATTACACAACACTGGAGTGGGAGACAGCTGATGGTCTGCAAAGAGAGCTCCACAGAGGAAAAACAGCAGAAAATCTTCCCAATCTGCTGCATGTAGCGGGGGGCAGGGAACCGCCCCAGGGTCTGGAGCCTGCAGCAAGCTGCTGTGGCAGAGCTGCTGTGGTGGAAAGGAAATGCTGGGCCAAGGGACAGGAGGGGAAGTTGGGGCACCTCAGCTGCCATCCCACGGCCCAGCTCAGGTCTGGAGGGTTCCCCTTCCATGACGGCTACAGGACAACATAAATCTGTAGCCATCCAAAGCCTAAATCTGAAAACCTGCCCAGGGCAAGAAATCTGCCCTCATCCACATTCATGTTCTGGGGGGCTGAAGGCAGGTAAAGTTGCAGAGGACACCACAGTCCCTTTCCCAGTTGCTTTCTACCCAAAAAGGAACATTTTCAAGGCTGGAGCTCCCCCAAAGGGCCAGCAGAGCTTGGAGGGGGTACTGTGGATCAGCAATGCTCCACAGGCAAATCCCTGGCTCAAGAATACCTGGACACTGGCCAAACCACTCTGTAGGGATGAACCAGTTCCCAGGTGAATGCTGGGTTTGGGGGTGAAGACTCAGCAGGTGCTGTGGCTGCAGGAAAGCTGGGCAGGTTTTAGTTGTAACAGGGGAGGGAAAAACACTTCACCCACCTCAGTGCTGGGGGGGAATGTGCTAGGGACAACAGTCCTGGAATAAACTCAGCTCTGGGAAAAGCTTGTCCTGCAGCTCATGGGGATGGGAAACAGCATCTCAGCCCACAGCCTGACTCACACACCAGCAAACCTCCTCCTCCGCGTCCCGGCAGCTCAGGGAGGAAGCAGAGGACCCCATCCCACCTCCACAATCCTCAGCAGGTTTTTGGCTGTGTAGAAGCTATGCCTTGGGGACACCAGGAGCTCACAACAAGGCCGCCATGACACAGAGGCCTCAGCCCCACAGCGCACGTGCAGCTTCTGCTCTCCCCACAATGGGGACATTGGGCTGGCAGCATCTCCATGTTACAAACTCAGCTTCTCCACAGGGTCATTATCTGCTCTCCTTGGTCCATATTTCCCTCACTGCCACAGGATTTGGCCATTCCAACATCTCTCAGTGCAGCCCCCCATGCAGCAGAGTCACTTTGAGGAGCAGCACAGGCTCAGTGCCTTGAGGACACTTGCAGTGCCCTTGTCCGGGGTGAACCTCCATCCCTTGAGGTGTTGGTGGCACCATTCTCTGGACATGGCATGAGATTTACACTGAGCCTGTCTGAGGGACAGAGTACCTGGGGATTGCATGTGCCTGCCTGTGTGCCATGTCCACAAATAGCTCAAAAGCAAAATTCCTTGGAATCAGATTGATGGGGAGCACAGATATTTTCTGCCTCACAGTTTACTGTACTCTCTGCGAAGGTGCCTCTGAGGGCCCGGCTGCGCATTCAGCATAGCTGAGAAATGTTATTTGGAACTGTTATTTTAAGCCGAGTGCCTGACAAAGCTGAAAACTCCCAAACTCTGTCAAAAATGACTTAGCTTAGAGGTCTCAGACTCCAAGGATCAGAGAGAAATACCAAGTATCTTTCAATTTATCCTATGTCAGGTCGTTAAGACATTGGAGCTGGATTCAAAGGAAGAGGTTTGGAAGGACATCCAGCCACATCCCTGCTCCATCCCTGGTGGGTTCCCAGAGCCAAAGCATGGCCCATCAGAGCAGCAAGGGCTGGTAACTGTCACCAGAGCTCTGCAAGGGCATCCTGGCTCCTTCTCTCTCTGCCAAACATCCATTTGCTATCTGTTTTCCCAGACTCACTCCAAGCCCACTGAGCCCTGGGGAAGAGGAAGCCCAGGAGAGACAGCTCCAACAAAGCCATTCCTGCTGCAGAGAGATGCACAGGCAGAGAGAAGCAGGACAATGCCAGTGACACAGAGCATTGGCGTGGAAACCCAGCAGTGCTGCAGAGCCAAGCGGGATTTTTCTGCTCCTTATTTTGGCTGGAAGTTCAGAGCATCTCAGCCCCCTCCTCCTTCTCTTTGCACATTGTGACAGTGGCTGCCAGCTGCTGGCGGCACACTCAGCCCCACTGGCACTCACAGAAAGGGCTTCTGCACTCACTTCCTCCTGCCAGATCATCAGGACATTATTGAGGGAGTGAAGAACAAAGCGCTGATGCTGCCTGCAGGAACCGCGGGGCTTTAAGCACCTTCAGGGCCCCAAAGCTCCAGCTGCTCTGAGATGCAGCTGGTGAAGGACAAGCTGCAGCCCCCTTCGCAAATGCATCCCAGATGCTTTGCTGTGGGCAAACTGCACAGGCAGCACTCCTTGTCCTGCTGCAGCATCCCTGCACCACAGCATTCCTCCATCTCAGTTGCATCCCACCACAGCATTCCTGCATCCTGCTGGCTGCTGGGCCCATGGGATGGCTTGGGGGAGGTGCAGGGGAGGCACAGGACTTGCATCCCCCACAAGGCCTGGGGTGCCCGAGGGTGAAGTAAAACAGCTGTTGTGATCTCTCAGGCACTGGCAATCTCCCCCTGAATCCATGGCTGTGATCCTGGCAGCAGCCTGGGGTTTAGTCCTGTGGGAAGGTGGTTCAAGGAATTGCTGCACGGTTGGTGTCACCCAGTTGATGAGCCTTGTTACAGGCTCAGTGTCACCCGGAGGAGCCCTGTTTCCACGCTTGTGCCACTCAGTCTTCCATCAGAAGCACCTGCTGCTCCCAGCACAGAGCAACAGGCAGGTCCTCCTGCCTGGAGCCAGTTCAGCAGCAGCCCATGTCTCTTCTCAGTGGCTCCCAATCCTGCCAACTCCTTCAGACCCCTGCGAACCATCCCTGTGTCCTCCACTGCTTGGGACTACCCCTCACACTCACTCTGCTCCCAGGGTAGCCCCCACGAAAGGACTCTGGGGGGATCCACGCACTGCCTCCCTTGTGCTGGGAGCTGCCCTGGCTACCTCCCCCAGCCCCCTCCTGGCCCTCACCCACCTCCACTTGCTGGCAGATCTGTATCAGCTTGGCCATCTGGTTTTCCAGTTCGCTGTTGCGTTTAACCAAGTTGGTGAGATTTGTCTCCAGGGTTTGCTGCAGGTCCAGAAATGGGAGAAAGAGGAAAAATACAGAGATCAGTAAAGCTGGAGTGTTCCCAGTCCCCCTGCCAGCAACCGAGACCCTCTGCCACCCAGCACACTGCCTGAGGGAGGGACACTGGAATAACTTTGGGCAAAGGCACTGCAGGTCCTCAGCAGCTCCTGCCCATGCCAGGGGTCTTTGCCATGGGAGAGACACTGAGCTCAGCATTGCGGTGACCCTGGCGTGTCACCAGCTGCAGAGGACAGCATGGGTGTCTGCCCTTCGCCACTCCTTTGGAGAGCAAATCTTGGCTATTTTCATCACCAATTTGATTCTGCACAGGGCAAGGGAGATGAACAAGAGCCTGATGAGCCATGGGAGAGAGATGTCTCCTCTGCCAACCACCTCAGCTGGAGCAACGACGGCACAGGCAGGGAGAGGTCAGCGGCACTGTGCTGGCTTCAGTCCCCAGCCACCAGAGCAGATCTCAGCCAGCTGATCACAGCCAGTGGATCATGGCCAGAAGATTATGAGCAATGGATCATGGGCAGTGGATCCCAGCCAGCAGATCTTGACCAGGAGGTCATGACCAGTGGATCACAGCCAGCAGATCTCTGCCAGCAGAGCATGACCCAGTCAGGATGGCGATCCCTGGGCCTGCTTTGGTGCCCACAGTCTGCAATGCCCTGTGAGAAGGAAGGCATCCAGTGAAGAATGGATGAAAACCCCATTTGAGGGGATATCGATATCTGTGGCCATGGGGGGAACGCAGTTCGTGGCTGTTAACAATTTTGGTGACACAGCACTGCCAGCTCCACGTGCTCTGCTACTGGGAATGCTTTACAACAAAGCATTCGCTACCTGTTGCAGCGCTTGTCGGGAAATGATATCCTATTAATATTTTAAACTCCAGGGCTGGAAGAAGGTCCCTGAGGCGGTTCATTCATCTGCAGATAGGAACTGCAGTCTGAGGCTTTCATCTGATTCCAGCAGACCAATAAATACGGCCCCCCTCCGCACAGATGGGTAATTGGGGGCTACTGAGCCAGAAGAACATGAATCACAGGCATGGAACACAGGCAGAGCACTCATTCCTGAAAAACCACTGGCTCCTAAAATACTCTGAGCTCGATTGCAACTCTGAAAATTGCTGGCCAAGGGCGAGTAAGGCAGAACACAGGAACAGGCTGGAGAAACAGAATAAAACCCAGGGAGCCTTCATTATGCTGGAAGGGTTCACAGAGTGGGGCTGTAAGGATAATGGCAAAGCCAGCTGCTCCCGCCCCCCTCTCCTCACAGCCCAATATTATAAACACCATTTCACTACAGCAACGAACATTTCACTTGCTAATTACCTCCCTCGTCACCAGCATAGCTGCACTGAGGTTGCAGCTTTGAACTCACACCACTCTGCTTTAATCTTCCAGGGTGTGATGGAGGGCAGGGTGGGGGCTGGGGGTACAGCTTTGAAGCACACAGCTTTGTGCCCAAACCCCATTTGCAGCATCCCAAGTTTTTTTGGGGATGGCATCACTCCTTCCATCCATAAACACACACAAACCCTGCCCCCGAGCATCAATCCCTTCATCACAGATCCTCTGTGGCAATGCTGAGGCAATTGGTGGTGCTTTACTGGTGCCACTGATGGTTCCACAGCCCTTTGCTTTTCCCCTGCCACTCAGGGCACCCACAGACCCTCGCTGCCAAACCCCTCTGCATCCCAGGAAAACACAGATGGAACGTTTCCATCTGTTTGACATGCTGAAACAAATAAAATGGGCTTGAAGCCTGGATCACACCAGCTGGTTATTTTGTAGGTGTATATAAATTACAGCAATTACAGAGGTTGGGTTTTAATTGCTTTACAAAATGCCTGTCATTTCCCCAAATATCCACTTTCTGTCCTGAAATACAAGTAGGTGATTTCTTTATAAATAGGGAGAGAAGTGAGAAAAAGGGCCATGGGGAGAAGGGGCTGGGTCACCCAGGGACAGCAGGACCAGAGAGGGAAGTACTCAGACATGGGCACCGTGGGACGGGCTGAACCTCCCCCATCCTGAGTGCCAAGGACCCACAGGATCAAATCCTCCAACAGAGGATCTCAGCACCTGCACTCTTTACCTGCCACTGACCAGATAATAAATATTATAATAAATAAATCCCTTCCCACCCAGCCAGAGGAGAGCAGTCAGACAGCACTGACCTGTGAGTATCAGTGCTCGTGTTTGCTCAGTTACAGGCACAATAGGCACAACTTGATTCTCCTATATCTCCAAATACCAAACAAGCAATTGAACTAAACATGGATTTCATGTTTAAGAAGGCATCAAAGCTGCAGGCTCAAGACAACTTCAGGAACTATAAATACCTGGTGTCCTCCTGGTCCCTGTGCTTCATCAAACACAGCATTGCCTGTGCCTGGCCAGAGTTGATCTCCATGGCCAGTCCCCAGCCCATCCACCAGTCTGGAAGCTGGCTCACACTGGGAAATGCCATCAGCCTTGTGGCTTTAACCAGCTGAGAGATGAAGCAGAGCCCATGCAGGTGGCCAAAGAACAGGGTCCCAACACATCACACAGGCCTGAGGCTGAGGGGGTCCAAGTCCCCAGGGGTTTGGGCCACACAAGCCTCAGATGTCCTCCTGCAGCATGAACCTGTAGGTGTGGGACGAGACGACCTGGAGAACGCTGGGGCTGGGAAAGCCCTAGGGACAGGAATGCGGGGGTTGGTGCTGCCATCCCTCTGTGCTCCTCTGAGGGGCAAGAGACTCACCCTGGCACGACGGCACAGAGGGTGTCCTTTGGCTCTGCCTTATCACAGACAGGTTTCTGCATTTATCTTCATGGGAAGGCAGCCAAGACAGGAGAGTGATGCTTGCAGTGATTTACTCAGGGCTTTTCTCAGTGCCCCTGTTCATCTATAATCACTTTCAGTAATGGAGGCGAATCCCTTCCCTGATCCTCCTGCACGCCACAAACACAAATCACGTGTGCATCCATCAACCCAAGTGCAAGCACACAGGCACCAAATCAAACCCACTCCAAAATGTGCCCTGCATGCCAAAGCAGCAGGAAAACCAGTTCCTGGAAGTCACCACCATTCACCAGCCCCACCTGGACAGGGCAAGGGACAAGCATCTGTGGCAGCTGTCTGAGATCGCTGCCAGGCTGAGGACGCACAGTCAAGCCCTCTGGACTGAGGATGTGCTATCAGGTCCCAGCACGGGGCAGGACTGCTGCTGAGTGTCCTGTGACTAGTTTTGGAGCAGCACAGGGAAGCCAGATGTCGCCAGGACACTGCCCAGGGCATCAGGAGTCTGCCACAGAGCTCCTGAAAGAGCTACTCATTTTTCAAAACCACAAAGTTGTTGATAGCATGAAGCAGCTGTAATTGCACTGGAGTCCTGGGAACCTCCACCCATGTCCCTGTTCCCAGCCAAAATACTGTTCTGCACTGAACTCCTGCCCCAGGCACCCACTGGCTCTGTGGGGATGATGGAATTGATGTGGTTTGTCTCAGGAATGCTGGGGCAGCTTTCTGGGGAAGTAGCAGCTGGAGAGGGTGACCTGCAGCTAGCCTCCACCAGGGTCAGTCCAACCTCATCTGCTCTGAGGGGATTTTGGAGCAGGACAGTGACAGTGGGGTTGGCGGAGCATCCTCTCGCTCCACTGGCAGCTGCCTCTGTGCTGCCAAACTAAAATCACAGAATAGCTTGGAAGGGACTGTAAAGCTCATCTCATACAACCCCTGCCATGGGCAGGGACAACTTTCACTATCCCAGCTTTCTCCAAGCCTCATCCAACCTGGCCATCCACCATTTCAGTGGCCATGGTCCAATTTGTAAATGGGATGAAAGCAAGGAAGGAACCATCAAGAGCCCATAGGAGCAGCTGTGCTGGGCTGGGCAGGGAATGGAGGGCAGAGGCAGGCAGGTGGGATCCATGCTCCTCCACACAGCATTCCAGTGGAGGCTGCATCAGCACTTACCGTCTCTTGTGCCTCCTTGGGAATTTAAATTGAGGAGAGGAAAAATACAGCAGAAAAACCCGAGTAAGTGTGGGATTTGCAGCCACCGCACGTGCTGCTGCTGACTCAGCACATACTGGATTTGTGTCCTGTCGGGTCTTCAGGAGCATCTTCTCTTGAGCTGAGCCAACCAGTGTCACCTGAACCTGCCTGGTTTTGGGGAGCAAACCATGTGCTTGTCCCAGCACATGAGCTAAAAGCACACTCTGGATCTGTTGTGCAGATACCTCATGGTGAGGTGCCACTCATACCCACACTCCTGTGGGGCACCCCCTGGTGAAACAGCTCTGCCCACAGGGTCCTGCTCTGCCTGTGTCAGTTCTTGGACAGCCCAAGGGCCCAGCTGCATTGACATAATCTCTCTGAAGCTCAGCACATTCCTGGAGCTCAGCCCTCTGGACACAGCACACAGCCAGAGCTTCACACAGTCCCATTGCCGCCAGGCCCGGGGCCACCTCCAGCCTCTCTCAGCCCTCTGGACATGGCACATGGCCAGGCTTTGCATAGTCACACTGCTGCCAGGTCTGGGACTGTCCCCAGCACTGCCCTGTCCCTGTGGCACAACCTTGCACACCCTGGGGACACAAATGAAGAACATTCTCAGCCATGGTGGAGACCTCAGCTTCTCCTGACACACACACACGTGCACGCCTGCAGAGCTCCTGCCTTTCTGGGGTACATCTCAACTGAAGAAATGAGAGGGACAGAAGTGGCTGCAGGTAAAACTTGCTCTGTCACCTGCCGACAGAACAACCTAGGGTCCCACTCATCTCCTCCCAATGCCTCCCTCTTTGGCCTCTGCTACCCAGGAATGTGACCGAACTCTCCTGCAGACAATCTGAGGACCAGGGAGTGCCATTAATTCTCCTGTAAATCAAAGCTGTCCTGGGGAAAAGTCACAAGGGGGAAAAGTCACACAAATTAGTTTAATGTTGTTTCTCCAAAGTCGCTGATTAGTTGCAGACTTGGCCTGAGCATGGTTTTGGCAAGGTTTGTGTCTGGCTGCCTGGTGCAGCTCCAGGGTGCACATTCCCTGTCCCCTGTTTGCCCCTGTCCCTGTGCTACTTGACAGCAACAGGGGCTTTGCTTCCAAAAATATTCCTTCAGGCAAAATGCTCTAAGAGCTCAAACACCTAGAAGCCCTTGGCACAGGCCATCCTCCTCACTGCAGCGAGAAGAGGAATGGCTGGCGGTGCTGGAGAACCTCTGCTGCTGGGGCTTGGCCACACACACATCTCCCATGGAACGAACTGTTCCTTGGCAAACCACGCTGGGCTGTTGTGTGAATCAACACACACAGGTAACCAGGGTGACACCAAACCACGGCAGAAATGCAGAGTGGATTCATTTCACTACCTCGCTAACAGAGCTAGGCACTGCTCTGCCAGGCTCAGCTCATCCCAGCAGCCACAGACACACGGGGACACTGCTCTGCCAGGCTCAGCTCATCCCAGCAGCCACAGACACACAGGGACACTGCTCTGCCAGGCTCAGCTCATCCCAGCAGCCACAGACACACGGGGACACTGCTCTGCCAGGCTCAGCTCATCCCAGCAGCCACAGACACACAGGGACACTGCTCTGCCAGGCTCGGTCCATCCCAGCAGCCACAGACACACGGGGACACTGCTCTGCCAGGCTCGGTCCATTCCAGCAGCCAGGGCTGCCTGCCCCAATACATCCGAGGGATTTGTGCACATGCAGTTTATCCCAAAGCTGTGTTTTTATGATCTCTCTCTCACCCAGCAGGAGGCTCCAGGACATCTGTCAGAGAGTGTTACCCTACAGAGGAATTTTACTTCTCAATACAGGCAGAGGATAAACAGCACTAGGCATAATAAATGGAGTTTTCTCACACTGATGTTCTTAGCATTCCCAGCTGCAAGGTCCCTTTGAGCAAGAGTATTCCTCCTCGCCAAATCCTTCAGTTTTAACCCCTTCCTCCCAACAGCTGTTTTCCTGGCTAAGGAGGGGAATAAGGCAGCTGACAGCCTCCCTGTTACGGGGTGACCAGACCTTCTCCTACATCGTGAGTGTGCAGCTCCATCAGAAAGTCAGCAGAAGGCAGAAGCCCAGCAAAGCACAGCACACTCCTGCAGTTCCTGGAAGGGAAAACCAGGAGCTGCCCAAACACAAGTTCAGCTGCCACACTTCCACCAAATACACTTCCAGCAGAGGCTGGCTCCCTTAATTCCCACACTAGGGCAAGGCACAGCACAGCAGCTTTTGGGTGTTCTCTCTCCTGCATCCTTCATTATCAACCAAGACTTTTTGGGACAGATCTCGACACCACTTCCAGGCCACAGTGAGGCAGGACACATGGCAGCTCAGCCCCGGGCCCCAGCCCCTCCAGCAGTCAGGAGGCCCACATGAGGCACAGGGCTGCTGGAGGACCAGGGCATCCCCCCAGCCCAGGGTGGGGTAACTTCTGTGAGTGAGCCATGGGCCATCGGCTCTAACAGGACAACCAACAGCCCCAAGAGGACATTTCAGAGCCACCCTGCACTGTCTGCTGCCTCCAAGGGGACAATGGGCAGATGGTGCCAGCACACCCAAGGCAGCTCTTTGCATCTGGGCAGGTCCCCCAGTTCCCCCAGCACTCACTAGAATCAGTGAATCCCAGAATGGTTTGGTTTGGGAGGGACGTTAAAGCTCATCCAGTTCCACCACCCCCTGCCATGGGGCAGGGACACCTCCCACTATCCCAGGTTGCTCCAAACCCCTGGCCTTGAACACTCCCAGGGATGGGGCAGCCTCTGGGCATCACAGAGATTCATCCTGGCAGAAATGCATATGGCTGATTTAGGTCCTTCAGTCTTTACATCCTTAATCTCTCCAAAGCAATTATTTTCTGCTTGGATATTATCCTGGTTTTCTGTATCATTACACAAGTGTTGAAAATTGTTTAAATATTTTATTAAATTCGTCCGGACTGTGACAAGCCAGTTTTCATTCTGAAGTCATCTAAGCATGATCTGCTTGTTGGAGCTGCCCTAGTTAAACACCAAGATTTTAGTCCCCAGTTCAGGTCGTGTGTTTTTCAGCTTAAAAGAATGTGATTTTCAGACATCTTATGAAATGTGCTACATTTGCTATAAAAAATTCCCAAACTACAGCAAGCCCTGAGTGTATCTGCACGTTTCCCACTATTTTTATTTATTTCTTTAAAAAGACAGAGTGGAAGGAAAAGATTTCCATTGCTCCAAGCAATGTCTTTTTCCAGGAATTTTTCTCTAGTGAGTAATTCCTGGTTCCTTCCAAACCAGGAATTATAGAGGGGTCATTTTCTGATGCTCTGCTGTAGGAACCACCACAGCTGCATAGCCCGAGGCGTGGAAGGGCTGGGGAGCAGCCCCCCACCTTCCCCCTCTAAGCTCCCTGCAGGGTGGGTGATGGTGAGCAAAAGAAGCCAGTGCTGGCAGCAGCTCCAGAACTGCCCACCAGCCACGGCCTCCCCACACCGGCCCCAGAAATCCCCAGGGCACATTTTGGGAGGAACCCAGGCTCTGTTGTCCCCATTGGAGCCAAATGTTGCTGGGATTCCTGCTTCCCTGAAAAATCCCTTCTGTCAGAAAAGTAAGCCATTAACAATGGTCCTATTTTATTCTGCCACAGTGATGAAACCGCAAAAACTAAGGAGAGAGAAAAAAAGAAAGAAGACCCTGCAGATGTCCACCTGCTCCTTCAGTCTCAACCTTTTGGCCTTCCATCCTCTCGGGTTTCTGTCTCTCCTGTGCAGCAAAAGGGACTCATTTGTCACCCTTTTGGGTCACTGTGGCCTTGGGGATGATGCCCAAAGCCCTCCCTGCACAGGAGCATCACTCTGTGGAGGCTGCAAGGGAACAAGCTCCTTCTACCTCTTGGGGATCCTGCTGCTGGAGCTGAAGGATCCAAGTGCTGGCAGCAGTGCAGATCCTTTCCAAGATCCTTGGTGTCCTGAAGACACCCAGGTTGCACATCCTGTCAGATCTGGGGTCTGCAGGACCCCCAAGGTGGATGGCTCACACAGTCTCATGCCCAGAGAGCTCCACGAGTAGCACTTCAGAAGCCTGATGGGGAAGCCCAGCAAGCCCTAGGGCAAGGTCAAGGAGGAGTCACCCATAACCCTGGGAAGGCAGAGATTCCAAAGGACAGGCACAACCCATGGCCTGAAACACAGAGCAACAATCTCAGGCACGGGGAAGGATTAGAAACCAGAACACACCAAGTGCCTGGAGGAGCTGTCAGAAGGCACAGGGATAACCAGAGGACAAACCAACAACAACACAGCTCAAGGAGAGATCAGACCATGAGACATCTTGAGAGCCTCACATTTGAGGACCAACTGTCAGGCATAAGCCAGCACCCTGGCACTGCTGGCTTTGAAGCCAAAGTGAACAAAATCCTTTCAAAGTATAAAAGATAGATAATGCTTCATTCCATAAATATGTATATCCTCATGGAAGAGCAGACTGGTGGAAAGAAGATGCATCTTTTGAAGGAGTTCTATGAATACATGGTAGGCAAAGAACATCATCAAAGTTTTCCTCAAAAGAGAGGAGAGGAGGGGAGGGAAGAGGAGGGCAGGTAAAAGGAAGGAAGGACAGGACAAGGAAAAGCAGGGCAAGGCAAGGAATGACACAAACTCCAGTGAACAGCAGTTGGTGCCAGGGGTGCTCTAAGGACACTGCAATCATGTTAACTGCCCTGGCTGCAGGTAACTGTCTGGCTGTGAAGAGCCCTTTGGGATACTCACAGGGCGTGTGAGAATTCTGAGATGGAATTTCCAGGGAAAAAGCCTGACACATTCTGATGTGAGGTACACGGGTGCATCTGAATAGCAGGAAACTCAGTGTCACCAACAACTGCTCAAGGCAGAAGAGGACAAACTACCTGAAAGAGCATCAACAAAAACTTTTTCCATTAAAGTTTCCTCTTCATCCTCTGAGGCTCTCTGTGTGATTCACAACCAGCAAAGTTTCATTAGGCAAACCTTGTGAGGTGTGACGTGTCCTCAGGAGCCATGGGACCATCCCATGGGCACCTGTGACACCTGGCTTAGGCCATGGCCTGGGTTCCACAGGCTCCCACAGCCTTTTCAAGCAGAGATATCATCTCAGGAGCACAAATTCCCATTTCAGGCTGCTAAAGGAAATCTGGGGTTTGGCAAGTCATTTACGCAAATTCCTATTTGCATTTAATAAACAACCAAGTGTCTGTGGCAGAAATGAAGAGATGCAATTCAAAGGGAATGCACTGAGCAGGGAGTTTACTGCTAGAGAGAAACTCATGGAAGATTCATACATTCCCAAAGAACATCTGGTTCCATTCAACATCAAAAAAGCCACTTTGTGATTTTCACCAGATAATGGGTTTATCAAAGATTTACTAATCACTTCATTCAATTCCTTTCTCACCTCCCAAACCAAATTAGCAAAATTCAAGCAAGAAATAAGGAAGAATCCTGAAGAAGGTACCTGCTCCCCACCTCCTCACTACCCGGGCTGCACGTCAGGATTGAGCTCTGGCTGCTTCCAAACTGAATGGGAAACACATAAAGTGCCTGCGAAGCAGAATTCATGCCTAAACACCGGGAAGAAATGGTTTGAATTACAAATACAAAATTAGCTGGAGAGTGAGGCTAAAGCTCCTGCATTTTAAATTAAGGCAGGAGACATAGGGAATCCTGCAGAGATCAGCCAGACCTGGCACCAGAGGTCGGTGACAAGTGACAGGGGCAACACCAAGCCTGACTTGTGCTGTGAGCATGACACAGGATTCAGCATTACTGAGCCAAAACACTGCAGAACACAGTTTTAATCTAAAATATTAATTGGCAATAAATGCATAAATTATATCTGCAAGTGGCTCAGGCTCCAGCTCACCTGTTTGTCCCAGCCTGAGGGTTTGTTTGGTGTCTCATCCTCCTCATGCTTCTACAGCCTCTATCATCCCCTCATTGTTACTTGCCATGGCACCGGCACCCACATGGATTATTTCTCAGTTCCTCCATCCAGGAGCTGGCAGAGCCTGAAATCAGACAGTCCATGCTGGAAGGGATGAGAGCTGGAGGCAACGGGGAATGAGGGCTGAGAAGGAAGAGGAGGGTGCTGGGTGACAATGTCCAAGGATGGGGAGACACCATCAGATAGGTAAAGCTCAGTAAGAAACCCAAAGGGAAGGAAACCACCCTGCCTACACTCATCTCTGGGGCTGTGACACCTATCTTGGGGCTGCAACACCATCTCTGGGGCTGAAACATCTGTCTGGAAGATGTGACACCCATCTCTGGGCTGAAACACCCATCTCCAGGGCTGTGACACCCATCCCATCTCTGGGGTGCATCCCACCAGCAGGAACTGAGTTGGGCGCAGAAGCACCAGAACCACCTGCCCAAGGGAGCCCCCTCTGAGCCCCTCCTAGCAGGACACAGGGCAAGTGAGTCATTGCCAAGACTCCTAAATACTAATTCCTCAGCTCCCTATTTTCACAGCCTTCCCCCTCACACACCCATCAGGGACTTGTGCTGGAAAGGGGGCAGCGTGCTGGGTGCCAGTGCCTGATAACGGAACAGTGCCAGCACTATGGAGCCTTCTCTCTCCCAGCATGCCCTGAAAAGCCATCTTCCAGCTCCGATGATCAAACAAGCTGATCAAATGCTCCAGCAGCTGGGTTTTAATTCCCTGTTGATTCAACTCCTGCGCACACTCAGGAGCCGTTTTCATTCCTTCCCCCATCTCTGCAGCAGCAGCCAGAGGAGCTGGAGCTGCGGGACATTTGGCTGCGGCAGAACAGCAGGCAGGAGAATGTCAGGAATCACATTCATCTCTTCACCTGTCCCATATTGAAGGATTCCTCTCAGTTTAAACCTTTTCCAAGCAAAAGACCAGAAAAGCTCTTTGCTCTGGCATCTGCAGGATCTGCTTGCTTTATTCTGGGGGGCAGGATCTTCCAAGCATTCCCTCCCATCTGAGAAAGAGTCTGATGGATAGGAGACCCCCAAAACGGGGAAGATTTCCCAGAGAAACATCCCTAGGAATGCTGCACTACTTGATGGCATCACTCTCAAAAGCTGGGGCACGTGGGGACAGTTTGCTAATGAGGATTGCAGTGATTAGGAGCATCAAATTATCTTCTGCAGCACACAACAAACAATGCTAATGGTGGGATAATGTCAGGCAGAATCACACTGGATTGGAACAGCACTGATAGCACATGTTAAGCAGACATATAATTACCACTGTGGCGCCTCGATAATATTAATAATGCTGCTAATTAGACTGATATAAATAGTAAGATTAATTGTCACAAAACATTAGTGTCAGGGTTTGAAAGGCAGCAGCAAACCTTGCACTTTTGTCAGCACTTGGGCACCGGGCCCTAAGAGATGGCAACGGGCCCCAATGGCACCCAGAGATTCCTGGTTACACCTGGTGTCACCTGGCAGCACCTGACCCGGATGGAGGGAGCTGACATGAGGCAGGCAGCAGCGACAGGAAGGCACAGCCCAGCACTGAGCCATACAAAGTCCTTCCTATCCTGAAGGTGCCTGAACACTGCAAGGCCAGCCAGGATGATCCTGCAGCATGTCCCCATACAGCCCTGGCAACCTCATTTGTTCTGGACTGACATGGGAACAGCCTGTCTGAAGGAAAGAACCTGCTACTTTCCCTTAATACCTTGAAGACAGATGAGAGTAGCTTTGGGAGCCATTGATGAAAATGTTCTTCCATTGGGGCCTTGCTGTGTTCCTGCTCATGGGAGCAAGAAAAGCCCTGAGGACAGTCTGGAAACCCATATCCCATTTTCTGCTGGAAAAGGCAGGACAGGAATAAATGAGGACAATTACGTCCAGTGTGCCCCTTGGGAAACTTTCCCCTCTCATCCACAGTTATCTCCTGCTGTGACAGGCTGGCATGGAGCAGCACCAGGCATGGGCTGGAGGATGACACCGTAACCCGGGTCTCCCCTCTTTGCCTCCCCTAGCAGAAGAACAAATTTGAATGGAAAAAGTGAAGGAGTTGGCCAGAAGGGGTGGGTCCCTTCCAACTCAGGATATTCTGTGATCCTATGAAATGCAAAGCCCATAGAGACAGCTGCTGCACAAATAACCTCCTCCCAAATCCCTGCTTCCTGCAGGACGTGCCTGCACTGAACCAACATTTCTACCTTCCCAGCACCAGCGTGTGAGAGCTGCCGGGGGCACGTTCATCCCCATGTTCAGCCGGGCCATCCCACATTTCTCGGGGAACCTGCCCCGAGTTTCTCCCTGCCTGGCTCCAAGCCACGCCGAGGGCAGTGGGAGCTGCGTGGCTGGATGAGCTCTGAGGGTGCTGCAGGCTCCCTGCCCCACACCTGGCTGCGGGGGCAGTGGGCAGGATCCTGGGAACGCTGGAAGGCAGCACGGGGAGTGCTCCCCACTCCCGCCCAGCCCAGCCACGCCCGGGCTGGCAGGTCACAGTGTGGGCGCTGCCACAGCGCAGAGGAGGACGCAAACCCTCGGGTTTTTCTGGGAAGGAGAACCAGTGCACCAACAACTGCCTGGGATGGGGCTTACTTTGGCTGATTTGTTGCTTATGTGAAGCCACGGTGAGACTGTTCAAAGCAGCGCTGGAGATGCTGAGATAGACGCTCACGGTACAAACTGAGCCTCAGGGTGAATGCACCAACGCTGGGGAAGACTTTAACTCCTTGTGCACATGCGAGCAGAGAGTCCCAGGCCTTCTGCCTTTATCGCTTTGCTGTTCTGCTTCTGGAGAAGTAAACAAAATGCCTCAACCCACCAAAAAGTCACCAAAACCATCACCAAGCACTGGCACAAATGGCATTTTCAGAGTTTCTTCTGTGGCAAGAGCCTTGGCGCTGCTTGGGGACTCCTTTTGCTCCAGCAATGCATGGGGGCTTTAGGGGACTTTGCAGAGATGTGGAAGGCACACTGCACTTCCAAAGCCTTTGCATCCCAGAGTCCCACCAGACCAAGTGGCACCGTGGCTGCCACAGAAACCCTGGGCAAGCAAAGCCTGTGCACTTCTCCCTGCACAGCCAGGGCACCACTGGTGACACCAATGGGTTGAGCCCCACATCAGCCCAGGGGTCTGAGCCCACAGCCTCCTCCAGCACATCCCAACATGCTCCTGGGCTGCCCCGGCACAATGCCAGTGCCAGCTTATCCAGCAGATCTCGGGCACCAGCCCTGTGGATTACTCAAGCTCCAGTGTCTTACGGCAATGGGCACAAGAGAAAATGCCTGAACATGTTTTCCCTCCTGGAGCACAGCCCTGCCCGCTGCGGCTGCCCCGGGGCCGGGGACACGGTGCATTGCTGGCAGGTGCCCCAAAGCGCCCGCAGGCAGTGGGTTTGGGAGTTGCGCAGGGAGCCCACGTGCCCAGACCTGTTGCCCTCCTCATCCCTCCAAAGCCATGACCAAATGCCAACCAGTGGCACCAAGCACCCCAGGAGTTCCCTATCCCATGCCATGCCACTGGATGGGGGCTGCCCAAGCCTCTCTGCAGACCACCTCGAGAAATGAGGCCAGGAACCAACCCAAGGCAGACTTCACCAAAAGTTACAACATCTGGGAAGCGGGGAGGGGAGGGACCACTGGAGCCTTCATGCTGAGCACAGGGTGAGTGCTCATGCCAAAACCTGCTCCAACTGCTTCAAACTTGGCTAAAACTGCACCCAGAGAAGTGCAAAGCTCCCATCAGCCCGTGCCCACTTCTCTAGAAAAAAAACATCCATTTCTGATACCAGGAAAAATTCCCTTCTCTCCTCTGCACTAGGAAGGAAACAGATCTGCTCTATGATACAGCCAGTAAAGGGGAGCCTGAAGTATCATGGGCAGGGCCATGATAGGCCACCCAGAGACCCTCGGGGTGGGCTGCCAAGGGCTCTTGAGGGGCAAGCAGCAGCCCCCAGGCAGCCCCTGCCCCTCAGCCTGCTGCCTACCAACCCTGGTTGCCCAGTGCACGCCTTCCATTCCATCCCATTCCAGTGAGTCAGAGCCCAAGGGAGTCAGGAGGCTGGCTGGAAAATCCCAAGAGTTCCAGAAAATAAACAAACACCTTGTGGGTTTGCTTTGTTTTGGTTTTTTGGTGTTTTTGTTTTGTTTTTGTTTTGTTTGTTTGGTTTTTAGTTTGTTTGTTTGTTTTTTCTTCCCAAGCCTTTGGGAGTGGATTTGAGTCAACATTTAAGCTTCCCTCCAAAGTCTCAGCATAACACACATACCAGCCCTGGGATCCTTGATTTGACACGAAAGCTGAGGCTCTCACATCCCCTCTCCTCCCAAAGGAGGGGCTTCCCAAATAGCTGGGATGGCACTGGAGCCAGAGGCACCCTTCTGCCCAGTCAGTCCCCCTGGGGCCTGGCATCACCAGCACAGGGAGCTGCCACAGAGCATCCCAGCTCCTTGGGGTCTTGGACTGACTCCCAACCCCAATGGGCAGGGAGGGAGAGTCTGGGAAGCCCAAAGGTCCCTGCAGCAGCTCCCAAAGAAGTTCAGCAATGGAGCAACACCTCAGGAGGACTGTGCACGTGGAAGGAACAACAGGAATTCCCACATCCAGGGAAATCGCAGCCTCACCTCTTTGTACCCTTTGCCAGCACACCAGGAGCTCAGCTGCATCAGCCAAGACACATGGGTCATTTTCTGCAGCAGATCCTGCGTTATTATAAGGAAAGGCTGACACAAGAATCCTGCTCCCAGCCCCTTCCCTCTGCCCGCTTCCATCCCCCTCCCTTCCTGCTTCCTGCCCACTCCTGGCTCCTTCCCTGCCTGTTCCCCCTGTCCACTCTGAGCCCCTTCCCTTCCCCTGCTCTCTCTGCTTGTGCCTTTCCTGTCTGCTCCCAGCCTCATCCCACTCCAGCAGCCCCTTTCCTGCTCATCCACTGATGGGTCAAAAAACTCTTTCAACACTGAACAGTGTCAAGGCACAAGAATAACCCTCCCATACTGATCCTCCTGGCAGACCCCAACCCTGAGGTCACTTACTGAACCTTGATCTAATTTGCTTTTCTTCCCTTTATTCCCCTATCAGTCCCCTCATCTTTCTTTAGAGACAATCTTTGCCAATGGGAACTTTTTGTTCCCTCTGACGCCACAGATTTATGTTCTGGCAGGGCTGCTGCAAGCAACAGCTTCCATGAGAGGCCTCAGCCTGGGCTCTGGAACAGCCCCATTAGAATTTAACTTCTATTTTTTTCTCGCGGTGTTCTACAACAGTTAAAAAGTAGATTTTGAGCACTAAAGAACTCACCACAGATCATACTAGCGGTGTGCAGGATGCCTACACTTACCCAAGGTTACACAAAGCTCAGCTGTGGGCAACTTGAACGATAAACTCCCTGGCTGGGCATGACTTGGATTTAAATTATCCCAAAACCGTCACGTTTATTACCCTCTATTCTCCTTAATTTTCTGTGCTCTCGCTGAGCCTCAGCCCAGCAGTGAGTGGAGCTCGGTGCCAGGGCTGCCTCTGAGGTGGGACCCCCCAGGCACCCCCTGTCCTGCTCTGCTCACACCAAGGGTGGAGGAAAGGATGAGAAATCCCCCAGCCCAGCCCCTGCAGCCCAACCTGGGGCAGGTGGGGATGGAGAACAGCCCCTCCCACCTTCCTGCTGCCCCGGAATGGGGGAAGGGTGTGCTTCCCACATCAGCTTCCCAGCTTCCCTCGCTCAGTACTCTGGTCCCACAGAAAAGGGGCTTTGTCCTCGCTGCTGTATTAGCATCATGAAGTGGTGTGGGAGGCCACGGGTCAGTGATGAACAAGGTGATGGGTGCTGGTTGGACTGGATGATCTTAAAGGTCTTTTCCAACCTTAGCAAGTCCACAATTCCGCGTCTCCAACCCGCACTCAGAGTTTTGACCCAAACCCGCTGCTCACCCCATGCCCCTCAGAGCAGAGCCATCACCCAGGAGTCGCTCATGCATTGCATTAATTAATCCTGAGCAGAATCTAAAATAACTCAGCATCAGTCTGAGGCACAACCCCCATCTGGCATGGCCTCTGACCTGAACCCAGAAACAAAGCAAGAGAGAATTGGAAAAAAAAAAAAAAAAGGAAGAGGAAAAAGCAGGAAGAAAATGGATTAAACTCCAGAGTTCAGGGAGTGACATGTTTAATTGCTAATGTGGCTTTGGGATTATTTTTTTTAGGACTTTTTTACCAGTCCAGCTGGTGTCATCCTCTAATACCCAGCAAGCAGCTAACAGATTGCGGGAGACGAGTTGTGCGCTCGCAGCGCTTTCTGCTAATAAATAAATAAATAAATAAAGATCAAAGGAGTGAAAAAAAAGGCCTTCTGGTAATTTTTTTCCCCCTTCTGTTTCCCAACTGGTCCCAAACATATTTCCTGCTGGGACTGACAAGGAACACTGTGAAATTCAGAATCACAGCTCTAAGAACCAAGTGGCATCAGATGAAACGGAAATGCTGGGTCTGAACAAGGGATGATGTGGAAGGGGTTGAGCAAATCCTGTCCTGGGGAGAGGCCCGGGCTTCCCAAGGCAGGGGCACTGCATGGGGTGAAGGGGGTCCCTGCTGAGGATGGAGCCCTTGGCCTCCCTGGGACCTGCCCCAGGGCTGTGCCATCCCCCTTCACCCTCCTCCCAGTCCTAAACTTTAATACGGACTTTTTTCCAGTGGCCACACTATCACCATTACCTCCCATTTCATCAGGAAAAACAGATAAAAATGAGCTCAAGACAATAATTTCTCTTCTTCCAGGATGTAACAACCACACTACACCTGAGGTAGGTTGCAGAGCTTGGAGATGGTGATGAGGTAAAGGAGAAACACAGATGCCCAAATTGCAGGTCCTGGCAGCACTTGCCAACCCCAAACCCACAGGCAGCACCATGGGGATGTGCTGCTGGGCACGCTGCCTGCAGGGTGGGCTTCCCCCGAGGGGTGCGTGGGAGATGTGCCCAAGGAAGCCAAAATACAGAGAAGACCAAGTAATAAATAACCAGCACTTTGTCTCCAGCGGAAGCATTAGCCAAAGGACCAACACCAGATTCCTCTCTGAGCTCTGCCCTGGTCCCCAGCAACTGGCACTTGTTGGCATTGGCAAGCCCAGCACGGCCCATGAGCATGGTCTTATGGGAAGGGAGAGGGAATTCCTGTGGGAAATGCTCTGACCCCTTGGGCAGAGAAGCTGGCACTGCAGCTCACACCTGGGACTTCAGCCTCACACACATCACCTGTAGCCCAGCTCTGCTAGCAAAATCCTAAAAATTCACCCTTTCTTCTATGACTTGTAAGATTAAAGTAAAACCCCAGGACTCTTCCAGCGCCGACGGAACAGCCCAGCCCCCTCAGAGCTTGTGGCACTGCGAAGGGACCCACAGCAGCACATCCCCACAGATGCTCAGAGCTGGCATTCCAAAGGTGCAGGAAGCCCACGGGCATCCCAGGAGCAATCTGCCAGTGGGATGGCATCAAAGCAGGGACCTGCCGAGGCCCACAGCAGGGGAATGCCATGTGAGAGCCACATGGTGGATACGCACAGACTGTGGGAGTGGGCAGAGTCCTTGGTTTACTCAGTTTGCCTGTGTCCCACCACTTCCAGAGCCTCATGAGGTGGAGGGGGTGGCTGAGGACAGCAGAAATTGCAACCCCTTAGCTTTTGTTGGCAGACTGATGCTTGCTGAGGGGCTGGGGAAGAGATGCCATCACATCCTCTTCTCCAGCCCTGCCACTGGAGGACAATACCTCAGGGTCCCTGTACTGATGCCTGAGTGTCTGGGAGGAGAATGCAATGAAAGCCACCACGTGTGTCCCACCTCCACCCCTGCAATGCATAAATAACCCGCTCTGTCCTCGCCTGGCACATTCCAAACAAGACCAGTAAGTTCACGTTGCAAACAGCATTCCTAAAACACATTCCTAACCCCCCCCTGCTCCAGCTGCTTTCTCCACAACACCCTCTCTAAGCATCCTTCCATCTTCCAGCCTGTGTGGCTTCCTGCTGGATCTGACTGTTAGGAGTCTTTGCTAACAAAGGCATTGCTGTTGGAAGCCAGATGTGGCTCAAGAGAAATTTGGACTCTCCCGCCTTTAATTTAGTGATTAGTCTCCTAAAACATCAACATTCATGACTCCACCATGGGCTCACAGCTTCCCAAGACCCTGGCCCAGCTTTATGCCTGCTTTCAACTTCTGCACCCAATAAACCCACAATCCTTTAATAAAAAATGGTTCCACGCACCAGTTATCCAGGAAAAACAACATTTTGAGCAGTACGGAAATACTCAGGGTGAGTTATTTTGAGATGAAACTTTACAAACAGACTTCCGAAAGAGGTTTGGGTTTTGTCAGGCATCATGCTGCAGCTCTATTACCCCTGAACCACTTGGAAACCTCTCCTTCTCCATAGTACTGGGAGAGCTTCAGGCAGGACACGGCTCCTTCCTTGGGAGGCCAAAGAAGGGGCTTATTTTTCTGATGTTTTCCATTATAGGCCGGATTTTTATGGATCACTCTACCACAAGCTAGGACACAAAGCTGCAGCGAGCACATCCATCAGGCTCTCTTGTCTCTAGATCTTTAGTTTCCAGTCACCATCATCATAAAAACAAACAAACAAAGCCAAAGAACTCATGCTGAAAGACAACCCGTGTGTGTTTTCTTTTGGATATCGGATGTCTGGTTCCCAAAAGCCCTTTGGAGAAACAAGGGAGGAACCTGGATTTATTGCTTTGGCACATCCCACAAGGCACACACCTTTTTGCACGTTATTTGCTGAGCTTATCCCATAAACCAGAGATGCCCAGGAGCACAAAGGGGTTCAGCGGGCTCACAAGGATTTGGCTGCATATTGTGATGATTTTGAACACTAAAATGCCCAAATCCCAGCCTTTTACACGCAGATGGGAATGCCTGGAAAAGCTGGAGTACTCAGAACAGGTTCCAAAAGGGCCATGCTCAGAGGAGATGGCAGGCTGCAGGGGAGAGCAGGATACAGATTTATCCAACATCTTTCTCAGGAGAAAAAGGTGTTTCCTGCTGGGACATCCCACCCCATTTCTGGCCACTGTGGCCGCTCACACCTCTGGCCATGGGGCAAGAGCCTGTCCTGCCCTTGGCTGCCCAGGTCTGTCCATCCTGGAGCACATTTGGTGAAGCACCACATGCAGAGCTGACAGGGTCAGAGCTGGAGGAGCTCACACCGGTGGTGGGGCGTGACATCTCTCCCAAGAACACTGCTGGGCAAGCTCCCATCAAAGCAAAATATGCTCCCAAACCAACCAAATGAAAGGAAGGCAACAGGCAGGAGTAGGAAGTGCCTAATCCATGCCATAGAGACTAAGATGATTGGAAATATCCCTGCTCCTCATATCTGAGACTCCGTTTGCTCCAAGGAGCAGAGCCAAGGACATTGATCTATGCCCCAAAACAGGTGCCTGGCTCCCACAGACACTGTGAGCACCCCAAGACAGCCCAAATCCAGCTGTGCATGGCCAGAGCCCAGCACAGGGGACAGGCAGGTCAGGGGACTGAGTGCCTCGTTAGTGTAACGAGCCAGCAGGAACTCACACTGGTGCCATTCCAGTGCTGCCATCCAGCCTGGCTGCACAGCCCCCCTTCCACCTCCTGACACAATGCTCTACTCCACACATACAGACTTTGCATGCTCCCACTGCACAGCACCACACAGACACCCTGCAAGGACAGGGCTCTCCAGCTGCTCCAGATGTGCCCTCCTATGGCCCACCAAGCCAAGAGCTCAGAAATAGTATCAGAGGCGCAAGATCTTGCTCATCTGGAAGCCAGCTCAGGAAATTTTGGGGACACACCTCTGCTTTCCTCATCACAGACCTACCTGTTTGTTGATAAACCCATATGGGCTGATCTGCCACTGCTCACAGAATCCTTTGGGGTGCAAAAGATCTTTGAGGTCAAGTGAGAGGTCACAGCTCCCATGGGCAGCAGAGTCTGTCAGCTCTGTGGGACATGCCCAACTCCACAGTAGCCAGAGAGCACCTTTCAGCAAGGGGATGGTTTCCCTGGAGATCCTGAAAGCACAAAGCAGGAGCTGGGACACTCTCCTCACTCCTCCTTCTCAAGGTCCCTGAGATCCATATCCACTCCTGACACAGGAGGATTTATCAGCAAATGTGCTGCTATTGAATATTGATTTCTATAAAAGGGCACATCAAACTGCTCCGATTGGATATTCAAAGTGGTTTTTTTAAAAAAACACATCAGCTGTCAAGGTAAAATCACTTAATTACACCTGTCAGGTGTTTCAGGGGCTAATGTGATAATAATAGCAATATTCAGCATCACAAAGCAAGGTTTCAAGCCCGCTGAGAAATTCATCTGACACTCAACTGCACGTAGCCAAAATTACTCAAATCTACTGAAGGTTGCTGGGACCCATTTTCCAGGGATGCACCCGCCGGGAATCACTGAGCAAAGCCTGAGGAGAGCAGCATCACCCCCGTGCTCAGCCAGGAGCATCAGCTGAGCTCTGCTCATTCCCATTTGTGAATATTCATTGTGCCCAAATGCAATATATCCTGAATATTAAACAGCTACTCAGGGCAGGAATATCAATCCTTCAGCAAAGCTGCCAGTTGCTTCGGGAACAGGGGGGCTGCCAGTTGTGGGGAGAAGGACAGCACTGCTGCTCCTCCATCTGTGAGGGAGGTGGATGAGCAGGGCTGGTGGCCTCGCAGCAGCTCCCTTGCACCCCCGGAGCTGCAGGGGCAGTAGGCAGGAGCCCACTCCACTCAACCCTGCATCCCAGTGCTGCTGCCCAGCCTCCAGGTAGGGCTATGCTCTCAAAACTGCTGGCTATGCATTTTTTTAAAGCAAAAATAGACTTTGTTTCCCCCAAATGAGGTGTTCACAGGGTGGCACCTTCCAACACGAGCAGCTCGAGACCCCTCATCCCATCCCACTGAGCTCTGCCCACCAAAGTCTGGATCCACACGGGGCTTGTCATTGACATGGCTGAAGTGTCAGGACCAGAAAGAAGGAAAAAATCCAAATAAAACAGAAAATGCAGCAGCCATGAGCTGTCCAGAAACGCAGCCATTGGATGGGGAAGGATGGAGGCTCACACCCTCCACAGCCCCCCAGTGCAAGAGGGTCAACTGCAAGGGAAGTGAGCAGCTCAACAACCTGCAGCTGCAGAAGCAGGCAGGTAACCAGACCCTGCTGCAGAAACACAGGGGCTTTGATCAAAGAAGCTGACACCTGTTGTTTAAAAAGAACCTCATCTGCCAACCATCCTTCTCCCTCCAGAGACCTTGGACTCCAGTTCTGGCCTGCCATCTCTCAGGATACAAAGGCTAGAGATGAATCCTCCAGCCTCATCCCAAATATACTGTCACCAAGTGATTTTCACACAGTTATATGCTTTCATTTTCCAGCTCAAGCTGCTCTTGAGATAGCAACACTGAAATAATTTTGGAGGCAAATGTAGGTTTGGAAAAAGCAAGAGATTAACCAACACAGTTTTGCATCTCTGCTATCTCAATATCCTTAATAGCTTAGTTATTAGTAGAAAAAAAAGGCAAACCCTCCCTAAAAAGATGATTTCTGGGAAGAAAAGAAAATTATCAAAGATCCCAGCCCTCAGTGCTGATTCCTGACCCCTGTGACCTCCAAACAATCAATATTTAAGCAGGGATAAGGATGATCTTCCAGGTGTCCAGTGTCAGCTGAGCTCTCGCTGCTGTGCTTCTGAGGGAAGCGACGGAGCAGAGAAGCCTGCGGTGGGGACCCTGGTGTGTGGCACAGGTCCCCCTGCTCAGGGAGGTCACAAACTAACCCTGAGATAACACTAAAAACACCCAGAGCTGTGGAGAAGCTCATGGCTGAGCAGGGGGTGCCCGAAGCTGATGCTGTGGGGACAGGTGACCCCTGCTGGGGTCCCCACAGGAGCGGGGGGGTTCAGCCTCCACCACCACTGACCTGGAGCAAGCCCTGGCTGGGGCTACATCCCCTTTTTTCCCCTTCTGGAAATAAAGCAGCAAAAGCATCCCTGGTTCAGGGCTCAGGGGGCAACAGTTCCAACACCACCAGAACTCTGTTCCTGCTGGGAACAGCCCCCATCTGCTGTGTGGGAGTCTCAGCAGTCACAACCGCAGCCCTTGTCCTCAGCTGACTTTTCTTGGTGTGAAGAAATAGAGATATGCACACCAAAATTTCTCTGAGCCCCATGACAGGGCAGTAAATTATAAATCAAGCAGCAATCTGTGACTCACCCCGCACCAGTGGGAACGCACTCGCAGCTCCCAGGTGAACAAGTCCCATGTGGAAGCATGACAGAGGGTTTTCCTCAATTTTCTACCCTAGCACTCTCCTAAAAGCCTTGGAATCACTACCAGCTCTCTGCACAATTTGTCAGCACAGGGAGGCTTTGTTAATCCTGGTCTCAGTCCCACAGCCCCACAGGAGGCACCACTGCTCTGGCAGGTAACAGAGGATGGGTTTTCAGGGCTCTTTCTCTAGCAGAGAGTGGATGTGTTCCAAAACATCGCTTTTCTCCTTCTTTTGCATATTTACAGCCTGTCAATCTATAGAAGACTCAGCACCAGCAAAGGAAAAGCCTCCTCAGAGCTGGCCCTTCTCTGGCTCTTCAAAGGGAGCAGAGCTCACAGAAAAGCTACGGACAGTGGCCAGTAATTAAGGTAAAATCCTCTCTTCAAATACTGCTTCCACCAGAAATCATGGATGGAGGAGCCAGCTGGAGGTCGGCACACAGAGCATTCCTGCTGTGTCTCTCAGTGTACCCTGCCCCAGCCCCGGCACCGCAGCGCGGGCAGGACCCAGGCAGGCACTGCAGAGAGGATGCTAATTACAAGTTCCAAGCAATCTGAATTTATAATTGGCTGAGATTTCACTCGGCAGATAATGCACTGCTGTCCTGGGCACTTGCTGTATCTAGGTCAGGCCATTAGTTTTGCTCTTAATCTACACAGAGTTTTAATTTCATCTTTAATGTCGACTTCCAGCCAGTGAGCTGAGCCAGCAGACAGCTCCGTCACTGACTGTGCTCAACACCCCGACCCCTCCCAAACCCACAGAGAGGGAAAACAAGCACCAGCATCCCAGTGTGCTAGGACTGCTCCCGGCCAAGCTCAGGCAGCGGGAGTGTTGGCACTGCCAGGCTGGGAATCAGAGAACCATGGAATGGTTTGGGTTGGAAGGGACCTCAAAGCCACGGGCAGGAGCTCTCAGGTTGCTCCAAGCCCTGTTCAACTTCTCCTTGGACACTTCCAGGGATGGGACAGCCACTGCTTCTCTGGGCACCCTGTGCCAGTGTTTTATCACCCTCATCATAGAAAACTTCTGGGAAGTGGAGACAAACCCCACCAAGGAGCCAGCCCAGTCCATGCTGCTGGGGGATGCTTCACCCACCACATGAAGGGCTGCAGGGGACAGCAGAATGGGCAGTGCACAGCTGAGCAAGGATATGTGGAGCAGGGCCTGCCCCAAAAGACACACCCAGGTGGCACCCCAGGACCTCCGAGGGTTCACATCGGGGGAATCAGGGCCTGTAGCGACCTTGAGGGTGGGTTGCAGGTGGGTAGGAGATACAACAATGCTTTAAATGTGCCATGTTAACTCAGGAGCACTTCCTGAGGACACCTTGGCACCCCTCACCTCATCCTTACATCACCCCATGCCTGTCTCACCTGTGGGAAACACCACCAGTGCTTCACTGACCATTCTCTCCAGGTGTGCCAGCACAGCACTGTCCAGATGGCCCATTGCAGACACCTCCCTGCCCCAGAAGCTTTTACTCTTCCCTCAGGTTCTCTGCAGCTGATAACCCTTGACATGAACCCTCCCAGGGAAACAGAATGTCACTGCATCCATTCCCAGGCACCCCAGCTTCAGAGAGCTCCTGGACATGATCCAGCACTCCGTCCTCTGCCCCATCCTGCCTGACATCCATGTGGTCCCTGTTTAAACCCAGAAAACTGCTCACACAGGCCAGAATCATAATTTACAACATAAACAAATGGAGTTGAACACGCACAAAATGAACCCATCACATGCATTAAAGGGATTAAAGATGGTTCCTGCAACATCTGGAAGTGTATAATACAATATGGATGGATTGCTGCAGAGCATTCACAGGGAAGCCAGGCTGCTGTCACACGCTGGAGACTTTAGACGTAACACCAGCTTGGAAGAAAAGGGAGCACTGGGAGGAGGTTTCTCATTTACACACAACAGTCTAGTTTCAGGCACTCAGCTCCCTAAAGAGACAAAAAAAATTCCCCACCAAAGATTTCTGTGGAAAGCACAGCCCTTCTGACAACAGGAAGTTACTCACTTCAAAAACCCAATTTTCCATCAAAAAAATCTAACTTGAAAGGCGTTCCCAGCTCACTCAAGCTGCAGGATCAAAGCCAGTGATTAAGTGCATCTGCTCACTGCTGGCTGCCCAAGAGCATTGTGGAGATCTGGGAGCAGCCACTGAGCTGACCAGTGACGTTCTGAGGAGGGGACAGAGGGGCAGAGCCCTGCCATAGGCACAGGAGGCAGCAGCCGCTCCACTGGCCACAGATTCCCAGGCAGCAGCATCCTATCAGCACATATTTAAGGATTTCAACTATTTCAGGTACCTGCAGGAATTTTCAGCACTGCCAGGGCATCAATCCCGAGCAATTCCTGCAGGAGGTAGGGCGTCAGGAAAAGAGACACCCAAACCCAGCGCAACCAATGCAGAGCCAGAGGCAGGGATGTGCCAGAGGGCGAACCAGAGGAACAACACACATCGAGGCCCTCCCCAGGTAGCTGTGGCCACCCTCGCCCCTGCTCCCCAAGTAGCTCCAGCCCTGCAGAGCTGGGGAGCTGGACAGGATGAACAGCACAGGAAGAATGCTTCCAGCAGAGGAGAGCTTCCCTCCATGGCCAAAATCACTTCAGACTCATATTTAAAAGGGGAAAGAACAGTGTTCTGGCAGCCTGTGAGGCTTCCTCGGATGGATTTGCCTGGCTGGCACAGGTTGGATCAGGGAGGAATATTCCAAGGTTTTAATTTCTCTGCCCAGGTTTTATTGCATGCAAACATACATGCTCATTGCTTTCGAAGGTTTCCAATTTGCTAATTGAGACATTTCCTCATGGAAAAAGAATGTCCTGGATTACGGACAGGGCTGCTGGCGCAGCTCCGCACACCGGGGGAGCTTAGGTGAGGCATGATGAGATGGGAGATGGGCAGGCAAAGCTCAGCCTCCCCAGGCCCGATCTGGCAGCACTAAAGCAAAGCCTAACCTGGTGGCTGGAACATAAGGAAGAAACACCCAGGACATCCCACCGCCCACTCCTCGTGCCATCAGGAGTGTTCAGTCACAGCACCAGGCATCTCGCAGCAGGTTTAGGAGAGTTTGGAGACAGGAAGGTGGGAAACCAGTCTAGGAAACCGGACATCTAGGAAGATTTCTTTCCAGGCACCAGTTTGTTTAAAAACAAGGAGGAAAAAATAATCTGATCTGCACAAAAAACCCTCAAGTGTTCTGCGTTTTTGCTGGAGCAATGAAGTATTCCTTCTGCCCTCAAAATACATGAGAGCAGAGAGAGTGGTTTTGTTCTGAACATGAACAGGTCAAAGATCGAAGAAAAGCACTTCTGGGGCAGAATGAGCATGGAACATGAAGGGAGAAAGGCCAGAGGAAGCAGCAGCTGAGAAAGGTGTGAACAGGGTTCTAATGGGATCATGACTGCTGCCACAGCCTCACCAGCATGACCCCACATGGAACCTGCTGTTGTTTTTTCACTTAAAAAAATAGGAATTAAAAGTGTTTTGCAAGCTCATTCAGAATGCAGAGGGGATGGGGAGGGATTTCAAACTTTATATAGGTCAAACATCATCCACACAGGTTCACACCGCATTCACGGCAACCTTAGCTCCCACATAAAGACTGAGCTTCAAAGCGCTCTGGAGGGATCCTGTGTCCTTACCTTCAGCTTCTCAAAGCGATCGCTGAGCGATGCCACTTGGTGGTCCCGGTGGCGGCCCACCAGTTTACATAAGGCACAGATGAGCTGGTCATCAGCGACACAGTACATGTTCACCTTCTCGTTCTCGTGCTCCAGGCACGTGAGTCCGCGGAAGTGCGCGTCGGGCACCGGCTCCACCAGCCGGTGGCTGGTAAAGGGCTTCTTGTTGGGGTGCGTGGCCCGCAGACAGCGGTCGCAGTAGGACACCTCGCAGGTGATGCAGGTCTTGACGGCGTCACGGGGCGGATCCTGCTCGCAGAACTGGCAGGCGATCCTCTCGCCGGCCACAGACATGGTAGGGCTGTTGCGATAGGTCCTCTCACGGCGGCTCTCGCTGGGGGAGTTGGGGCCGCTCAGGGACGCCTTCTGGAAACGGTCAATGATGTTCTGCAGGGTCACATTCCTCTTGAGGCCCTCCAGGCCCCGGTGGTTGAGGGAGATGACATAGCGGCAGGTGGGGCACTGGAAAGCGGTGATGGGCTCGATGGACTCGCTGGAGGAGCAGCTGGAGACCAGGATGCGGTGGGCACAGCTGAAGCAGAGGCTGTGGGCACAGGGCAGCAGGAGGGGGTCCTCAAATAACTCCAGACAGATTGGGCAGGTCAATTCTGACTCCAGTGTTTCCATCTTTAGTTAACACAATCCTGATTCAGCATCAAAAACCAGGGAAGGTGGTCAGGAACCTGCAAAGAAGGAGTGCAGAGATGTGAGACAGCAGCTACAGCTGCACCCCTGGGCTGCTCCTCTCCTCCAGCAGCAAGTGCCTAGGGGGTTGGACATGTCACGCCTACAACACCCTGACACTCTTTGCACTCTGACACTGTCAACTCCAGCCCAGCTGGGTCCCTGCAAGAGCAAGCTGAAGCCTCTCACTGAGGTGTCTCACAGCACACGGACAGAGCCTGGAGCTGCAGTGGGACAGGACCCATATGGAGGGGACGGGAGAGGAGGAGGAGGAGAGCAGCAGCTCCTCTGACACCTTCCAGCCCAGCCAGAGCAGGACCTGGACCATAACACTGGAGACAAAACCAGGAGAAATCACATGATTCTGTGTCTGTGTTGGTATGCACTGCCAAGAGCAGGGCGGGGCCATGCTGGCCTTCCACGAAGAAGGGCTGCTCTGCATGGCAGAGATAAACCTCTGAACATCCCCTCCAGCAGCTCCAGGCCTGCCTGCTTCTGGTGAAGGGGGAAAGGCAAATCAAGTCGTGGAAACCCTGAGCAGAGCAGGTCAGGAGCTCTTAACATCCCATCCTGCTCCCTGCTTTTCCTGGCAGGGTGGGGAGGGCAGAGCAGCGAAATTATAGTCAGCAAACTTCCACTACTGGCTGTCCTCCGCTGCACTCCACAACAGCCAGGGATGCCTAAATCAACTCCAGCTGGAGGCAAACAAGCTGTATTTTTAGCTCCTTTCCCTTGCATGAGGCTGGAAAACAGTTCCCAGCAGGAGACTCAACCTGCTGCTCCCAATTCTGGTTTGCAGAGCAAACCAGGAGCTGCACCTCTAGTGCTACCCAGCAACATCCCAGCGTGTTCCCAAACAGCCACGTAGTGACACGGAACCAGATCCAGCCTCTCCTTTCTCACCCACCACCCAGTGCACGAGTGGTACCTCCTGGTCCCCTCAGCCCCAGCAAGGCAGGCTCCAAGTGATGTCTCATCACACACACTGTATGTCCCTCAGCATGGGTGTGGAAAGAGCCCCTGGCACTGCTGCAGGAACTGACCCTGTGAGAAGCAATGTGGTACACAGTCTGGCCCCGTTTCCACTCCAGGAACACCCTGGTGTGGTGCATGGGCTCTGCTTGGGGAGAAGAGGAAAACCTCTCCTCTGTGAGGGTCAGGAGGCCCTGGCACAGGTTGCCCAGAGAACCTGTGAATACCCCTCCCTGGAAGTGTCCAAGGCCAGATTGGATGGGGCTTGGAGCACTCTGGGATACTGGAAGGTGTCCCTGCCCATGGCAGGAGACTGGAATTGGACGAGCTTCAAGGTCCTTCCAACCCAAACCAGTCTGGATTCTATGAAAAAGGGCTGTAACCAAAGTGTGGGGGGATGACCCAGCAGCAGGAGAGGATCTGGCTGCTGGAAGCCCCAGGCTGCTGCCAGCACTTGCAAATGGCAAACTGCACAGGTGCCACACTGGGACCTGTCCCATCCCACCATACACATCAGTTCCATGACACCCGCCCTGTCACACCATCTCTTCCCAATCGTCTGAAATGGGTTTTGCAAGTGCCTGGAGGAAGCCTTGAGCTCTTCCCTTCACCAGCTAAAGGGGCTTATAAAATAAATCCGTTGGATATTTTGATACATTCATGCTGCAGCAGCACTCGTTGGCCAAATGCAGCCTTACACACACACACTTTCTTTAAAATTATTCTTCTTTTCCCCAAGAGAGACAGTGGAGAAGTAGCTGCATCCAAACAAGCAGAGGAGCACGAGGGCTCCTAGCAGCTTCCTCTCCACAGCTCTCAGAGGGTTTCTGAAGCCTTGGAGCCGCTGCAGCCATGGGAAAGCAGCGGGGAGGAGACACTCCTGGCCCTGTGCCTGGCTGCTCGCACTGTCTGCGCCTGCCCCAGGACCCCCAGGCTCCCCCACACCTGGCAGGATGAGGGGTCCCAAGGCACAGCCACAACAACCCCATCGCCGCTTGGGGCACCTCCTGGAACTGCCCTCGGGCCCTTGAGCTGGAACACCTCCCCTCACTGCGCCGGATGCTGGAGACACAGCGGCTGCCCGGCCCCGAGAGCCCAGCAACCCCTGCACTGCCCCAGCTGAGGGGGCACAGCCCCTCCCACCTCCCCACAGCATCCACGGATTCTCTCTGGGCAGCAAACACTAAGATGAAACAAAAGGAAGGACAAGAACAGGATTTGTTTCACAGCCCAACCAAGACTGGGAATAGAATTTAAAATTCAGAATTGGCGTGAGAGGCTCCCCAACACCTTGACAGCGCCAACTGTCCCATGGAGCAATGTCTCACACTCCCACCGGCTCCCACATCCAACACCAAGCCTCACATGCAGCTCCACTGCTATCCAAGGGAAAACAATGCAAAAAGTTTAAACAGCTTTTGCTTTTGTTACAGAAGGACATTCGTATATTAACCTTGTTTTCTTTGCTGAGACAACAGCTTTCACCTGTGACATATCCAAGAGGAGCCTCAGGCAGGGACAGAAGCCCTCTCAGAGGTGTGAAGGAGGCATAGGAGCTTGCTCGAAGGCAGCAGAGCAGCAGATACAGGAGACTGCCCAGAGGTGCAGGAGCCCTCTCGGAGGAGGGAGGAGAGCCCTGCTCAAGGTGCTGCACCTGGCAAAGCAGCCATGCTGCCATGAGAGCCTTTCACGCTGCTCACTTTGATGTTCTCTTTGATGTCCAGGATTGACAGAGCACAAGGAATAGCTGATTAGATTAAAATCTGCTCTCTTTTGAGTCATTAACTCCCTAAATATAAAAGTTATAAAATAGTAACACTGTTTACAGACAGACTCATGTCACTTGTCCCCAAGGGTCAGTGGTCCTGTCCATGTTTGCCTGTAATGATGATACGCAGCAGCAGCAGGATAACAACACATGACATCCAGCCAAACATTTTTTGTGTCAACCTGAGCTTTGCCCAAAACCCAGGGAAAAAAAAAATCAGTGGCTAACAAAACAGAAGAGATAGGGAAAGGCAGTGAACCCCAGGGCAGTAAGGCAGAGCTGAGGGTAATACAGGGCCAGTGCAAAGCCACTGCCAGGTCCTCTGGGACACAGTGACTGCTGCTTTCACTTCCAGCCCAGATGGGCTCCGAAACCTACATGCTAACCTGAGCAGCAGGAGCATGGTGAGCCCCAGGGGTGCTCACCAAGGGTTCTCGGATACAAAGATTCCCCCACCTCTTCCCCCAAAATTATTATTTTCACAATATCGAATGTCTCAAGCTCAGAGGTTCGTCAGGAGAGATGTAGAGGTTTGGCACCAAGGGAAGAAGGAAGGAGAGACATGGAAGGAGGGATGCTGCCCACATCTCCCCATCCATACCTGGGAGGGGGGACACCTTGGAGTACATCACCTGAGGGACAGGCAGCCAACCCAAAATTCATGCTTTCCCCTCAAGCAGCACCTAGGCCTCAATTTTACCCATGATTTCCATTTTATGTTTACCACATAAAATTCCCTCTGGTCTGCCCCAGCACCAACCCTGGGCAGAGCTTGGCCAGCCTTCAGAGTCCCACGTAAGCATATCCAGACCTGTTCAGACAAATGTTAATTCTGCAGGTTGGTATTTTCCACAACAAGTATGATTATTTATTTATTTCCCCTCCCCCTTTTTATCCCTCTTTATTTTTTTTCCTTCCCCTCCCTGCTAAAAAGCTCCAGTCGAGATTGCTCAGCCCCTTCCAAGAATGAGACTTTAGAAGAGCTATGCTGCTCCACCCGTGTATTAATGAAAGAAGTAATAAAAAATGGCAACCCTTTCCTTAATTGGCTCAGTGACAGCAGGATACAAAATCTGGGCAGCAGTTGTCTCTATGCTTTTTGTTGTCCTCGGGAAAACTAGTTCAAAACTGGATCACTGTTGAGGGGAGGGCAGAACAGCCCATGCAGCAGCCACATCTCGCTCATCGGGTTCCCGAGGAGCCCAGCACAACCCCCGCTGTGCAGGGACCCCTCCTGACCTCCATGGGGACAGGTCCCCCCTGCACATCCCTGGCCCTGTCAATGACCCTGCACTCCTTCCTGCATCAGCCTTCCCAACCAGCTCCCCTGAATCTGCCCTTGGCATGGGCCTGTCCAGGAAGAACAGGGCCCTAGGAGGGAACGCAGCCCCCAGCTGTGTAACCAGCAACAGCTCCCAACCTAAGGAAGGCGCTCAGGGAGAGGGGGGGGCCGTCAGGCTCCTCCAGCCATTCACATCCAGCATTACCTAATTTTTCTGTGCTTTATTTGCATCAGCTGTGCATATTTAACACCAAATTTGAAGCTCAAAGCCACAGCCAGCACAGAGCATCCCTTGGCCACACCATTGCCCCTACTCCTCCCTCCCTGCACACCTGAACACACCAAACAGAACTCAGCCTTGCCTCCCACCACTCCCACCACAGTAACTCTACTAATTTGTCTGAGGCTTTCTGAAAATCCCAATGATCCATATCCCGGCTGCCCTCCCCAATCACCTTATTGCCATACTAGAAAAAGAACACTCCCTGCTGCACTTAAACTGGATTTCCCCTAGAAAAGCCAGTGTTGCTGTCCCTAATCCATCAAACTGAAGCAGCATTTCCATACCAGCTTTAATTATTTTCCCAGCCAATTTTCTTGGTGCTAAAGCAAAGTTGCTCCATGTAATTTCCACTGCTCTCCCGGCATCTCTTAATGAAGGGCAGAGCCAAGAGGCTGCATTCCCAAGCTGCAGTTCCCTTCAGTGAGAGATCCCTGTCTGCCGGCAGTTCAGCTACTTCATTCCTAAACCCTTCAGAAGCGCCACCAGAGCCCACCCAGCCCGGGGCATCTGTGCTCTTTAACTCCTTCCTTTGCACAGCACCTTATTCCCTCTGGGAATTTCACATCGCTGCCTTCACTGACGGGATGATCCCATTTCGCTCCATCACAAAGTTCCCTTACTCCTGCATGTCTCCTGTCAGGCTCCAAGGTTGGGAGGGGCCCCAAACATGGTTCTGGGTGCCCTGATCACCTCTGCTCTCACTCTTTGCAGAACTAGTTTTGGATGGGGTTTTTCTCCCCCTCATTCCATAAAAGGGATTATTCCCAACGTGTGAATTCCACACTAGCCTCAGTTACTAATACACAGGCATGGATCCAAGCTGGGGTGCTCCAGCCCCACATCAGCACCCCAGTCCAGCACAAGCCCCCAGCCAGTGCTCCCCTCCCTGCAGCAGCAGGTCCCTGCATCCCTGATCCCATCCCTCCTGGGGGGCCCCTCCTCTGGCCTGAGGTACTGCATTTCTCACCCCCACTTCTCTCCCTCTCCTCTCTGATAACATCTGTTCATGAAGCAGCTCCAGAGCCCCCACTGCCCACTCCTGCAGGGATTCCAGTGGTTTCCACACACCCCAAGAGTCCTCACCCCAGCATCCCAAAGACGCTGCCCCTGCCCAGTCTGCACTGCAGACCATCCCCTCCTGCCAGCCCCACACTTCCCATCGGTGTAAACGACTGATAATCTACTCATGCCATGAGGATTCCTCATCAGATAGAGGGGCTTGAAGACACCCCAGGCAGCAACAGTGCAACACTGTCCTCTGGGACACTATGGGGCAATTCCCACTGACACTGCATGGGAACCTCCCCCTGCCCTCTCCATCAGTGACCTGAGGGTTGACAGGACACAAAAGGCCCAGGGCACCTCTCCAACCCCTCCAATATGGCAGGTCCCTGGAGAACAGCACAGGTGCTTCCAATTCTTGGGGAAGACAGCAGCTCCCCAGGGTCCCCAGTACTTCCCAATCTGTGAAACCTGGGGCTGCAGCAGCCAGGCTCAGCCTCTGGAAAGTCACAGCCCATGGTAACCCTCTTCCCCATACACTGCCTATGTCAGTCTGTCTGTCCATCCATCTATCCCATTCCCGCTGCAATGCCCACACCCACAGTCCGTGCCTCTCTGCCAGCAGCTGCCACCATAGCCCAGAGGTTGAAACCTTGGCTGAAGCTTGGGCATCACAGTGATGCTGAGAGCTGGAAGGGGGGGCTGTGGCACTGCCAGGGACAGCTGCAGGCACGTGGCTTTAGCAGGAGCAGTCTCACCTTCCCAAGGCCATCGAAGATGTAAGTGACTCCCTTCCAGCCTGGCCCTTGAGAAAAGCAGCTGGGGATTGGGCATGCCACCAAACTGGCACGTCCAGCACTCACAGAGCCCTGGCAGCCCCACCATCCCCCTGCCACCCCCTGCAAATTGTCCCTCCCCTCCTGCCACAGGACTCCACTGCTCCAGGTCTCACCACCCCTCCCTCCCCTCACCTCTCCTGCAGCTCTGTGCTCTCTTGCCGCTCCACTCTGCGAGCCTTTCCAGCTGATGCTGTACGGCAGGTGAGCAGACCCAGCACTCATGTCTGCACCAGCAGCTCCTGAAAGCAGCCCTGCTCCCAGCTGGCTCCTGCCAGACCACACATGGCAGCAGCCTTTTGATCTGAGCCTTTCTCCAGGCGCACCCTGTGGCTCTGCATCCTTTCCCTCTTCCTCAGCCACCACCTGCAGTGCAGCTCCAGCACAGCCTCATCCCACCACAGCCAGAAGCCTCAGGCCCAGCAAGGATGAGTGAGGGCATGGCTGCAGTGGCAGCTGGTGCTCTGGAATAACCTTTGGGCCCCAGAGCAAGTCACAGCCCTGATCCCCCAGATGGATGCTGCAGAGATCATCCAGCTCTGCACAGAGATCCATCCTGCTGAGGAGGAGCATACTGCAAGGCAAACCCTCTTGGTCTCTCCAGAGGCTGGAGCAGCAGCAGCCAGCTCCAGTGCTCACAGCCCCAGTGCTGTACCAGGGGACTGACATCCTACAGGGCCTGCACTGCACGAGGCACACAAGGGTCATCCCCACTCCAGTGCTTCCTACAGGACACTGAGCCCCAGTGCAGGACACTGCCACTACTCACCCACAGAGGAACAGAGTTCAAAGAGGTGCAGAGACATGACCACAGCAAAGGCAAGGTTGGGCTCATGGCAAAGCCCACCATGGGAAACAGCTGGGGGACACGGACCTACCCCTGGGAAGGTACCTGTGCTGCTGCCACGTGAGCATGACACAGCGAGGGGCCAGTGCATCCCAGCAAGGAGCTGGCCCCTCACCAATGCTCCCCAGGACCCCTCCAGCCATGCAAAAGTCAAAGCTCTGCTGCAGGGATGTTTTCTGAGAGGTGGACAACAGAACCTCAACTAAAGAAGAGGGGTTCCCCCTGCACGGCACGGTCCCACCCCAGCGAAGGTACAGAGCCCGAGAGGGGCATCCCCCCACCGTGCCTCCCGACCTGTTCCAGGCACTGCCCCTCTGCACCACCTGACCCATGCTGGGAAGGGACAAAACTGACTGAGGCCAAGGGAGCAAGAACGGCTCTGGAGGGGACGGGAGCTGCTGTCACATCCCTGCTGGCTCGGGGTTGCCATGTGTCCTGAGGAGCACATGTGCCCCGGCACCACGCCAGCCCCAAGCCCACGAGAACACACACTGCCTATGCCATCGTTTCAGTCCCCTTTTGCTGCTCCGTGCGGCAGCAGGACAGAAGCAGCTCCGACCCTGGCAGATGCCAGCCTCACGCTGCAGATGGAGGCTGCGCAGGAAGCCCGGAGCTTTGTTGCTGTCCCGGCCCAGCGCCCTCTCCAACCTCCCCACCCCAGAATGACAGATCGGCTGCACTTCCGACAGATACCACAGAGTCGGGACTCCAAGGGCCATTGTGCTGCTCTGTGCAAGGTTAAATATATCTGCACAGCTCCTTGGGCTGCATTCCTGGGAGGTTGGAAGGATAAACAAGACTTCCTGCAGGAACTGGAGACAATGGGGGGATAATTAGTGCTAATGCCCAGTGCAGAAACAATGCAGGTATTTTGGACTTTTACACCCTCCTCCTCCCACCCTCCAACCCCCCGAAATGCTCAGAAAGAGGCACTCAAGACTGGTGTAACTGGGCCAACTAAAAGAGATGAATGATCTAAAATGAGGGGAGCTGCCGCTGCCGAGGGTTCAGCCTGGGGTTTCACCATTCCAGGCTTCCAGGCACACGAGGACAAGTCTCGGAGACACGTTTTTCCCAGAGCCAGCCCAGCTCAAGCTGGCTGGGGGGGTTCCAGCACAGGCGGTTTGGAGATGGAGCTTGCGCCCGTGCCCCACCCGTGCTTCGCTTCCAGCACAGCCCAGCAAGCGATGCCGGCGCTGCCCCGGGTCAGCCACGGGCAAACTGCGGGGAGAGCTCCTGCACGGCTGCAGGGAGAGACCCCGGTGCCACAGGGACGGGACCCCCACGCCTCCCTCTGCAGCCAGCCAGAGGATGCCAGAGATTGCTGCTCCTACAGTTACCTCCTCTTCATTCCAGAGAAGGCCCAACTAGGGCTTGTTTTCAAATCACAGCAATCTTTAATCCTTTCTCCTACCCCAGTCCCTTGGGAGTGCACTAGCCAGATTTCCCAGTCCTCCTCTCGTGCTGCGGAGTGACAGAGGGACCCAGTGCTCCCAGGACACTTTTCCAGCGCATTACACAGGTCATTTAAAGCCTTTCAGGACAAAATGCTCCCGCGCCCAGAGATGACTCAAAACCATTAGCATCTCTTTGGGGAGGCCTCTCCACCCTCACCGCTGCTGCACAGGAACATTTTTGCCCTTCACCTCAAAATAAAATACATTTAGGAACAAAAAAGCACCAATTCCCCTTGACTCAGCCTCCCCCTGCAATATCCCCTGCCAAGAGGCTGCGTCTCTGGAGAGAGAAGAGCACACAGAAGGGACAGGTATGGCAGAGCCACTGCCTGTCCCCATGTCCCATGCTCTGCTCTGAATGTCACCAATACCCACAGTGGTGTCCTTCACACTTTACGATGCACATCAAAGGATGTTCCACCAGCAGTACCACACTGCATCCTCTGGGATCAGGCCCCAAGCTCCCTCCCCAGTCACCCAGGAGGGTTTTCCTGAGCCAAGGACACCAGCACAGCCGTACCACAGCAGGACACGGATTCCCATGGCTCGTGCCAGGATGGGGATTAACTGCTGATGGCAGGCCCAGAGTTCACACAGCCAGGGGAGAACCATGCAGCTCACCGCATGGATCAGCCTGTGGCAATGGACCAGGGAACAACCCTGAACCCAGCACAGACTGCACCCCAGAGCACACCAAACAAAAGTCCACCATCCCCACCCAGTTCCTGGAGGACCTGGACCCTGCTGGTTGCCTCCATCACCCCTGTTCCTGGCCAGTTCCACCACACTGCATCTCTCCAAAGTTCTCCTCCCAGCTCTGAGGGGCAGCCAAGGTAATTTTGGCAGCACGCACGAGCTGCGGATCCACCTGCCATCCCTTTCAGCTCTGCTCAGTTGCAATTCAGGAGACAAAGCAGGTAACTACAAAGGTAATTTCCTCCTGCCATCCCCGCTCCCTCCCTGTGGGCTGCCGGAGGGAAGCAGAGGCTTCTGGCGACAAGAGGCATGACAAGAGGCAAGGCACAGACAATACCTGCTCTCATGCACTGAGGAGTTCTTTAATGATCTGAACAGAACCCAAAACATTCCAAATTTTGCATTTGTCACAATCACAGATGATGCCAGAACCTCGCTGGGGGTTTGACACACCAAGGCGCCTTTGCCTCCAAGAGCATCTGGTACTGCTGGTTCCCTGTGGGAGACCACTGCGGCTCCATGGACAGAGGCACAGCTCACAGCTGCTGAGGAATGACAAGTGCACACAAATTCCTGGCATGCTGGAGGGAGCATAGCATATAGGGTCACCCTAGGACTGACCAAAACAGTGGCCAGAGGCTGGGGAAAGTACTGACAGGAGTAAAAGTTAAAAAAAATAATAGCATTATATATACATATATATATATATATAGATATATATTCAGTCTAGCAGGCCTAGGGTCTCCCTCATCCAAGTGCTGGAGCACTGAGCAGCTTTCCAAGGCCCCTCTCCTGCCTGTCACCCCCACACGCAGCAAGAACACCAGGCCAGCGCCAGAGCTTGGTTTGGTCCCATGGTGGCACTGGCACAGCCAAGGGGCTGTTAGGAGTCCCCAGCCCTGTGGCATCTCCCTCCGTGACACAGGTCACCCTGCCACTGCTGAGTGACCCTGCAGAGCATGAGTCACTTCCCAATGTGAGATGAAGCTGCTAAAGAACTTCAGGAAATTGGATGAAAGTGATGGAAAAAGGCTGAAAGATTAAATGCCAGAAAACCACACACATGTCACATGTGGAGACAGGACAGAGAGGTGACAGCACCAGGACCCCTATAGCCCCCTCTGATGCCAGCCAGAAGCTGGGCTTCTCCCTTCCCAATACAATGGAGCTACTGACCAGAGCAATGTCTTTCCCAGAAATTCAGTTTTGCAGGCTCTCACAACTGGGACAAGGCAGCTCAAATGCTGGGAGAGCAAGGAGGCCAGGAAGGATCTGATATGGATTTGGGGGCCAAGAAGGTAAATCACAAAGGATAAAATCAAGGCGACTGTTCCTGGGAGAGGCCAGCCCTCATCAAGAAGAAACAGGAGATTTCCCATGAGAAAAACAAACCTGAGAGGGAAAGTACAGAAAAGCGGGGATCCTAGAGAATGCCAGGCATGGCCATGGGGATCCCAGAGGACACATCCCATTGCCAGCCACAGAGAAGGAACGTGACAAGGAAGAAGACTCTGGAGGGTTGCTCCTCACCGAGTCACGCAGCTCAGCATTCACCACCCTCCTGCCAGACAAACCCCATCCTGTTCTCCTTCCTGCAGGCACACAAACACTGCCAGCACCAGGGAGCAGAGCAAGAGCCACTGCAGCCAGGGAAAACCTTCGAGCTAAAAAAAAAAAAAACTTAAAGCATGTTTCTGGGAGGGGAAAACATCAACACAGGCAGCCAGAGACACCGGCAGAGAGCGCAAGGCCAGGTCCCAGTGGAGTTTCTGAGCCGGCCAGGATCCTGGCTCAGTGCTCCAGCCCCTGCACTCAGCATTCAGCTCCAGGAGCGCCTGCAGCACAGCGAGGGGGGAGAGAGAACCCCTGGCAACACAGCGCTGCCAGGGTTCCAGATGGGCTCAGGAGACGCTGACGTGCACAGAGGCTGCTCCGGGGACATGCTCCCCATGGCTCCCCTGTGCCGGCTGCAACATCAGCTGCTTAAGATAAACAAAATGCCATTACATGGCCTGAGCCAAAGTGTTTCTGCAGCAGACCAGAGCTGTGGGATGCCTGCTGCACCTGGGGAGCACGGCATTGTGCTGGCATACCCTACTCCCGGGCGAGAATCCACTGGTGTCCACAGGGAGCTCTGGGATGGAGACTGAGCCCTGCTCACCTGGGGTCACCTAGAGCTGGCTGCCCACAACCGCGACCCACTGCGTTCCAAATACCTCCATAGACAGAGACTCCAAAGCCTCTCCAGGCAGCATTTCACCAATCTCACACTTTAAAAACGTCACATTTTCTCCCATGAGATCTCAGCCCGATGCAAGGACGTAAGAATAGAAGATGCACACAGCTCGTTCAAATCCACATTACCAGGACAGCAATCACCAGCAGCTCTGGCTGCTCTTGGCTGTCCCACCAGGGTAAAACACCTTGGGCGGGACTTCCAAAGCCTGGATCCACATCTGCTCTCATGTATGGGAAGCAAGCACAGTGCTGGGGCTCTGGAGGACTTCCAGGAGGGTTGTGAAGCTCCTGTGCCCCTTCTTTCCCCTCTGCATGGAGACTGCAGACCCCTGCCACCCTCATGTGCCTCATTCCCAAACCATCTGCCTCAAGCCAGTGCTGAAGAGAAACTGCTGAGAAAGAAGCCGGAGAGCAGCTCCCACACACCCCAGAACCTTGGACACTCCAGCACCCCAGGCAGCACAAGCAGACAGCCAGCAGCATCACTATCACAGTGTCACACTAGGGCTCAGCATCAGCACGACAGTGTGGGTAGCAGCCTGAGCCAATACAGCATCCAGCCAAAACCCCAGCCTGCTCCTTAAAGAAGTGTTGAGCCAGGTCAGCCTGCAGCTCAACACCCCTCCCCCAAAATTCCTCCCCCCAGGAGGCCCAGAGGGCAGTGAATGAGAGCAGCTGCCTACAGCCCCATACCACGAGCTCAAAGGCCAGTGCTACAGCCCCAGTCCATCCCTGCTTTGCGTTGTTGAGCATCCTTGAGACCACCCTTCCCTGCCTCACTGCCTTCAGTCCTGTTACACAACCAGGTTTGTAGGGTTCTTTGAGGACCACCCACAAAATGCATTTAAGCTGCTCTGCGTCTCTTTGAAAAAGAAAGCTAATTTATTCCTCAGTATTGCTGCTGTGCTGCCAGAGGATGCTGTGGGCTGCATCTCGGAGAGCCAGCACACCCCCACCTCCCCTGTGTCCCCACAGATCTTCTCCAGATAACACCAACTGACTGCCCTGGGCCTGAACCCCACTCCAGCCAGGCTCCTGCCTCAATGTAATTTTTTCCTCTTCAGTCAACCAACTCAAAATTGAGTTTGTGTATTAAAGCAAAATTTAATTTCTAGGCCATTACCCCAATGTGATGTAGCTCCTGCATCTGCAATAGGCAATAACGAGCAATAGGCAAACAGACTGAGCAATTCATCTCCCACTTAGACATGAATCTCATTTATAAACAATAATAATGACATTCCACAGAGGCATGGAGCCCTTTCATTTTGAATCCCATGGAAAGTATGTGAAGCTGGGGGACCCGTGACGCAGCAGACACATGGAGCTGCTGTATGTGTTCCTGCACGGCTGCAACACACATCCCTTGGATTTGCCCTCAGAGTCTCAGTGATGCAGCAAGTTTCCATTTATTTCTCACACTAGCTTTTCACAAGTCTATGGGTTTTCCTTCTCCCCCTCTAGCAGTCTCCAGACAGTGAGATCTATAAAATACACAGTTCTGAGACCTGAGAGCTTGCAGCATCCAACTGCAACATCTGTAAAAAAATCACAGAAAAATCAAAAACTCCAACTCCCCGCAAGAAACAACAACTCCGCACAACTCTCTCCTCCCCTCCCTCTCCCCCACTTCCCTTCAGTCACTCTACTCTTTTGAGAGTAAAAAACTCAGAAGCAGTTTAACACACACAGTGACAGCAGCATCCCCATTCATTCGCAGGTTGCTCTGGCTGAATTCCATTCCAACCGGATCCCATCCGCACCCTTTTCCTGTCCGAGGGCGGAAATCCCACAGGAAATGCCCCAAAGGAAGCACACCAGATGCCACCACCCAGCCAGGAGGACCTGGCAGCAGCGCTGGGCTCCTGCAGCAGCTTCTCACTGGGACCTCCCAGCCAGCACAGCTTCAATAATAAACAGAATGAGAATCACCACAAGCCGTTTCCACTTTAAGAGACTCCCCCAGTTCAGCACAGTCCAGAATGCTCCTGGACCATGCCAGGGCAGCCCTGGCTGAGGTGGGAGCAGGCACAGAGCACACCAGGCTTTCCCACACACCTGGGCAATGGGGGACATGATGGCACCTCAGTGGTGCAGTGTCCCCTCCACAGTCCTGGGCTCTGGGAGTAGCCACTGGGTAGCACCAGGGGACATTTGGGGCAGCCCACATCCCCCCTATGAGCAAACATGCACAGAAAGGGACATCATATAAAGGAAGGGAAAGGGGGACAGGGACATGATATTTAGGTTGGACATCAGGAAATGGTTTTTCAATCAACCAGCAGGTGGCTGAACACGGGACAGGCCCCCCAGGGAAGTGGTCACAGCCCCAAGGCTGCCAGAGCTCAAAAAGTACTTGGACAATGCTTTCAGGCAGATGATGAGATTCTGGGAGTGTCCTGCCCAGGGCCAGGAACTGGACTCAATGCTCCTGATGTGTCCCTTCCACAGCCTATTTTGTGATTGTATAAGAGGGATCACAGCAGCACTGAAACACAGGGAACTGCCACAGCAAGAGATGTCCCCTGCCCTCCTCACACCCAAGGCATTCCAGGTTTGTTTGCTGGGGGAGGAAGCCAAGCCCACAGTGATACGGGGACCAGTGAGCTGCATGAAGGCTGACTGGCACCACTGAGCTGAGACTGCATGAAAAGGAGATAAAAAGTGATCCAGCCTGACCCCCCCACCAGCCCCAGCTGCACCCCAATTTTTGTCACCTAACCCCATCCCCACACTGGAGTGGTCCTGGGGGCCAGCAACCCACTCCTCTCCCCTCCATTTTGACGGGCATTACTGGGGGCTGCCTTCCCTACAGCAGTAAGCAAGGGCATCCCCGCTCTGGCCACAAGACCCACCTGGCCCCAGGGCAGGGGCCCAGATCGGAGGCAGAAGGATGGACTGCCAGCAAGCACAATCGGCTGTTTCCTGAGAAAGTGCAGCTCTCAAAAGGGGCAATTCTGCTCCCTGGGCCAGGGGCTGGGATGAAGACGGGGGAAGGGCAGATGCTGAAGCCACCACATTCTGCCGATGCTGGCAGGGCCCTACCACTGGAACCCCAAAAGCCGGGGCTGCAGCATGCCTAGCTCTGCCCCACATCCTCCCAAAAATGACACAGCCACAAGCTCAGGGCTCAGCACTGTGCTCCTCCCTGCACCCATGCATGAGAGGAAGGTACTGGGCGGCTGGCACCAAGGTCCAACCCAAAGTTTGCAGCACTATGTAAGAACACACGCAGGCACCCAGGATCCGAGGGGTGAGACGCTGCCTGCATGCTGCTGGAGCCCCTCGCCCTCGCACAGCACAAGGCGCCTTTCAGAGCCACACAGACACACCATTGTCCCACTGCTGACCTCCTTGCCCTGGCATTTTTGGGATGCGCTGTAGCAAGCAATGGCGTTGGAAGCAGCAGCTTGAGGCCGGTCAGCAGCATCCCCACATGTGTGCTCGCTAATCGGAGGGGCTGCTCGTTCGCACAAGATGAAGGTACAGCCAGGCACTCATTAGGCTGCAACACACTCGCTTTCCAGGCGAAGAACACTGAAAACAAGGGAAAGCAACACCACAGGCTGCAGCCTCCCCAGCTCAGGGGAGCAGGCACAGACCCACTCACCCCAATGAGGGGAGCACTTGCCTCAGAGGGGTTCTGAGCAGGCAAGGTGGGTTTGTTACAGGTGTGTTAGTTACCGACAGCAGCAACTCCTTCTAAAGGAACAAAATAATCACACTGCTCATCAGCTTCATTTAATGAACCAGCTGTGCAGCCTGCAGAGACAGTTCTGATTCCAGTATCTCTGATGGGACAGCCATGGTCTCTCCAGTGATCAGCCTTTGGGATGCACCAACCCCCTAAAGCCATGGGCTGACCCAAGGGCTAAAAGGCTCAATGGCCCCCTCCCTACTAAAAAAGCCCTGACTAACAGCTCAGAAATCCACAGAGGGCCCAGGGGAGTCGCAGGGTAGGTTTGGAAACACCTGTCCATCCCTAGAGGGGATGCAGCAGGAGACAACATAATCCTGGCTTTAAAAGTAAGTAATTTATCAATCTCACAAGCCCCAGAGCCAATCCCACCCCACTCACACATGTGCCCACACACCAACACACACCCCTGAGCCATGCCTGTACCTTGGAGGCCAGCGCAGCTCAGCAGGTTCACGCTGTGCAAGGCACGGATTTATCACCCACTGCAGCTCCATTTCTTTTGCAAAGCAGCATCTCCAAACCAGGCAGGATGAAGGCTGTGCATGGGCACAGCCTCCCAGCCACCATGGATGGCTGTGCAGGGCACAGACCCAGCTCCGAGTGCAGCACCCAGCGCACCCAGGGCTCTGTAAGCACCTGCCTGAACCGAGACAGCTGCTGCTGTCATTGGCATCAATTCATCCTTCCTCCTCGTATTCCCACTGCACTGTCTTTTCCCAGGAGCATCCTCAGGGAACATCCCCTCAGTGCGAGAGCATTCCAGCACCGCTGCCTGGGCCAGCCTCCCTCCTTCCCTCCCTCTGTGCTTTATTACCCCTTGGTCAGCGGCACAAGCCAAACACGAAGCTTCGAGTCCGCTCCTCGATGGTGAAATGCAGCAGCGACAACCTCAGCATAGAGCCCATGGCACCCACGGGAGCGACGGTAGCTCTGCCACAGCCCCCCAGCACTCACCGAGGGTCACCGCACGCCACTGCAGCGGGAGGCACAGGAGGGAAGGGCATTGCTGACCACATGGGAAGGGTCAAGGAGCAGCTCGAGCCCACACTCAACGCTCTGCAGGCAGGCCGACAGGTCGGTGGCACCTCCTGGGTTTGCCAGACGCTGCCCGACGATGCCCCCCTTTCACCTGGGAGCCAACAGTGCCCTGCGTTCTGCCAGGCACCGCTGCCAGCTCCCACCCGGCTGCGGCAGCTCCTCCGGCAGAGCCGGTCTCCTTGAAGCCGCCTCCCGACAACAAAAGCTGAGCCGAAACCTCCGGGCTGGCTGGAGAGACCTGGGCGACAGCCAGGAAGGGCAGGAGCCATTAACGCCGGCGTGTCCGGACTTGAGGGAATGACGGAGCAAGCAGAGCCATCTGCCCTCTCCAGAAACTCCGCAGACCGCTGGGCAGAACGGCCCTTCACCGCACTCCAGCCCTTGCCAGCTGTGCTCTAGCCCGGCCAGCTGCGCACATAGGGGCAATAAACCTGCGGTTGGGGTATTTTTTGAGGCAAAACACAAAAATAAAGCGCGAGGAAGAGGTGTCACTCGGGCACGTTTTCCAGCAGCTCCACAGATCCTCGGCGCATGCAAACACTCCGCTGCCAGCTCAGCAGTGACACCCGAAAGCGCGGGCAGTACCCCGGCAATGTCTCCCGACCCCCGGGGCACTGGGGGGCAGCGCTGGCAGACCCCCCGCACGTGGCCGTGAGTCTCCTCTGCGGCTTCCGAAGCGCCGGTCACGGAGCCCGCTGCCGTTTAACTTCACGGCCCGGGAGTTTATCAGATTCCAGCCGCGCTGGGGGAAGGGGCGCGGGGGGGCTCAGGGGCAGCACCGGCTCTGCGGCAGCGACGACAGCCCGGCACCACGAACCGCCGGGATCCGAAGTGCGGGCACAGGGCTGGACGGCGGGAGGGATACGACACTCTCCACTGTAAAACCTGGGGCGAGGGGGATGACGAGCTGGGAGCGGGATCCCTAAAGCCGCGGGCAGAGAGCCGGGAGCCGACGAGTTCGTACCCGCTCCGCCCGTAAGGCACCACCGCTGCCCAGCAGGACGGCTCTCGGCGAGCCGAGGGACCGGGAAGGCCGTGGGGAGCCCCGAGAGGGGACAGGCCACCCGGGTCTCCCCGCCAAGCGGCGGAAGGTGCCGGGGCGGGCTGGCAGACGCACTCGGCAACCGGGGGAGGCGACTGGGAGCCGGCAACAGCTCCCGGGAAGGGCGGGAGCCCCCTGCCCTGGCACTTGCTGCTAACCCGCGGCAAGGGCCGCACCGGGGCCCCGACGGCCGGCTCGGTGCTTCTTCCCGCCCCAGCACCTACCGCCGGGCCGCGGCAACCCCCCTCTCGGTGCTGGTACCTACTGGCGGCCCGCAGAAGCCACCACCCGACCGGACAGGACCCGACCCGGCCCGCCCCACCCCGGTGCCCCCGCCCGCCCCGGTACCGGTACGTACCGGCGGCCCGCGGGAGCCTCCCCGCCGCTGCCCGGGCATCTTGGAGGCGCGCGGACACGGCGGCGGCGCGCGCGAGGCGGGGCGGGGCGGGGCGGGGCAGCGCGCGTTCGGTAGCCCCGCCCCTCCCGCTTGGCTCCGCCCCGCGGCAGGTGAGGCCGCGGGTTGTGGGGACGCCGAGTGCCCCTGTGGGAGCGGGGCAGTGCGTGTTCCCGGGCAGTGGGAGTCAGTGCGTGTCCCTGTGGGATGTGGGGAACTGTGTGCTCCCATGAGATGGATGGCACTGTATGTCCGTGTGTTTATGGTGAGACTTGGTGCCTTGACAGCGGGTCTTTCAACACATTTATTTTTTTCAAAATGAGAAATGCATTAAATGGGGTTTTCACCACCTGCTTCAGCATCATAAAGGGACGTCCCAGTGTTGTCCATACAGCAAACCAGCTCTGGGTGAGGTTGGGTTGTTACCTGCGAAGTGAACATATATATGTATCCACAGCAATAACATCAAAGGGAAACACAGGAGGGGCAACCCAGAACTGTAATTTATTCCTTGGTAATATGGGGACATGTGGCACAGGTTATTTATATTTGAAGGCTGCCCAGAGTGTAAAATGAGCCATCTTTTAAAAATAAACCAGAGGAAAAGTACATCCTGGCTCCTGGTGTATCTTAAGGTGAGGCTGGGCCAGCTGCCGGCAGGTGCTGGAGGAGGAGCTGTGTGCCGGGACCAGCAGCTGTCCCCTCTGTGCCCTGGGCACCCTTGTCACTGCACACACTCACACAGACAGACACGCTCCATGTTGGTCCGGGTAGACACTGAGCACATGGCAGCTGTCCTGCTGTGGCTCTCCAGCGAGACAGGACAAACACAAGGCTGCCGAGCAGGCAAGGCTGCCAGCACCACCATGGCCAGCCTGGTTTTCACCTGGTTCACCGCACAGAGGGATCATGAATGCTTGCTCCCAGCAGGGTCTGACACCAGGGGAGTTTATACACATTATGTTGTTTGCATTAAACCTCATCTCTGATTTTCTGGCAGTGAAAGCACAGCCCAGACAGCTGTGGCCATATCACAGAATCTAGAGCTGTCCTGGGATCAGCCTTTGTCTCTGCACCTGTGCAGAGTGATGTGAGGTGAGTGAACAACCAGACCAGAGCCCCCTCCTCTGACCTTTGGACAGGCAGGAAATTAAAGCACTTTTCCAAATTCAGTAGTCCACAGCAAGTAGCCAGGGGTGGGTTCATGCTCTGAGCAGAGCCAGAGCAGGTGACTGGGCAACAGCAGAGATATGCAGCCCCCAGACATGGCACATGAGGCTGCAGGGAACTGAGACCACTGGAAATGAGCAGATGGATGGAGGTCATAGCAAAGTCCCACCACCAATGGGCTCTGGGTGACAACCTGACTGCCCAGCACTTGCCACAGATACCAGTGGCAGCTCAGCCCTGACCTCTGAGAGCCTCAGCCTTGCTCCCACAGCAGCCAGGGACACATAGCCTGGATGGTGGCACTGTGCAGTGGTGGCAGTTCCATAGTGTGACTGCGTCCCTCCAGCTCCCAGCTCCAGTGCCAGCCCCACCACAGAGTGAACAGGCCCAGGGAGCACAGGGACTGGAGCAGCTGCTGGAGTGACACAGCAGAGATCAGTCTCAGTGTCTCCTCTGCACTCTGGGAACCAGCTTGTGGGGCTGGAGCAGCTGCTGGGATGACACGGGAGATCAGCCCAGGTGCCTCCTCTGCCCTCCGGGGTCCAGCAGTTGCTGGCACTCACAAGCCATGGGGCTGTAGTGGATGTGCACAGCTGTGGTTCCAGCTGCTGAACAGACCCAGTGCCAAGGCCCAGGGTGGGCTGGCACCCACCTGACCTTAGCTCAGATACACAGCATATTTAAGTCCCTCAAACAGCTTTCCTCATGGATCACTGCTGATGCCAGCCTTCCTTGAGGCCTGATGGGGGCTGGATTAGCTGGGATCCTGCATTAATCGGCAGAGGTGTCAGAGATGACCTTGGGCAAATATTTACAATTAATGTGGTGGTATGCCTGTGCATGTACTCAAAACATAGAAGGGGTAGGATTCAAATGGCACATTGATGAGCTGCAGGACAGCGGAAGGCTAGAGCTCCTCATGATGATGTGTTGAGCAGTCCAGGGTGGGAAGATCATCTGCCCACAACATTGTGTGTTGGTGTTGGAGTGGCAAGTGCTCAGCAGCCCTTCTAAGACCTGTGCATTTTGAATAGGGACCATCCCGGTTTCTGCATCACATGGCTGTGAGCATGTTGCTTGGACTCAGGGAACTGCACTTTTCCTGCTGGTCTGTGCTCACATCCACATTGCACAGACAGGAATGGAAACACTCGAGTTGTGCCACGTGCCTGTAATGCCGGCTGAATGAATAACACAAGGTTATGAAGCAGGATTCCCCCTCGCAAATTTGTTTTTCCAGTGGAAAGCACAGAGGAAAAACATCCTTTTAAGTTCTGCATCTCTCTTCTCACTCCTTCTGAAGAGCAAGCAGGCAATGTGGAGATGAGCAGGAATGGATGAATTCCCTCAGAAGAATTTCTTCTGGATTCTTTTCTACATTTTGATGATTTCATTCCTCCAGCTCTCATTAGCACCTCCTTATCCCCAGTTCTTCCCCAAAGGCCTTCTGCTCTCTCTCCCTCCTGCTGCAAAGGGAGCGGCAGAGCAGGGATAGAAGCGGATGCTGTGCACCACCTCATGTTGAGGCCTGGAATTTCAGAGCGTGATCCCAGCTCTAGCTGTCTCCCATGGCAAAGGAGGTGGAGTCCTCATTTGCCCCAGAATTTACTCTGCTGGATAAGAGCAATGCCTCATCCTCACACAAGGACTCAGTGGCAGTGTCCTGCCCTTTGTTAAGGCCCCATGGTCTGACAGACCTGCCAAAACCCCAGCAGCCAAATGAGCTGTCCCACGGGCTCTGAGGGCTGATTTCTGAAGAGGAAAGTCTGTCTCCCAAGTGCATCCCTTTTTTGCACTCAAACCAACCCCGGATGCTCTCCCAATCCAGCCCAGTTCTTTTAGAAGGGTCACAGGATTTTGTGTCACCTTGTTTGTGAGCAATCCCCTGCTCTGCCTCTCTTTCCCAGGACCCTCAAGAGGGCAAGGAGGTAGGATTTGACAGGCAAGAGTTATCCAGCCCAGTTTCCAGCCATCTCCTGCACATCTCTGTACTGCCAATGTTGTTTGCACTCCCCATGCCAGAGCTCAGCAGCAGATTTGCTTGCAAAGTCCTGTTGTGCCAAGGAAAAGGATCTTGAGTCCCTCAGGTCAGGCATGTAGAGGGATGACATGCTGCCTGTACTTTTCCCTGGCATCCTTGGGTTGTGGGTCCCTGCTCTTACATACTCATGTTGGAAAAATATTCATGATGCTTGCAGAGCCCAGGGGTCAGTTTTGGGCTCCAGAGGAAGCACACATCTGTAATTCTGCATTCCCCGCAACATCCCATGCACAAAGCCAGCTCCTGTGGCCTGAGCTGCACCTATACCAGCCCCTGGATGGGAAAGGGGCCCAAGCCCATCCCGCCTTGCACCCAAGGATGCATTTTTGACCCCTAAACAATCAATTCAGTAGGAAATAAAACAAGAAGGAAGTACAGAAGTTACTCTCAAGGTCATGCACTGCAGAATGCCGCACAGCCCTCAGTGGGATATGCACTGCAAGGAGCAGGACAGCACTGCTGGAGTGTTCCCTGTGAACTTGATTTCAGGCTGCTGGACTTGCTCAATGGAGCATCCAAGGGGAACATTGGCTCTTGAGGCACAGAGATTTCTAAAGTGTTTTTATGACTATTTCTCCTTCCTCTGACATACTTCCAAAGCTGCATTTGAGAATGTCCCCTTGTACTCACACATCCCTGTTATAGCATAAAGGGAAAGAGAGGTTACACCACACCTGCATTCACCAGCTCCCAGACAAGGATGGCTCAGGCTGCTGTCGTGGGGCACTCACAGTGACTACGCTGGCTTAGGGAGTGCTTCATGTACCCACTGTGCTGTGCAAAAGAGAAACCATCTCTCAGCAGCCAAGCCAGCCTTCTTCAACCCCAGCCAGCTCCTGGCATCACCAGAGCTGCACCAACTCGCCATGCTGCAAGGAGCATTCCCCCTTCCCAGCTCCCAGCTCACACACACCCAGGGCAGCCCTTCCATGTTCACGAGTCTCCCACTTCCTTTGAGCCTCACACATTTACAGGTAACAGGTATTGCACTGCTACATCTTTTTCACCCCAGCATTAGGCTACCTTAGCAATTAAACAAAGCACATATGCACTTAGTAGGACCTAGGTCAGGCTTGCAACAAGTAAAAAGCAATATGCTCACTCCAGAGGACTCAAAAATTCCTCAACAGTTATGATCTGCACTCAAAGGACATCAAAGACTTTCCGAAAAGGAAATATGTGCTCTCCCAGCTTATATATTCTCCCATCCCCTTGCCTGCAGCACCCAGCAAGTGATTCCTCCTCCCTGTTCACACCTCATCAGCTGGAAGGTGAGAGAAAAAATGAATTATGAGCTTGAAGGAATTTAAGGAGAGACAAATGACAGCAGATTCTCCCTTGGGGTTCACAGTAGCACCCCTGGGTAGGAGCAAGTGCTGGGCAGGGAACTGGGGAGACAGGACTGAGGTTTGACAGGGCAGGATCCCTGTTTTGTCTGAGCAGGTGCCCATCCCTATGTGTGGGACACATGAGGCTGTCGTGAGCCTGCTGCCCACCCTCAGTAAATAACCCGTGTTCCTAAACAGCACTGTCTTTGTTATTGGAGCAGAGGAGGGAGCAAAAGGCACATTGAGGGCATTTACTGAATCAGGTTGTGAAACTAAAGGCTGTGTGGACTTGGGCATCACCGTGGGCTGGCTGCCCACAGTCTCTCCCTGGAGGTGGCACAGGCAGAGCGGCTGCCAAGGCACAGGTGTGGGGATGAGCAAGACTGCAGCAGGGAAGCCCAGATGTTTATCTGGGAGGTTGGAGCAGGCAGGCCTCCTGGCAAGCAGCTAACCTTAGGAACAGGCACTGCGTCTGTCTTACAGCTGAAACCCAGGGAGAGAGCTGGACACAGCCCTGGGATGGGAGTTGGTCCTACTCCAGCAGGGAGAGAGGCCAAGAGCTTTTAGGCAGCCCGGAGAGTGGAGCCTGCCCCACTGTGTCCTGCTGTGGCAAGCCAGTCAGATGAGACTGGAGCAGGCCATGCAGAATAGAACAAAATGCAAATCAGAGCAAGAGAAGCTCATCTCAAAAATAACATGATGTGCTGCTGTTTAGTAAGAGGCAGCTGGGAGAGCAACTGATGCTGAAAGAGCTGCGAGCACAGCAGGCGAGGCTGCATGAGGTGACAAGGACAGTGGTGGATGTGGCTGAGCCTGGAGCGAGAAGACCCTACCCATGAGTGTTGTTGCCACCTCATTACAGGTTGTCAACCCTCAAGTCCACGTGCCAGGTTCAAGTGAAGCCTCCCTGAGCTCCAGCCCCTTCCCATCCATACCTCTCCCCCTCCCCAGGCGTGTGACTCCCCGGTGTCAGGAGAGGAATTCCCTGTGGAACAGGCACCTGGCCCAGCAGGTCCAACAGGGTGCACTGCCTGCTGCTCTGCTCCTCCCTCGGCAGGCATGGGGCTTGGGAGCAGAGTGGTGTGTGCTGGCTCCAAATTAAAGTGATGTTCAGGCTTGATGGGAAATTAAAGTCTGGAGGAGGAAGAGGAGGAGGTGGAGGAGGAAGCCATGCACATGTGCACACATGCACTGACTGTCTTGCTCCCTCCATTGCTGCTGGGACTGGTGGTGATGCCATGGAAATTTTTGCTTTTTATTTTATAACCCTTTCATGCCTTTTTTGCAGCTTCTGTTCCTGATGCTTTTGCCTACATTCTTAGACTTGTTTGTTAAACTAGGAGACTAAATATTTTAAAAGCTTTGTAAGTAGAAGCCAATGTGCCCCAGACCCCACCAAGGTCCTCTCCAAAACACATTCTGTAAACTAAGAACCATCCAGGGGAAGGTTCCTTAGAGAGGGGGGGTCACTCAAGCCTCTCATTGAGGAAATTTGATAGATATGCTAATTAGAAAGACCTATAATGTTATACCAGATCTTTCTGGTGTGTGCATTTGCGGGTACACTTCAGTGCACCTGACCTGGATGTGTGCACCTAAAGATCCTTAAAAGAAACACCAAGGTAAAATCCCTTTTCCCCTTCTAACCGTGTCCGACTCTTGATTTTAACACTGGGAAAAGGCATCAGTGGAGCAAAGGGACGTCCCGTGTGGGAGCTAAAACTATGCAGAGAAGCTGAAAAGCTGTGATGAGACTTCAAAATTTCAGCTGCTTCCTGTAGCAGAGGCCGTGGTGACACCAGCCCAGCCCATGAAAGCCTGCGTGGGGAGCTGACGCCAGGTGGGAAAAGCTTTCACCTAACACAGGTCAGGCACAAGAGCAGAGCTGGGAGTCTCACTCAGCAGTTCAGAGGGGAAACACAATTACCTCAGCTCATTAAGAGGGTGATTAATTACTCAAACCATTTACTGACGGTTGTGATAGGATCTCCATCATCAGCTCTGAACGCCCACCAGCCCACCCATTCCTGGTGTGATGGGACCCAGAGCAGAGCTGACCCGTGTGCTGAGCTGCCTGGTTATCCCAGCTCCCCCACGCCCTGGGGATGGTCCATGCAGCTGACATGGCAAAACAAAAATATTTTTAATTTGGATGGAGATAAAAGGTAAAAACTTCACATCTGAGAACTCTGAAGTGTTGTTATGGAGGTGGTTTATCTCCTTGTTTTCCAGAGAGGCTCCTGCTAGACCAAGCCACTGTTCAGCTATCCGAGGATCTCAGTCTTCAGCCAGTGCCAAATTCCTGCAGAACAGGGAACTCACATTTATTTTTTTATTTTTGAAGTTCCAGTTCCTGGAGCAATGGGAGGATTTTTATACCTCGCCATCTACTTAAAGTAAGGCAAGTTTCTCACCTGCCCAGCAGCTCACAGACACAAGGAGAATGTCAGTATAAGGTTTTAAGGAGATCTAATGGTTGTTTGATGGAAGTAGACTTCCCAACACTGTCCCCTCATGCTCGGGTTTGTGGAGCACCCCAGGGTCACGGAGCTGCTTTGCTGCTGCTGAAAAAGTTGGTCTCACTCTCACACAGCTCATTATTGCAATTGCAGCTCTTGGGGAGCTTGGAAATGTGCTCCTTCACAGGCACATCCATCCTAATGGCTTCTGCCTCACTGCCAAGGATAGATCATCACAAATCAGGGCTATGAGGACTTTTAGAGAGCCCTTTTGCTTCAGGTGTTTCACCCTGTCAGTGAAGGAGCCCTCTGAGAAACCCATCAGCCAGCTGAGAGTTGTGTTGGGGAAGCACATTGCTGGCTCAACAGAGTGAGGAAAAAATCTATTTCAATTAATTTTCATACCAGACAGAGCGTTTGGAACCGCGCTGCCAGCCACCCCCCCCCAGTAGGCAGCCTGACCTGGGTCAGTCCTCACAGGTACTGCAGTGCACTGGGGGAGTTCTTGCAACTTCATAGCCACTCAAATGTTTACAGGTTTGAAAAAAGTATTTCCACCAGTTCAGGAGGAGGGCAGCAGAGCTGGTTCAGTGCACAGGATGCTGCTTTCCAGGGGGGATGTTGTTGCAGAGCCCTGGGGTCACCTTTTGTGGGACCTTGTCAGAACAGGGAACCCAACCTGGTGCTGAGCACAGCAGGGGTGAGCAGAGGATATTTGCAAGGGAAGGTCTGGCAGAAGATGGCCTCACCTCCTCTGTGTCACCAGTGGGATGTGCCCGAGCAGGACTCCCCCAGGGGCAGTGAGGATGCACTTGGACACCTGCAGTGCAGTGCAGCACAGCCTTGGGTGCCGCCTGCCCCAGAATCAGCCTTGGTTGGGTTTCCACCCAATGCTCCTGTTATCTCTGGCTGGGATCGAGTGATGCCAAGCCCTTTTTGGGTGAGAGGCAGCTCTCCTGGCTTTGACCCATGGCAAGAGCCCATCTGGGAACCAGGCAGGGCGAGGGCGGATGTGGGACACTGCAGGGCAGCTCCCTGACAGCCCCTCCCCACTGATTGGGGCCACAGTGCCTGCCCAGCTCACTCTGCCTGGATGGGACAGCTGCCAGCACAATCACTCGTGCAAGGCCACCCGAGGCCAGCTCGACTGTCACTGTCCCTGCACAGACTCTGGCTCTCCCTGCACACAGAGCATGGGCTCTGTGCCCTGCTCCACAGGAACCAACAGCTGGAGCTTTCCAGAGGCCTCATGGGGCACAGAACCACCCCCAGCCAGGACATCAGCGACAGCCCCACACTACTGCCAGCAGTGATCGTCCTTCCCACTGACTCATTCCCACAGGCACAGACATTTGAGTCCTTCCAAACTTAGCAGGATTCATGGAGGGTTTTCCAAAAATCGTTCATCAAAACTCCTGCAGATAATTATGAGTTTGTTGCTCATTTATTAGCACCAGGCTGTAATTACTCGGTATCCAGATGATTTGCGATACAGATCATGTGGTGCTGAGTAGGTCAGATGAGTACAAGGCTCAGATTAGGATTTTTAAGTTTGTTTTCCCAGGAAAGTCTGCAATGCATCCCTAAATGCTGCTGTGTTGTCAACAGCCCATCTGTGGGAAAGCAAAGGCAGACATGGGGACTTTGGGATAAGTGTGGATAAGCCTTTATAGATAATTTTCTCTGTTTTCTCCAGCTATAGCAATGTGGGTGCAGGGACTTGGCTTTGTGTTTTCCACGTGTGTGACACATGCATCCTTGTGACAGTTTTCCTGTCCCCAGCCAGTCCCTTTTCAATGTGTTTTTCTGTTCAGGGGCCGGATACAGCATGCAAGTGGGCATGCGACAGCTCTTAGCCAAAGCTCTGCCCCTGTGACCCTGTGGTGACACTGTCTTCAGCAAGGTTCTGCTCACCATGGTTGTGACCAGCCCTGCTGCCAAAAGCTCCCAGCCCTGGGGCTGTGGCTGTGCCATTGGGGTGTGCTGGCAGTGTTCCCCATTTTAGGGGAGAAGGCTGCCATGGTGCTGGAACTACCTAGGAGCACAGGGAGCAGATCCTTTTGGCAGCAGCTGCCCTTTCTGGCTCTGTTTGGACACTGTGGCTGCCATAAAGAGCCTGTCTTGTTGCCCGCCACAGCAGAGGCAGAGCAGAAACTGTCTCTCCAGCTCAGGCAGGGACACTGAGGCCCCAGGAACTGTCAGGGCTTTCAGGAGCTCACGGCAGGTGAAGCTCATCTGGTGCTGCTGCTTTATGTCGGGGCTGTTACCAGTGGAGGCAGAGTTCAGGCAGCCCTGGGCAGGATGTTCCCTGTGAGAGCTGTACGGGATCCCCCCTCCTTGTGGGGATGGGCAGTGCCACCTGCTCAGTGTGCCTGGAGTCCCTCTGCATGGCTTTGGCTGGGCTGCCTGGGCTGGGCAGAGCAATCTGTCCCAACACTGGGGCAGGAGAGGGGCATCCCCACATGCAGTGAATCACCTGCAGAATCCAGGCAGTTCTGGGTTGCCTTTGAAGCACTCTTCATCTCTTTTTTCAGCACCCAGTGGGGAAGTTGGACATCCCACCTATCCCAGACCAAAGGTGGTTTGAGGGGAACCAGGGTGGGATCACTGTCTGGCTTTGTGTGGGGCAGGTCAGGATGAGCTCCAGCACCTCCCAGACCCGAAACTGACCTCAGCCTGCAGCCCACAGGAGTTTCACTCCTGGAAACCACCCTTGTGGCTGGCCACAGCCACCCCAGCACCTCTGATCCCCAGCACAGTCTGGTGCCTCCATGGTGAATCCTGTCCCTTCCCTCCCTTCCCAGCTCTGTGTGTGTGGGGCATGCGGGGCTCAGAGGGTATCCAGCAGCCCTACCCCATGAACAGCAGTGGCTACTCTTTGCCCCCGGCTGAGCCATGTCAGACGTGGCTACCTGAAGGGCACATTAACCTCTGGGAATGGTGCCAGGCATTGAGTGAACCACACACTCCAGTGTAGGAATAAACTGCAGTGTCTGTGGCTCCATCAGGGCTCATCACTCTGGTCTCCACAGCATCTTCCTCCTTCTCCTGCTGCCTTCTGGGCAGAGGATGCCCTACAGCATGTTCCAGAGGCAGCATATGTGACCACACTCTTTCCTCCCACTTGCGCAGGTACCTGGCCAGGAACTGTAGTCATTTTTGGATGACTTGCCTTCAACAGTTAAAATCTTCTGGCCAAAATCCTCAACTCCTCAAAATGATGGAGGGCAGCTGAGGAGGTGCTCCCTGAGGAGCCCCAGCATGGGCAGGAACAGGGAGCATTGCCACAAGACAAGCAGTAGGCAACAGCTCGGGGGAGTCAGCTCAGTCACCTGAGAAAGGGGACCAGAAGAACAGACCATCTCCCATAGCTGCTGGATGGAGTCCCAAAGTGCAGATCCTCTGCCTGTAGATATCAAGGAATGTCACCACTCCTCACACCTTTGGTCACACCATACTGGCTGCACATGGTGGAGGGGTCCCTGCTGTAGGACACCTCTCAGAAACACAGCGAGAATGATGCCAAGACCTCTTTGGAATTACTTTTTGGAACTACCCGAAATATATGGGAAGATGATATCCTTCCCCATGGCAGGTCCCTGGGAGACACATGTGGTTGTATCTTGATGGCAGACAGGGGTGCTGCCTCCCCAGAGGTTCAAGAACCCTGCCCATGCCCTGCAGAGTCCAGAGCAGCACAGCAGGGCCAGGGGTATTCCAGGACCCTCTCTGGCAGTTTTACTGCAACTCAGAAATGAACAAAACCAGACCAACACCAGAGGTGCTGGAACACTCACCCAACAGGAGGCTTTAGGGACCTCTGGGGTGAAATATGAGGCATTAATCACCACTGGATCTTCCCATGCCACTTCTGTGCAGCCTTTTGGCCTGGAAGACTGCGGGCATCTCCTGTCAGTACCACCAGCAGCCTCACGTGAGGTCCTGGCTTCCTGCGGGGATGAGGCAGAGGTCCCTGCTGTGGCAAAGAAACTTCAACTATTTCCTTTTTTTGATACATCTTCCGTTTGTTATTGCTATACCTGTTTCCCAGTGGCTGCTGCCTTGGAGAAGGAAACACTCTGATGCTTTTCCAGGCATGTTTCACAGGGTTGGGGCATTTTGCTTTTAGGTTTCCATCCAGATTTCTGGTTTTAGACAAGAACCAACATGCTGCTTGTCTGGGTCTGGCTGGCAGTGCCTGAGATCAGCAACCACAGGCTTTTACTCCTTACTCCCAGTGCTTAAACACACTGTCCCAGAGCAGGGTGCTGGGAGCAATGTGACCTCCCTCACTGCAGCTGGACACGAGGTCAATGCCACCACACAGGTGATTAAGTGACAAGCCACTTGCTTGCTAATGAACTTGCTTGTGGTGCAGAGAGTGCCCTGGGACCCACACACCTGCTCAGTGTGCCAGATGTTGCTCTGCTGGTACTCACAGCTCTGTTCTGTACCCATATCTCATGAATGCAGCACGGGACTGTTGGGTGTCTGTCCCATACCCATGTCTCATGGTATAAAAAGGCTCTCAGCTGATCTCTGCAAGTTTTCCGACACCTACTGATCAAAACACATTTTTAGGCCAATGCACCCCTCCAAGGAAATGCAGAAGGGGCATAAAATCAGCCCTCTGGCAATTTGGAGAGCTGTCGGTGCACATCTCCACAACCCATCACCAGGGGAAGGTGGGAGCAGGACACGGTTTGTGGCTCTGTGTTAGCCCAGGTGTGCTGGGATGGCAGAGGCCCACCCATCTCTCCTGGCTCCGCTGGCCGCCACTGGCTGCGTTACATGGAGCACAGACCTCGGTCAGACTGACTCCATCACTGACCACAGACATGCAAGTCTGGGTTAACACCATTAAAAAGAAAAAACCTTCACCTGTCCCAGGCACAGCCTGGGAAAAGATGGGTCAGAGCTGGGGGTCTGCGTGGTTCCCGAGCCTGGGTCCTGCTGGGGCCCGGTGACATCCTGCTGTGTCTGTCAGTGCCAAAATACAGAGGTGTCTGGGCTGACAACTCAGGCAGAGACAGGAAGGTGTCAAGAAGTGAAGCAGGAGGATTTCCAGCTTGACTGGTCACCTCAGGGGATCTTCCATTAGCGGCTTTAAAAGACACGTGTTGATGGTTCTTTCCCCATCTCTTTTTATTTTTTTTCTCTCCTTTCTTTGGAAAGAACTGAAACGTTCTGGGATTAAAATCCCTGCAAAGATCCCTTTCCACTCTGCAGCTTTAAAGCTGATCTATCTGTACAAAGTCCTCGCTGCATCACACATGGAGCCTAACCTAAATTTTTGTTGAATCATATTTATGGCTCCTAATTAGGGTAAGAGCCATTGCAGAGAAGAAGAAAGAGCAGACTCAGGTCACAGGAAGTTGGTGTCCTGGGGATGTGCACAGCAGGTGAATACACCAGACATGGATGGCCGGGATGAAACACTCAGAAATCCTTTGTGCTGTGGGCAGCCCATCCCTTCCAGACCAGGAGCACAAGCATTCAGGAATTATCATCACCTTTCTGGTGCAAACTCCAGGATTTGGGGTCTGAGGAGTTAATTTGAGGCATTTTTTGTCTGCAGCTCCGGTGCAGAGTCTGTGTCCCCAGCGCTAATCCAGGGCTGTCGATGTCTGGCACAGGAGATGCCAAGTGCTTTCCATGCTTCCTGCCCAAGCTGGACTTTAAGGAGAAAAAAAAGATACAATGCTGGGAGTAAAACCTGACTGAATCCCTGTGGGACAGGAGCATCTGGCAAAGCACCTCAACTAGCAGAGAGGGCAGGTGCTGCAGGAGAGGCACCGAGACCTCCTAATTCCAGGGCAGAGCTACCAGAGGATGGATCACAGGTGCCCCAGGGCTGCAGTGATGTCAGGAAAGAGGGATCAGACCCCAGCTGTGGCCCTGAGAGCAGCACCATTGGTATCAGACCACCACACTGTCATTCCAGTACTGTTTGAACCTGCCCCTGGGCTGTGGGAGGGATTGGCAGCCCTGCACAAAATCCTTTTACTCCTCATATGAATGTTGGCCTGGGTTCCTACTTCACTTCCGTGCTCAGACTGCCCATGATAGCCCTTTATGTGCTCAATCCTTAGTGCCAGGAGAGTGATCGAGCTTCCCACTCTCCTGGGTGGGATGGGGGATAGTGCCCAACTTCAGTGAGAGCCTGGAGTACCAGAATTCCACCAGTCCTGGCACACTCTGCATGTGGCATGAGGATCAGAGACCTCCATACTCTTTGGTCCATGTTACCTCCCTCAGTGCATGAGGAAAACACGTGAGCAGACTTGTTCCAGCTCGTGCTGTTGCAGCACATGGGAGGAAAGCTCATATGGTCCCAAAGTGGTGAAGGCAGCAGGCACAGTCTCCCACCACGCTGGGAGCAGTGCACAAGTGATGGTGTAACCAGTAACCAGTAAACCCTGGGCAAGGGGCCCCCCATGGACCACCAGTGCTCCTTACCGTCCCGCACAGTGGGCACCACTCTGCAGAGGCCTGTGGAGTGTGGTGTCCCCTCCCACAAGGCAGAGGCACATATGGATCCGTCCCAGCAGGCAGGACCAGCACAGGCTGCTGGCAGGGCTGCACCAGCCCTGGTGCTGCCAGAAGATCCCTGTGGTCCCATTGCTCTAGCTGGCGGTGGGGTTTAACACACTCTTCCCAGTGTCCCAGCACTACTGCACTGTGGCTAATGTGACACAATCCATCTGCCCTCTCCTGTCTGCCAGGGCTGGTGTGCCTGGGGGCAGAGGGTTCCCCAAAGCAATGCTTCTGGGTTTTGGAGCATAAACAGCGGAGTTCTCTGACCCACAGAGAGACTTCAGAGGGCAGGAAAATGCAGGCACTGCTGAGGGCAGGTAGAGCAGCAGCGCTGCTGCCACACAGCCCCAGCACAGAGCTGGTAGTGCATCAGCTGCATTCAGCCTGTGCTGATGCCGTTTTATCCCAGTACATCCCTAATTCCAGGCTGTGTGTATCTGTGGACAGTGAGTAAGTTGGTTTTTTAATAAATGTGAAATTCTAGCTCTTGCTGCAGTGCTTTGTCAGGGACTGTGTTATTTCATGTATCTGGGTCAAGCTTATTGCTTCTTCAGTAGCAGATTCCAGGGAGCTGAAAGTGCTGCCCTTCCCCAACATCCAGCTGTGCTTCATTGCCATCTCCTTCCAGGGCAATTCATTGGGACAAAACACCCCATGGAGCAATTCTTTCCCAAACAAGGATTCACAATGGGAATTTCTCCCAGCACACCTAAGCTCGAACCTTGAGCCAAAGGCAAAAGCAATTCAGCAGGGACTGAATACATCCATGCATCTCCTGGTGTGCTGGGCTCCACTGGGCTGCTCTTTCCCAACAGGAAGATGCTGCTAAGGAACCAGCAGGTCTTAGTTCTCCTCTAAGGTCTTTGCCAACTTGAACTTCATGCTCACAGCAAAGAGAGATCAGTGCCCATCTGGGGCACTGCGAGGTGGGGGATGACTGGTGTGGGCAGCTGTAGAGCCCTGCTGGGCTCAGCATGTGCATGGGAGCAGTGGGAGGTTCGGATGCAATAACCCAATACCCTCATCAACATGCTGCTCCTTTCACCAGCTCATGCGGCTTGTGCTGGGGGAGCTAAAAATAGAGCAGTGAGCAGCTTTTGATACCACCAAGAAATTAAACAAAAATGCTGGGTTTTGTTTTCATTGAAAAGCATTTTCAAATGTCCTCGTGGCTGTGTTGAAAATGATAGATAATGATTGAGCTTCAACTTCAGAAAAATTTGACCCTCAAGGAAGATGAGTGGGGCAGATGGGGGAGGCTCAAGCCCTGTATGGGGCAGCTGGGGCAGGTGGCTTAAGCCCTCATGGGTGCCTTGGCCCAGCCAATTGGAATTCGTGCCCGTGAGCTGCTCACCCCAGTGCTCTGGGTAATGCTCAGCTGCCAGGGATTCCTCAGCAAAATATCTGCAAACAACGTAAAAGCAATGCCAGGACCTCACACAACGCGGAGGTGGGTGCTCAGGAAGAAGACAGAGGTGAGTGCTGTGGTGCTGGCCTCCAAGGTTGCCCCACATCCATCTGGCAGAGGCTGGGATTCAAAGCCATGCTACTGACATGACTCAGGAGTGGCGATGGTCATGTTACACATTTTATTCTGTTTTCTTAAAAACTCCTCACCCTATGCATGCTGAGGCTGTAGCTGGCAGCTTTGATTGGACTCACCATGCAGCTGGAGAAAACCCCCTCCCATATATCACAGAATGGTTTGGGTGGGAAGGGACCTTAAAGCTCATCCCATTCCACCCCTGCCAAGGGCAGGAACACCTTCCCCTATCCCAGGCTGCTCCAAGCCCCATCCAGCCTGGCCTTGGACACTACCAGGGATCCAGGGGCAGCCACAGCTTCTCTTACAGGTAGATGTACCTTGTGTCCCCAGATTGCTTGCTAATCTCCTTCTGCGAAACATTTGTAAAAGCAGGTTTTCCCACTTCAGAGAGGTTTTCCCACTTCAGAGAGGATTTCCTACTTCAGAAATCCACACTGGCTTATCATTTGGGGAGATGGCAGGCATGCATCCACCTCAGCCATCTGTCACACTTTCGGTCACACCTCTCTGGTGTGAGAAATCCCCAAGGAAAGCTCTTTGGGCAGGATGGAAGCCTGCTGCTCTTCCCCTCACTGCACTGGAGTCCTGGTCAGAAGTCATAGCACAGGGACCATGTCAGGCACTGACCTGAGACCTGGTGATGGGACCAGGGGCCACCCTCACAGCCAGTGCTGTGCAGACTGCACCCTCAGCAGTGCTGAGGCAGCACCATGCACTGAATAATTGAGAACAATGAAGGAATTTCTGCAAATCAAAGCACTTCTTTCTGATAACCTGCAGGCAGGACTGCTGCCTGAATTCATCAGACAAATCACCGGTCCTGATGCTCTTCCTCAGCTCTGATGCTCTCTCAAACATGGGTGCAAAGGTGCCACAGGTGCCTCCTGCTTCAGGGGTGGCTTTCCAGGACATGCTCAGTGCCCATCTCAGTGCTCACTGTGCCGAGACTGACACATTCCTCTGCTCCTGTGGATCCCAGCCTCTCTCTGCAGCTTGTTCTCATAGTACTGATGCTCTGTAGCAAGGCTCCAGCTCACGTGGATCCTCCGCTTGATCTGACAGTGAACATTTTTTCCATTCCTCAGCATTCCCACTGCTCTCATCCTGGGCACCCAAGTCAGTTTAATTTAGAAGACAACTCTGGAAGCAGACCCCAACCCCAGGATGAGCTGCTGTGTTCCCCGGTGCCAATGAGCCCTCCAGGATGCTATGTGACACGGGTTATTGACATGACAGAACTGGTTGATGCAGCTGCCACACTCGAAGTTGAAAAGCCCCAGGGACTCAGGAAAAGAGTGAAAAAACCCCGACATTCATACAAAATAATTCTCTAACTTTTACATCGCCCCCCTGGCCTCCCCAGCCCCGGGCAGCTCTGTTCTGCACTATGAACTAATAGCTCAACATTTTTCAGATAAAGTTGAAACAGTCTGGAGCCAGAGAATTGTCAGAAACATGTCTGAAACAATGCTTGTCCAGTTCCTCATCTCCTGCACTGCTGTTGGTTACGAAATATTTCCAGTTACTTGCTCTGCCAGAAGCTGCTCCCAGCCGTGTGCACGGGGCTGTGCTGGCAGTGCCTGCCTGGGGCTCCACGCTGGCACACTGCAGATTGTCCTCACGTTATCAGCCCTGACACCTGCACATGGCCACAGTGACCTGGGACGTGCCACCGTTTGACTCGGCTCTAAGGCACAGACCAAGCTGGAGGCCACGCTGAGTCACACATGGCCAGTAAGGGTTGTGGCTTTGGGGACCAGGCACAACTAGGCTCCAAAAATCTCTGTGAGGCAGGTGATCTCCAAAACCTCCGTTATCCACATACCTCTGGGGACATAGAATCATGGAATGGTTTGGGTTGGAAAGGACCTTAAAGCTCATCTCGTTCCACCCCCGCCATGGGCAGGGATACCTTCCACTGTCACAGGGTTCTCCAAGCCTTGGACACTGCCAGGGATCCAGGGGCAGCCACAGCTGCTCTGAGCACCTCGTGCCAGGGCCTCCTCACCCTCACAGGGAAGAATTCCTTCCACATATCCAGCCTAAATTTTCCCTCTTTCCATTTTGATGCAGCACTCCCTTCCTTGGGGACCAACTGTGCCAGTCTGTGGAGAAACCTCCTGCACCTGTGCATCCTGCTGTGTGTGTGTAGCAGGGGACTGGGCATGCTTAGGTGTCCTGAGCCACAGGGAATGGCAGGGAGCCTTCCAGAAGCATCACAGATGGTTGCTCGCCTGGGTTCCCCCAGTTAGCCCAATTTCCCACAAGTAAAAGCAAGAAGTTGACCAGACCTCAGGGGCTGTATTCCATGACAGCAGCACCTTGGCTGGGCATGCTGTCTGGGCTCAGCCAAGCATGCTCTGAGTCACTCCAGAGATCCCTCTGTGGTCATCTCAGAACTCTGGGAATAAAACCCTTGTGGGATCTGGCTGCTGAGCCAACATCCCCAGACAGCATGAGCAAACACACACTTTGGCAATCCTGTTTGCTGAACTTTGCTGTCACACCTCGGCCCTGTGCTGGCAGGGCTGGGTTGTGTCTGTCTGTCCTGCACCTCTGCCCAGCTGCACACACTCACCAGAGGGTCTCTGTTCCCCCCCTTACTGGGACCGGGGGGGACAGGTCGGGTTTGAGTTCTCTTAAGCATTGAATTGCACCATCTGTGTGTGGTGAGGACTGCCTTGGGGCAGCTGAGAGGAGCAAATTCCCCCTAGACTTTTGGAGTGTGGAAGGAGATTAATAGGTCAGCTCACAGACCTGGCTGATGGAGAGTGTGGCTGGGCCTTAGGCTCAGCATGTTGTTCTTTGTCCAGCTCAATCAGACCAGGGCATCTACAAGCAGGTGAGATGTGACAAAAACTGTTGTCACTGCTGAACAAATGGTAGTGGGAGCCCAGATCCCATCACCCAGAGGTGGTGGGCAATGAATGGGGTCAGCAGGGAGCACTGGGAAAGCTGGGAGGTCTCAGGGGTACTTCAGGTCGTGTCAGCCATCCTTTCAGGGAGCTGTCAGCACCTCACAGAGTGAGTGAGGCATCTTCAATACCAGCATGAAGCTGCTCTTTACAGCTGCTCTTTGCAGGGGTTTAACTACCTGAGAAAATTCCCCTCCTGCTAATTAAGGGAGTCAAGCACAAAGCCCCTCCACAGCTGATATGTGTGTTCATAGGCACCTCCACATTCACCACTGGAAAACAGGAAGATTACGAGTAACCCAGGGCCTTTATGGAGACCACATATCGAAATAGCTGCATGCGCTGTCAGCACCTCTGGGCAGGACTTGGCTCTCCCCAGGGCTCTTATGGTGTTGGGGCTCAGGGAACACTTGGCCATGCCAGCTACACCAGGAGGGAACTTGGCCATTGGATTAGGATCTTGGAGCCTTTGTCAGTGAAAGGAGCAGAGGAGAGAAAAACCAAAAGGGAAGTTTCCAGTTTTTACTTTTTTCCCCAAAATTTTGCCCACTCATTCTGGGCATATGGCCAGAAAGCAATAAAAATCTGTTCTGTTTAGAAACAGCTTAGAAACACATAAATAATAGCAGTTTGGGGTGGTGAGAGCTGCAAATACAGGGAGTTGTAAGTTCTTGAATTTATTAACATCTGAAGGGGATAACGAGAGCTTTATAACATCTAATTGAATTAAACACTCCAGTTTGGGGATGTGAAATTTGCCATCATGAGCCATAATTACATACCTTCCTGGCACTGCTGTTGTTTCTCTACAAGCAAAAAAATATGAGGAAGTGGGGTTTTAATTGATGTAATAAATGAATTTGTGCCCATTTCCCAATGATTTGTAGGTCTGGGGAGGGGACCTGTGACCAGTGGGCAGGCAGGGGTGAACACAACCCTCTCCTGGGCCCGGGGCTGCTTGGGCAGGGTGTGCAGGGAGAGAGGGGGCTCCCCAGCACTGCTGATCCCTGTCTCCTTGTGCCAGCAGGGAAACTGCCTTCAGGGCTCAGGCCTGAAGAGACTAGCTGTGCTCACCTCCCTTGCACTAATTGGAGAAAGATCTGATTTTTAGCCAGACCAGAGAAAAAGGTCCTCATTAGTGAGTTGTGAATGTTTCAAGCCCTGGAAGCCCTCACTGGAGTGTGGGAGGGCAAGGCAGCCCCAGGAGAGGGGAAAACACAGGAGTATTTTCAAGGAGAAGGACAGGGGAGCTAATGCCACCTGGGCTGAGACATTCAGCCTTGTGTTCCCAAGGAAAGCTCCTGCCACCATAACCAGACAGATCTGGGCTGGCATGTGGCACTGGGAACCAGAGTATGATCCCACGGCAGTGGGGAATATGAAGGGCTGTGCTGGGCAGTCTGTGTGGAAGACCAAATCTCTGCCAGTGCTGGTAGTACCAGAAGAGAGCAGACCCACTGCAGTTAAAAACATTTTCTCTTCTGTCCAGGCTTTTTATTTCAATCCAGGTTCTTTGGAAATAAACACACATCAAAGGCAAAACCCAGGAGTGCTGGCCTTGGCTCTGCTGCTCACCCACACTGGGTTTGTTTCGCTATGCACTGGTCCTGGCACAGTGAGATGGAGGATGTGGAGCTGCTGTGTCAGACTGACCATCCCGCACATCTGCACCATGAGCCAGGGCTGGGGCAGGGAACCTTGGGAACAGCTCCCCATGCACAAGGAGCCCGCTGGAAATGCTGCCCCTGTCTCCAGATTACATGTCCCTGCTGCTCCCTCAGCAGAGCCTCCTATCCCTTCCAGAGTTCCCACTGTGTTCCCACGCTATCTGAAGGATATGCTGGATGCCAGCTGGGCTGGAAAGAGCTGGGGTGACCACACTGGCCCCCAGCCCATGCCCCTGTCCCTCTTGGCACAGCCTGGCACAGACCTCCTGTGGCTCCAGAGATAGTCTGAGGAGTTTGTTCTCCTGTTGTCCCCAGTCCTTTGTGACCCGCTGCAGGGGCAAAGCATTGTGAACCAGAGCAGGAACAAATCCAGCTGAGAAATAACCCAAAGGAAAAGAAAGGCAAGAAAGAGGGGTTATTTTTCAGCTGCCTGATTTTTCAGTTTGGTTCATTCTGTACTGGCTCAGTCTAAGGACAGGGAGGAGATGGGGACTGTGAGCAGGGCTTGCTCTGGGCTGACCCCGTGTTCTCCCTTCCTGGACTGTTCACAGCCCAGAGCCTGGAGCTGGGAGCTGCCCCTGGGCTTTAGCTGAGCCAAACTCTAGCACAGGTCCTGAGCAAAGGGTCACCTCTATTCCTGTCCACAGGGAGAGGCAGCTGTGACAGGACTCAGTTATCTGGGCAGTTCATGGGTTAGAGATGCCCCATCCAGGTCATCTGTAACCTCTTCCCACCACATCACCCGGCAGTCAGTCCTGTCATGGGACGAGCAGATGTGCTGTGTGATTCTGAGGAGAGACAATTTTGGTATTGACAGGTACTGAATGGCCTTTCACAAGAGATGATCACTCCTTGCTCCTGAACAAAAGTGATGTGATGTGCAGTGTTAGGGTAGCAATTTATCCACCAAGGTTCCCAGCTGTGATGATCAGTGGGATCAGAGGTTTGCTGAGGACTCGTGGCACGATTTGACCCACAAGAGGCCAAGAGAGGAAGTGAGGCTTCCTCTCCACTCTATCCCATCCTCTTCTTCCTTTGCCTGACACTGAAGTGGTCCATTGATCACTGTTGGATGGTGCTGGGACATGTTAGCAGCTGAGCCTGGCAGCAAGGGCTGTGCTGCACAACATCCCCACCATTACCACCAGCATACCCAGCATTCTCACCCCAGCAGTTTCCCAAACCTTTGATTTTCTCAGTGCTGGTGGCTCTGATAACAGCAACTGGCTTTGAGAGAGCAGCAGGAGAGACACAGTACAGTACAGCCCCAAGGCAGCTGTCTGCACCCTAAGCTCCTCTGCTGCCCACATCACTGCCTGGCACCAGCAGCACCAGTGGCACCAATGTCTGTCTCCTGGCACCCCCAGGCTGCCTTCCCTGACAACAGAGTGGACTGAGCCACCTGGCTCCAATCTCTGAATAAAAGGTCTTAAAGACCTTTGTGAGAGAACGTGATGCAACTGGGGGCCAGAGATGCACTTTTCACATGTCAGCCCCTTCCCAGACCTGGCAGAACCTTTCTCCCTGCGCTAAGGTCATGTGGGCTGCTTGCTCCTTCCTCGAAGGCATGTTTTCTGGGAACAGGGAGCAGCTCTGCCCTACGTGCAGCTCCTGTGTTCCAGAGGATGGGTTTCCAGGGAGTCTTGCTGACCCTGAGCAGGGGCTTGTGCTCCTCCAGCGAGGGGGCCTCTGTTCATGGAGCTTCAGTGGGGAGACAGAAGTGGGCGGTGAGCGTGGGCAGCAGGCGCTGGGAGCGCCGGCAGACGCAGCCCGGGAGCGCTCCCGCAGCCGCTCAGCCGGCGACGGGCTGCAGCCAGCCCCGGCACATCGACCCCTCCATGTGCGTCTGTGCTTTCGCACACTGACGCGAGTCCTTCTGACAAGCCCGCTCTCCTGTCACTGGCTGTCAAACCTCTCCCAGCCCCTCAGCATCCTGCCGTGCACAGGACCGGCACAGGCCTCCTGGCTCCGGAGCAAAGGCAGGAGCAGCTGGATCCTCTTGCACAGAGTGGAGCTGCACCCACACTACTGGCCAGTCCTGCTCCCCTCTGGCTCCCCACCACATTGTTCACCTGCCCTGCTTCTACTGATATTTGAAACTCCAAGAGCCTGAAATCCCCCCTGAGAATGCCTCTTTCCTCCCGGCTCATCAGCAGAGCACTTGGACAGCACTGAGTTAAAGAGAGGATCCCCTTGGAGTGTGTCTCCTCAGTGCAATCCCCTCTGGCTCATGGGCAAACTCTACCAGCTGGGAAAGGTCTCATGGATTTGGTCTCTGGTACCCAGAGGCACTGGGCTGGTGGCACTGGGCTGGAAGCATGGCTCTGGGCACATGGTGGGGAGCCACTTGACTCTGTGGGTGCCCTGTTCTCTTGCACCCCAGCAGGGGACAGGTTCCGTGGTGAGCTCTCTGAGTGCCTCAGGGCCAGTGTCTGTGCTGCAGGTGGGCTCTTTGCAGCACCAGTGCAGGGAGTTCTGCACCCACCACTTGCAAGGGCTTGGTGAGGGGCACATGTCCTCCTCTTCCCTAATCTTCCAGAGGTGGAAGCACCTGTGTTCACCCTCTTAGCAATGCTTGAGTACCAGAAGTGCCGTTGGGGCACGTTCACATGGTGCTGGAGGGCTCCATAGACACCCTCGTTCCCAAGGCAGGGACGTAGAGGACAGCATGGCTCCAGACACGACCCCATTCATCCATGTCACACTATCCTGAGCACATCCCAAGTTCCTGGTCTGGCCCAAGGGCTCTGCTGTCCTGGGCACGCAGGGAGTCTGGTCTCCCATGGGTGCACTACCCATCACTTACCACCTCTTGCTGATGGGAACGTGCAGCAAACCAGGGCACCAGAAGATCTGGGCTAGAAAATCAGCTGCACTGATTTATTTATTAACCCAGATCTGCAAAAGCAGGAAGACAAGCTACAAAAGCTGGAGAAGCTGCAAAATCCTGCCTTTCCTCCTTGCTTCCCTGGAGGAAAGATCAAACACAGAAGCAAACCCCAGGCCCTTGGTTCAGGCCGAGGTTTCCCCTTGAGCATTGTCACTGACTTCATTCAATCTCCTGCCTGCCCCCTCCCCATGTCCTGCTGCTGCAGCACTGGTGTGCAGCTGTGCCCCCAATCCCTGCAGAAGATTTGGGTTAAAGCTGACTGGGCAAAGCAGAAAGGCAAGTTTTGCTTCCAGTGCCTCCTGACTTTAAGTCCTTACAAGGTCACACAGGCACTTCCCTGGGGGATGGGGGCCCCATGTCCTTCAGCAGAGGAGTTTTGCAACATTCCAGGCTTTTTGATGGTCAGGGCTCATGTAGCTGCACAGGGCTAAAGGATGGAGCTGCTGACAGCTGTGATTCTCCCCTTGTCCCATCCCTGGGCTTGCTAGGTCTTTCTGAGCCCTTTGGAGCTCACCCTGTGAGCTGCTGCTGTCAGCCCAGAGCCACGCACTCACTCTGTGGGCAAATGCCTTTTCCTTTTTGTGTCCATCCCTCAGCAACAGCATTTTGCATATAGACCTCGAAGGAGGAGATATTATCCCGTAACTCATGGAGCAGCTCCTGTTATTTGAAGAACTGTAAGGATGTAATTTATTTCCTTCTCCAAGATTGCTGTTCTACAGAAGTGATGTGTATGTGACAGGACATCAGGAGGAACAAGGACACTGGAGAACAAATCTGGGGGAATGGCGGGCTCAGAAGTATTAAATGATTTTTCAGAACAGAGGATTACTGCTGCAATCTGTGTAGTGCAGGGGAACAGAATGTTTAAAAGAATCCAAGAAATGCATTCAGCACCAATACTGCCTACTACATCGTGGCAAAAGCAGCAGGGAAAAGGAGACCTAATTCAGGAGTCCCTTTGACAACAATCCGTCAGACGCCTTCCCCAGCAGCACTGGGATGGACAGGGGCTGGAGAATGGCAGGAGTGACCATGGTGGGGTCTGCGGGACCCTGTGCCATGGCAGCAGCCCACCAACGAGCCCTGAGCTCCATGCTCTGTTGGTTGGGAGTGGACGTGGCTGCAGTTGATGTCATGGAGTGAACGCGCTTCCCAGCAGGAGCGCCGGCTGCAAGGGGTTAATGCCACACACGAGTTCCCTCTTCTGTATGCTCAAATACAGCCAGCACAACGGAACATCAAACACTCACGTAAAGCAAGTGCTTTTGATGTTTTAAGCTAATCCCTTTCAAACAGGGGCTGGAGAGGGAAAAGCAGCACCGTGTTGGAGTGTTGGCAGACAAGCCGCCCTCCCACCCTCTAGGAACGTCTTGGATGTGAAACTCAGGCTTTCACAGAGGTACACAAGTTTTCCTTCAGCCCTGGAAACACACCAATACATCCCCTCTCCGTGTCCACAGGACCAGAGCAGGAGTAAAAAGCCAGGATGGGGCTGGTGGAGGGAGGCTGGAGCCCCTGTGGCTGCCTCAGCACATCCTGGGATGCAGCCAGCACAAATACCAGCTCAGGGACAACCCTGAGCAATTGGCTCCCAGTTCCCAGTGAGCTCCTCTCGCTCTTCACGTGGACTCCATCACCAGGAGGGACACACTCTTTGCCTGTGGGTGACAAATCCCTGTCTAAGGAGGATTAGGGGACAGTCAATGCTATCTCCTGCTGCAAGAGGCTGCACATCTCCCCAACAACAGATGGAAGCCCACCTCCAATTTTGTAATAAATGGCATCCAGGGTAATTTTGTAGCTCTGAAAACTCCTGTGACTGAATTCTGCAGAGAGAAAATGCCAGAGGGACCTGGGCTGTTGCCTGTCCTGTGAGCTGCCTGGGACTACCATCCATGGGCAGCTGGGCTGCGTCTGGAAGGAAGGGTGCCAATGTCCCATGGGCAAGGACTGAAAAAATGTCACTTGTGTGACTGAGGAGCCTCAAACCAGACCCACTTCCCAGGCTTGGTCTCTTCAATGCCCAGTAGAAAGAAAGAATCTGTGCGAATCCCTTTAATTCAGAACTTCCACATAAATAGGGCTCTTCCACAACAATTCTAGCCTTTGGCCAGATAAGAAATAACAAGGACAAAGCCTTTTGGGGGAGAGGGAAGATGAAAAGGACAGACATGGCTCCCGTAGGGACATGGCATGTCCAGTTGAATGCACAGGTCTAAAATCAGTGTTCAGCACCAGCCAGAAAACCTCTGTCTCTGTTCCGGTATCCCATGAGGGGTGCTGGATGTGTCCCTTAGCCTGGGCACCAGGAACCTGTGTGCCATCTCCAGAGGAGAGCGCTGTGATCCAGAGGAGGCAGGCATGGCTCCACCGGCTGGGGAGAAGGCTGATGGACAGCAACATCAAGGCTTGCAGGACACCAGTGATGGACAAAGCCCAGCCCCTGCCACAGCACGAGGGCTGGTAGGAGGACAGAGTCAGCTTCTCCCTGCACATCCCCATCCATAGGGACCTGGGGAGACACTGGCTCATCACCCCCACGTTCACACCAAAGCCTGGGCCGGGTGAAACATTTGTTTCTTCCTTGGGAGGAACCTAGAGTACATATTTCATGTGTTTTGATGTGAAACGCTGTTTTAAACCAAAATAATCCTTCCAGAAAATTTGAGGCAGGATATTTCATTCCTCTTGAGCTGTTCTCATGAAAGCTTAGCAGAAGCAGCACCACCCATGGCACAGACCTGACTGGCACAGAGACACCTCACTGGGATGCCCAAGTGCTGGGCCATTTTGGAGGAGACAGGGGACAGTGGACAGATGTGGTTCCACCATGGCCCTTCTGCCCCAGCAGCCACCAACAACCACCAATAGTGCTCTTTATGAGAAAATTAAGGAGAGTAACAACCTTGTTCCCATATCATAATGGCTTTTTCTAATGCCAAAATGAAAAAATGAAAAAAAAAAGTGCTATTTCATGCTGTAATTACAAAAAGCTCTGCTGTAATAAAAAGCTCGGTGCTGACAGATATACAGCACCCCAGTACTTGCCTCTGACAGCCTGGCCCCAGCAACACTAATCACCGTAACAATCCCACAGGAACTGGAGAGAGAGCTCTCCCTGCCAGACCTTGTTCTTCGTCTGTTCCACTGCAGCCCTGTCCAGCCTGGCCTTGGATACTCACAGGGATGGGGCAGCCAGAGCTTTGCTGGGCAACCTGTGCCAGAGCCTCACCACCCTCACAGAGAATAATTTTCCTGTGAGAAGATTATTCTTATCTGGCAGCAATGGAGTCACCCCCCCCCCAAGTGTCACACACCACCCCAAGTGTCACACACTCCCCTGAGTGTCACACACCACCCCAGGTGTCACACACCACCCTGGGTGCCATGCTGCCTGCCCCGGGCTGTCCCCTGCAGTCCCACAGCTCCTTCCATTTGGGGTCCCTGTGTGACAGATTGCAGGGACGAGTGGGTTCCCTGGGAGCTGGTGCTGCTGGTGCCAGTTTTTCCTCCCACTCCAGCCCTCTTCTGCACTCCTGCCTTCACCCATCCCACTGCTGGCTCCCTCTCCTCCATCTGCATATCATGCATATTCATGACAGACGTAGATAATTAAATATTCATTTACACAGTCATTGAACTTGCAATTAATCTGGGACTTGCTGTTCTTCTTCCATCTCCCCCACCCTACAAGGAGCCACAGGCAGCTCTGGCTGCTGGAAGATGCTGGCCTTCCCAGCTGCTGAGTGCTACAGCCCAGAAGAGAGGAGCCAGCACATCTCACCCCTTTACTGACCCACTTTTCCCAGATCCATGCTGTTGTGCAGGAAGGAGCATGAGAAGAACCATAAGCCACCCTTCTTGCTGCAGGGAGCCCATATTGCCTGCTGGGAGCACAGAAACGGGGCAGCAAAACTCCCAGTGCTGCAGATGCAGGAACTTTCCCTCCAAATGGGGCTGGTCTCAGGGCAAAGCTGTCCCCACCTACCACCAGGCCCCATGGCAGTACAAGTTGGTGCAGGGCAAAGGCGAGGGCAGGGGTGAGGGCTCTCCCCAACAGAGGACAGGGCCGGGGTTTTACGGAGGCTGTAGTTCTCCCACAAGCCCCAGCCCAGACTCTCAGTATCCTAGCAGCTGGCTCCTGCTGGGGCTCCCAGCCCGCTGCCAGCTCCAAGTTGCTCCCCAAAGCCTTTCTCCGCAGCTCCCAGTGCTCCTGCAGACCCTCTCTATGCTCTGCATGCCAATGGTGTGTCAGGAGCTTCTGCTTCAAACCACAGCCAGCCTGACAGCCCACCCAGGAAAAGAGCTTCAAACAGCCAGAGACTGACAGAATCAGAACAGAGATGGGATGGGATGCTGGGGAAGGGGGAAAAACAAGTACAGGGCTGTGGATGTCTCCAAAACACCTGGTAGGCCTGTTCTGCCTGTCCTGAGAGGAGGGAGCCCAGCCTACGTGGTTCTGCAGCCACATCCCCCCTGCACTACACACAGCATCCTCCCTGGCCACACACAGCATCATTGCCAGGCATGCATAGCACTTATTCCTGGCCTCACAGGGCCCCCACAGTCCCCACCGGCACACGAGGGTGTTGTCACCCCTAGGGTCCCAAACCTCCCTTTTCACCCCAGATCTATGTAAGAGCAACACAAGGGATGCTCTGGTGACTGTGACCCTTTGAACTGTCTCTTGGTCTGTTTAATTAGTAGTGGCCAACAAAAAATGTGGGTCTTGTTGCCTGACTGCTCTGGCCAGGACACGCTCTGTTGTGCTGGCTGTGCTGGGTCTCCCAGACAGCAAGAAATTGTTAAAATGATCACAAGTGTTTGTTAGAACTTTCCCTAGTAAATCCTTCTGTGTGTTTTGGGGGCAAGAACTGAGCCCTTCAGGGCCATCACAGGTGACCCAGACCATCTAGTGGATAAGTGGTAGATGCCTTGAAAACACTGGCAAATCAGTTCTCCCCAGCCACTGCCCACTCCTGAGCTGGTTCTCACTCTCAGCAGCGCCCATCTGCTTTGCAGCAGAAGTGATGAGAGCTGGTAGTTTTTCAAGGTAATAAAGTTGTTTTCTTCCTGTCACTCTCTTAAAATCACCCAGGGAGCAGGTTTTATATCAGCACATATGTAGGAGACCTTCCTGGTTCTGTGGGAAGAGCAACTCCAAACACATCACAACTCCTGGCAGCACAGGGCACTACTCTCCTGCTGCACTCCATGTTTTAGCTCTAATTATCTCATCAGTGTTTGCTGCTGCTGAATAAAGGCACTCATAGCAAACCCAGCATGTCTGGAATGACAGAACTGATTTGCAGACCCCCAGGTCAGCCACGCTCTGCAGCCAAACACATTTGTCCCTCTGGCCAGCAGCACATACTTTTCCCTGGCACTGGTCATGGCGTGTCACAGCACAAATCACTCGTGTACATGTAGATGTGGGAATGTGGGTGCAAACTCTCCCTAATTCCAGTGCTGACTGGTGAATAAGACCCCAGTACAAGCCTGAAGGTGCCCAATCACACCCAGGGCAGTGATAAGAGGGGGCTGCTCCCCACTTCCCTCCTGGAACAGGAATGGAGATGTTCCCCAGGTCCCAAAGAGGCATTGAGTGGTAGTTCCAGGCTTTCCCTGCAAACTCCATCAGGACTGGAGTGGCTCAGGTGTCCTGGGCTGCAGAAGGAAGTCTGAGCAGCCAATTTAACAGCATTTTGGCAATGGCAAGCCCCCATCCTTCCCTCACAGTACTTGTGTCTCGAAGCCTGCAGAACCAAACTGGGAAGGAGCTGGGATTTTGGGCTGTAAGGAAGAGATCCCAACCAGGTTTGCTGCAGGAGAAACAGGTGGCAGGGGACACAGCATGTTCCCCCGTCTTCTCTGCAGCTCCTTCATGGAGCCCCAAGCCTCCTACAGAGCTGAGAGGGGTTCAGTCACTCCACAGTAATGGATACAGGTACAGCAGTGCATGAGGATGGACCACCAGCATCCTGGTGAACCCCACAGTCCTGAGGCAGTGACATCCCTACTTGGTACCCTCTGAAAATCCAGACGAGGGTTGTGGGGCTACATCTACAGTGGAAAAGCCAAGCTGGATAAATGTTCCACAACAACTGTGCCACAGCCCCAGCTGTAAGCAGGTTCTTCTGGCATCCCAGTGTCACAGCCCACTGTAATGGTCCTTTCTGCTGGCTTTGCTGCATCCATTCTGCACAACTGTGAGCGTGTGACTGAGCTGCGGCAAAGACATGAATGCAAATAAATCCACTCAGAGAGAGAAGGCTGAGGAGCAGGAGCTTCAGGGCTGGAGTTTCTTCCTCTTCATTGTAGTAACATGAACATCTGGCTCCAGCTGCAGCACCCACTGCTCTGAGCTGCTCCCCATTCTCTCTTGCCCTGTGCAGATGCTGCTAATACAGGTCAGAGGATCTTCCTGGGGGAACACATTGCACTATTTTCCACTATTTGCTGGTGCCTTGTTCTGCTGTTCATGCAGGCTCTGTCAATGTTGACTGACAGATCAGTGGACGTGAGGTAACTCCCTGGGAACCTTCTGTAAATACCAGTGAGGCACCACAAGCAAATGGCACAGGAATCAGTGGTGAGGCTGTTCCTGGGATCTGCCAGGACCAGGCATAGCCTTAGGGTTGAGGGCTGGCAGGAGCTGGGGTCTCACCACAGGACCCCACCAGGAAGAGCCCACCCTAGGCAACTGTTCCTGGATAGTGCTGCAGCCATGGTGACATTACCATCATGACATTGACATCCTGATGTGGTCCTCCAGCTCTCCCAACACTGGAAAGAAATTTGTAAGCAGCATTTGCAGGGATTTACTGTCATGCACAAGTGCCCAGGCCCTTTGCAGAGAGTGTGGGTGCACCATCCCCAATAAGGACAGCATGAGTCCCAGCTGGCTTGGACAGGAGGAGAGAGGACTCATGGCCACAGTGAAGCAAGACCTGGCTAGGATGGAGACTTGGGGCACCTGCATACCCCTCCCGAAGCCTGTGCTATCCAGAGAACCTCCTTCCCACCTTGGATCAGGCCTTGCCCAGAGCCTCGTGATTCAGAAGGGATATGAGCATCAAGCTACCCCTTGCCCAAACTGGTCACAGCAGGAACCAGTGCACTGCAGGGTGGGGTATCACATTAACTGATGCTTTGGCTATGAGCCCTGAAGCACAAATAGGTCCCTTTGTGGCCCACTTTGTCCATCCTCACCAGCTGGTGTGGGGGGAGCACACAACCCCCACTGACTGAGCCTGCCAGATAGTACCCAAAGTGCCCTGATCTCCCCCACCAGAGCAGGCTGGCCTTGGCAAGATGAGAGAGCCAAAGCACACTTGGTTTGTGGAATGGTAATGCTGCTCTAGTGGGTGTTTGGACATTTTCAGGCTTACTGTGGCTTAGAAGGGAATATTTATTATTAATTCTATTCCTTCTCTGGTGCCAGAGTAAATCACAGGATAAATCACTGCCACTTGGTGATAAAGGGTCCAGGAGCCAATCTTTAGCTTTTCCTAAGATTTATGCCCATTTAAAAACAAAGATCCTGACAAAAGAGACAGATTTCCTGGCATGGAGTAACTCTGTTTAATTAGTGAGATGATTCATGTTTTCAATCACAGTTTATAGCAGGCCCTTTACAGTCAGCCATAAAGCAGGAGACTGCAGGTCTGCCAGGCCCTCAAAAACAACCCATCTGTGTTCCCTGTGGTGCAGGCACTGGCACACGCAGCTCTGCAGGGATGGGGTCACCGTGCCGAGGGGCCCAGCTGGACCGCAGCACCTGCAGACCTCCACCAGAGCCGCCCATAACCCCTTCCCAGTGAATCTGAAACATGGGAGAGACAGACACACCCCCCTGCCCCCGCCCCCCCCCCGCCATGCCTCGGGGCTGGAATCAGCTCTAGCAGGGAATTCTCTCCCTTCCTCATTCCACCAAATTCAGACCAGGGCTGCTTCTGGCAGGAGCTTTGCTCTCCAGGTCCTGTGCACTGGCTCCCAGCCTTCCCACAGCAGCAAGGGGCTCTGCCAAGTGCCACTGCTGTCCCTTGGTGGCCATGTGGTTCACAAGTGTGGGGAGCAGGCGGAAGCTGGCTGCCCCTCTATGTTTTTCCCAGTGGGATCATAATCAGGGGCAGCCTGGGTTGGGAGGGCTGGGCAGAGTGCTCTGAGCATCCCCAAGCTGAGAAGATGCTGCTGGAGAAGTTCCAGCAAGCACCCATGGCCATTGCGATGGTGCTGAGGGCCTTGAGGACGCCAGAATGAGAAAGCAAATCTTTGGCTCTGATTCTACTCTGAAGTGGGAGAAAAGGTTCTTGCAAGGTTGATAAATGCAGGGTGAGGAAATGTCATGCTGAGCCAGTCCCTGTGGAGCAGAGCCTGTCCCTGGGATGTAGTGCTTGGATGTGGGTCCAGCACTGAGGAACCAGCTGGGACAGAGGCCCAACTCAGCCCTGTTTTCCTCCTGCTCAGCTGGGCTGGAGGGAGAGCCAGCCTGGCAAGGAGGTAAAGTGAGGTACCAGCCCCACACAGGGCCATGAGCCACACTCACAGCTAGGACTGTCTAGACAGTCCCAGAAGCCAGAGGCTGCCTTGCTCTCTGCACCTCCATCAGCACAGCCCAGGCATTAACTCAGAAATGAAACAGACATGGCCAAGGCCCATGAAATTAATTAACGCTCACTTTAAATTAAGCATCTCAAATGGGTGCTTCATGGACATTTAATTAAAAGTCTGAAAGTTACACTGTAAGGAATGGCTGGAGCAGAGCCAGAGGATTGGGTGGGGGCACAAGGCTGGGAGCTGATGACATGTCCTGCATGTGCTGAGGTCTCCAACAGGCAGCATGAGCTGTGTCTCCCTCCTGGCATCACCATCTCCTTCCTACTGAGCCTATCCTTGAGGGGCATCTGCCTCAGAGCTGGGCACAGCTGGGGCACGCAGCTCTGCAGGAGGGACACCCGGGTGGCATTCTGATGATAGCAAGGGACTGCTCTGGGGCAGAGGGGACTGGGAGTCTGTCCCATGCTTCTCCGTGGCCCTTGACACCCTCCTCAGCACCAGAAGACGTGGAAGAGCCAAGAGGAGTCCTAGACTAGGAAGGCATGCCCAGAGCATGCACCAGCATCACTCGGGGCAAGAGGGACCAGGCTGGCTCTGCTCAGTGTGTGATGTGTCAGGTCCATCAGCATCACCTGAGGTCCCCTGTGTGGGATACACCTGATGCTGAGTGTGCCATGGTCATGCACCAGCAACTAGTGGACAAAACAATCTGTGCTGAACAAACATTGACCAAGGGCAGCAAGATGTCTGCTGTCACCTCATATCCACGTGCTTATGCTCTGCCAGTAAGTCCCCTCCAGCTCAGCCTTAGCAGGACTTCCCATGGACTCAGGAGTGTCCCAGACAGCAGCAGCCAAAGCTCATGGTGCCAGCACACTGCTGAAGCTTGATGCTAATGGAAAGGAAGCACTGGAGAAGGAAAAGCAGGTTATTCCCACCCCTGAAGAGCCCTGAGGATGCTATCCAAACAAGAGCCCTTTCTGATGGTAGGCTGAATTCTGCCCTTCTCACTCCTGTCTCTGGAACCTCAGGGACTTTAGAACAGGTCTATGAGAGCCCACAGGAATAGTGCAGAAAAATCACCTTCATTTCCCAACCAGATTCCCTCCTTCCCAGGTACTCCCCCAAGCACTCAAAAGTGTGCTAAAGATCAGGGTGCCAAGGGATTTCCTTCACTGGGAAATTGCAAGGGCTTAAAGGCCAGCAGCTACAAAATACGGGAGCAGAGAACTGGGGACAAGGCCCTTCCTGTGGGTAACAGCCATCCTGAGTCCAGACCCAACCCTGATATAGCCACAGTGCCAGTACCAGTCTGGGTCTGGGAGCTCCATCCTCCTGTGGAGACAACCATCCACCTATGAGCCAGCCCCATTCCGTGCTGTCCCCAATGCCCACACTCCCAAGCACCCTCCCAGGGGCCGGACACTGCCAACGGACATACAGCTCAGCTCAGCCGAGGTTTGTCCTTTATTTGGTGTCAGGCTGTGATCTGAGGCCCCTCACTGTTTAAATTGAGGCCTTGCAAGATGTCTAGCACAAGGCAGGCGGCAGCAGACAGGCAGGGCTATTTTTACCCTAGGAAGCAAACAGGGAGCAGGCAGGATGTCCTTACAGGGAGAGGGACTTGGACCAGGGCTGTCCTTCCAGGGACCAGGGCTGTCCCTCCATGCTCCTGCTGATCACCACCAGCTCACATATCTCCCAAAGCAGTGCTCAAGGAAAGAAGCTCTTTGGGGTAAGGAAGGTCCTTGCCAGCTTCCCAAGGTGCCCACCTTGGGGGGCACTACCTTGGCCAGGCACCCTTGTACTGTTCAGGCCAGCCTGGCAGCAGGGTAGCGTGGAGGCTGTTACACAACATTTCAAATGGAAAAGGCTGAGCATGAGCTTTAGCACATGCTGCTGACACCAAAACCACCCCTCCAAGGCCTCCCAGGCCCCCAGCTTCTAAGGGGCTCCCCTCTGTCCCCTGGGGTTTGGCTCCTCAGATGAAACCCCACACTGGTGAGAGCTGGGGGCTGGGGAGAGGCTCCTTTGAAGTCAGCCTGGGGAATCCATCAGGGTACAACCAACCCAAGGCTTTCCTGTGCTACAGAAACTGGATGCTTAAGATCCCACTTTTAACATTTCTCCCAGGAGACCACTGATGCTGGAGCTGTGCTGTTTCTTGACATTCTGTTTTTTGAAGAGGAGCTTGAATTTGAATAATGAGGCTTTGACAGGAAAGCATCCTGCCTTGCCTGCTTTTTGTGCTGAGACTATTCCTGTCCCTGAGGAGACCTATCCTAGCTGTTGGAGAATGAGAGGCCCTGCTCGGGAACACAAGTCCAATCACTCGGGGTGTGGGTGTTCCCCACTTCCTGCACCCACCCACGACACAGAGGCATCCCTACAGCTCTTACTCATAAAGGCCACACACAAAAAACAGGCCTGAAGGGCATAGTTACATGTCCATCCCACCATTATGTAATGGCTAATTTACCTTAATTACATTAAGCATATAACAAACTTTTACCTCATTCCTAAGATATTTATGCTGTCTATTCTTTTGTTCTGCCCCAGCTTTCTGATAAGCAATTCCCAGCTGGTTGAATAGTGGCCCATCACAGCACAGCCTGTTGCTACCTGGTTTACTTTGCCCTGGAATTTGTAGTCCCCATACTGCTACCAATGACCCAATCCAACCAGTGCCCCAGTTACCTCATCAGCACTTTGGGGGCATTTGTGAATCCCACACAGCTGCAGCCAGGCTGGCCTCTGCCAGCTCTCCTCCCACTGCCTTTCTGCAGCCACTCATGTATCTGGTTCCCACCCCAGCTGTTAGAGGTGACATTCTCCCCAGCCTTCTCTAATCCCCTCAGACTCACATTCCGTTCATGAACCCATTAATTCCAGTCTGGGGCATAGGGACACTGCCTGAGAAAGAGAACTACAGCACCTCCCTGAGTCCAAGCAGGAGCAGAAATCCAGGTGGGAACAAGAAGCCCTTTGCAAATGTCCAGTGGCTCACAGAGCTGCTCCCTCACCAGTTTTCTCCCCATTATCTCCCTGGGGCTGGCTTCCTGATTTCAAAAGCATGGACAAGTGATCCCACTGCCAGCAGGACCAACTGTGCCATGCTGCCCTGGATTCTTCTCCTCCTTGCTGTCCTCAGCTCCAGCTGCCCCAAGTGCTTGCCCAACCCTTCCCAGTTGTGGGAGCACCTCATCACTCCAGAACTGTCTCCAGGGCATTTCAATGGATACAGAGCCTTCATTCTCACAGCCAAAGGGCCCTCTGCAACTGAACCAGCAGCATCCTTCGTTTGCTGGAAGCATTTCCAGAGGAGCTCCATGTTCCTCTGGGTTCCTGCAGCCAGTAGGGTGGGACTTTATTTTCTCTTGCCAAGACCCGAAGTGCCAGAGAGATGTGAAACATCTGGATCAGGCTGGGGTGTCGTGCTCATGCCTGCACAAAGGGCATCTGCCGTTTGCAACAGAATCTGCTGGAGGACATCAGTTACTTAGGGCCCTTCTCCCTGCAGTGTTTACACAAACGGCCACCACAGGGATGGCAGCCAGCCTCCTTTCATTATGACTACAATAATTAGGATCAAAGGCTCAAGAGGCTTTGAGGGCCAAATAGCACCAGGGCAGTGCTAGGCTAATGGCTGGACTCAGTGACCTCAGATGTCTTTGCCAACAAAAATTATGATACTATGATTCTATCCCTCACACTGTGGTACCTTGTACCCGTCGCCTTTGGGCAGGTGGGTGCTGTGCTCCTGGCCCTGGGGAAGCGTCCAGCACAGCAGGACTGTGCAGCAGGACCTGTCCCACCCCGTCTGACCCGGCCTCGGCGCTGCCCCTTGCCTCTGCTCCTGCCTCAGCTCTCTGGCTCTGCCAGTTTATCGCTGCCCAGCAGTCATCCTTCACCTTCAGATCTCACCAGGCTCCATAAAGAACACCCTGGCACCACGACATTCCCGGCTGGAGGAGCAGATCCCCCTCTCTGGTCCCCACACGCTCCCCATGCCCGGCAGCCGCCAGCCCCGCTCCTTCCGCTGGGGTCTTGCTGCCATCCAGTGGCTGCTGCCGCGGGAACCGGAGCTCGGCTCCGCCTGCCCCAGCACAGGGAACTCGCGCGTGTGTCCGTGTCGCTGTGCGTGGCTGTTCACACACGCGTGTCAGTGTCTGCACCCAGGAGCGCGTTTGTCTCTGCCTGTGCGGACGCTGGCTGTGCCGTGAGCGGGGACACGGTCCCGTGAAAGGGCTGAGGCAGCCAACGCAAGGACGATCGTGTGCGTGCGCACGGGCATCTGCCTGTCTGGGAGCTGCAGCTGAGGATAGACAGCACAAGCACGTCGCTTTCCACAACCACACTCATAGCGTCTGCCCTGTCCCCTCTGTGTGGCTCTGTGTCACACACTCAGTGTCACACGCTCAGTCCTGTGAGCTCCCCAGTGAGCCTGAGCCCAGCGCACGCAAGCGGGAATCAGGGCTGGCTCGGAAGGAAACGTGGCACCACTGCTCGAAATGGCAGAGCTGAAAGCAGAACAGGGCAGCCAGGACCCACCCTCGAGCTCAGCATCTTCCCTGGCAGCCAGGATCCATCTCAGTCTGGCTGGGCTGTGCTCTGCGTTCTCCCGGCAGCCAGAATCCGTCACGGAGCTCAGCACCCTTCCCATCAGCTTTATACTTTGGGTCTGGCTGTTCTGGGGCCACCTCAGGGTGCTTCTCTCAGGTCTTGAGAGCCTTGGGGATGTTCAAACTGTGGCTGTGCCTTTCTTGGCCCAGCATGACAGGGCAAGAAGTATGAGAGAACCAGTCCTGTTCCGAATGCTGAGCTGTACTTCTGCTCCCAAGCACATGTCTCCACTGGTGCTGAGATATCTTTGCTGTCTCTCAAACCTCCATGTAACTGATGGCAGTGAACAGTGTTTGACAGGAGCCTTTTCTATCTGACATCATTTATCTGTCACCCAGCTGTAGGCACGGAGATGGGAAAGAGGAAGATCTCAGCTCAGCATTTCCCTTGGGCATGGAAGTGCTCCAAGTGTCCTGGTCTTTCCTGCAAGCTGTCAAGTGACCTGGTGGCTTCCATCACCAGGACATCCTGCTCCACCAGCAGTGAACATAGGGTTCAGGGACCTTCCCTGCACCTGCTATCCCTTCTGAGTGTTAAGGTCCCAGCTCATCTCACCACCTGCAACTGGGGACAAGTGAGATGTGGAGGCAGGTATAGGAGTAGAATGTTCTCTCCCAGAAGGATCTGGATGGGGGACAGTGCAGGGCAGCCATGTGGGTGTCACTGGAGCACAGCTGGTTCCACAGCAACTCTGCAGCTGGATGCAGGATTTGGGATGCACCCTCCAGAAGAGGGCTCAGTGTGCATCATGTTCCAGCTCCTGCTTCCTACTGCTCTTCCAAGGTGTACATTCTGGTGTCATATCCAAGGGAATTGCAGCCAGTTCCTGGTCCCAATATGATTGTAGGCATCTCCGAGGTGGGAGATTGCCCCAGCACCAGTGGGACAGGCAGCCCCACTTGTCCCCTCCCCAAAAACAGCACGGGGACATCATTAATTAGTACAACTCCTTCTCTATGTAACCTCGAAGGACTGTCCATCCTTGCTGCTGCTGGGAACCCCCGACTGCCCTGGCATAGCCAGGCCCCACTCTGCCATGGCATTGCTCCATGCCGGTCGGCTCATCACATAAGGATCTGGAGGTGACAGGTCTGCTTTGCCAGGCTGATGAGCAGGACTGTCCCCACACATCCCCATCACCCAGGGATATCCAGGCAGGCAGCTGGAGCCACAGGTCTGTGTTTGATTCCTGTATCCACAACAGGCTTACCTCATCTCCACAGCTTGACCGGCCTCTATCTTCATCCTTGACCATACAAAACTTGGCAAGGGCAAGACTTTGTCCCTCCACTTGGGCATCAATTGGGTAAGTGTTGAGCATGATTAAATTGTTCAATTGCTTTATATTCAAATGAACATAATGCAACTTCGTTCATATTAATAAAGCCCACATTTCTGCAGTCATTCAAGTGAGTGTTTCAGGCAGGATTTACTGCGTGGCAGCTCCTGGCAATGCCACAGCTGGGCAGCCTGTCACCAGTGTTAATTAAAGGCAGAATTGGAAATTATAACTATGGCTTTTCTGCTTTGTGATAAACTATAATCTCTCCTGTAAATTAACACTTGTAATGTCTCCCATAAATTAACAAGTGTAGGGAAGAAACAATACTTAAACTGCAGGGGCTTTCCAGGGAAACGAATTACTTTGCAGAGATGATCATTTTTTAATATCCCAAATTAGGTGTTTCTGGAAGCCCAGCTGCTGTGTCACACCTCCTCAAGCAGCAACTTTCGACACTGCAGCTCCTCCACCTTCACATGAGAGACTGTGAGGGATGGGGCCCCTCATCGACCCCAGGAGAGGGGTGGGCAGGATTCTTTTGGGCTGAGCCTTGAGCAAACACCAATCCCTGGCTGGTGCCAGCATGCTGGGAGCACGGGCGGATGGGGGCTGAAGGAGAAACTCCTGTGTCTTCCAGGGTGGCCACAGGTGAGGGCCGAATCAGGCACTGCTCCTTGAGACACTGCCACAGATCTCCAGGGCAAGAAGGTCTCCAAGGCTGCCTACCTGGTGTGTGCCCACCATGGGAATTTGAGGACAGGTGTAGAAAGCTGGGCAGAAGAAATGGGCTGAGGGAAGGGTCTGAGTGGGGTGGTATCCCCAAAATCCCTCCAGACAAGTCTCAGAGACAGAGGACCTGCTTGGTACCCAGCCAGGAGGACCCAGGAGAATCCAATGTGCTCTTGGGTTACTCCAAACAAAGGTATCTGCAGCCCACTGTGCTCCCATCATGTGACCATTAAGTCCCCAGAGATGAGCCTGGAGGGGGATGTATCTCTTGCATCTCTAGCAGCACCCCAGGAAGCCCTGCCAGAGGACTGGGACATCAGCACCAGGTCTGTGGTGGCACCAGTAATGGGTTTATCTGCAGGGGCAGCAGGTGCCAGGCAATAGCACCTCAGGCTAAATCCACTGCTGCTGCTCTGAGCTGGCAGGGTGGGCGTGTTGGCAAGCCCTGGGGTAGCACTCACATACCTGGTTCCCCCTTCCTGAGAAACACTAGCATGATGACCTGTTTCCAGCCCCAAAGTCTTTTCTGAGGTGATTTTCCTATGAAGAGGAGCAGAAGCCATGATCTGGCCTGTCCTTAGGATCCAAGGTCAGGGCACAGGTCTGTTTCCCTCAGGTATGTCCTGCAAGATCTTGGCTCTCCTGATGTTCCCAAGGAGTTGATCTCCAATGGCAAGCTCTCAACATTCACAGAGACCAAAGGGGTGTCCAGACACACTCCAGGCCTACATGGGACAAAGGCAAAATAACTTTAAAGTAAAAGATAACAGATTAAGTTTGGATATTAGGAAGAACCTCATCCCTGTGAGGCTGGTGAGGCACTGGCACAGGTTTCTAGAGCAGCTGGGGCTGCCCCATCCCCAAGGCCAGGTTGGCTGCGGCTTGCAGCAACCTGGGATAGTGGAAAGTATCCCTGCCCATGGCAGGGGGTAGAACTGGATGAGCCTTAAAGTCCCTTTTGATCCAAACCATTCCATGTGGCTAGGATGATGATCATCCCCGTAGGGTCTACACAGCCTAGTGAACAAGTGTGCGGTTTCAAGTCACAGGCAAATAAAGAAGAGGCTTTGGCCACCTCCCACCTCATGTCAATATGTGCCTCGAACTACCAACTTGGGATAATCCCAGAATGGCTGACATACCTTCTGCCAGCAGATAATAGGAAAAATGGCAGCACAGATGAGGCTGTCCCACAGGTTGTCACAAAACTGCCTCTTGGTGTGCACAAACCTCCTTCTACTTGGGCCTTTTCATGTGGACAAAGTGTTTCCCTCCAAAATGGCTGGAAAGAGGGACTCATAGCCAGAAGTACTTCTTGTAGTTCAAAATATTCAAAATTGGAGTTTATTGCCATGAGGAGGCAGCTCACAAGTTTCAGGGGAAAGATATAATGTCTCATTGAGTATTTGCACATTCTTTCAAATGTCACCAAAAATAAGACAATTCCTGGTACTTGCCGTGACTGCCAACACCAGCTGGAGCACAGAGAAGCCCCACAGAGGTGAGGATGAGGAAGGCAAGCACATGCACACACACACATACACACATATGTGCAGGCACACAAGTGCCTGGGAGTTTTTGGCCGCTTGAGCCCACTGCAGGGAGGAGGGATGGCTCCCACCACCTCGTGTATCCTCTGCAGCAACTCAGCTGCCCCATCTACTCAATACCCCTCTGCACCGCAGTGAGCTGCTCTGGGGTGGCTCATCTCCCTGAATGGAGACCCCATTCCAGGTGACTGAGCCTGCTGGGTCCCCATCCCTCTGCAGGCAGGAAGGTAGGGCTACAGTCACCAGCCCTAGGGCTGCCCCGATCTCCCAGGTGCTGCAGAACTGGGGACAGGGTGTCTGTGGAACACGGAAAAGCAGGACAAAAGCAAGGAGGCAGCTCCCCAGGTCCTTATGCTGGGTGCTGGGTAGCAATACCTCCGTGTCCTACCCTGCCTCCTGTTCAAGCAGGGGGAGACAGGACGCCTCCTCACAGCTACACGTGGCCCCCCAAGATTGCCCACCCATCTCCCCACGTGGCTGGTGGCTTACGTCAGGCAGCAGATGGATCCTGTGCCCAGCAGGCTGGCATGGGGGTGGCACTGGCAGCGCCTGCAAATACCACGGCTGCTGACGGTGGTGGTTATTCTTAGCACCCATGGAGGCGCAGGGAGGGTCGCCTAGCAGGGGCCTGGCACTGGTGGGCTCCCCTGGAGCAAATGGCCCAGTGACATGAGCCAGTTCTCAACACGGCACCAATGGGGAAGGAATAGGAAAGGCAGGACAGGCAGATTGCACCCAGAGCCCCGCCTGGCACTGACTCAGCTGCAGCAGGGTGTTTGAGGAGAGGAAGTGATCTGGACAGGACAGGGTGCATCTTCTCTCCCAGACTCCACAGGGAGGGCCCTCCCAAAGTGAGCACTGGGGAGAGGGGCTGTGGCTGCAGGACCTGGACAGGTGCCAGACAGACAGATGGCACATGGCTGGGGACATGGCACAGAGCTGACTGAACCCAGGCCCCCATAGCCCCACACATTCCCCCTGTTCTCTACTTCCTAGTCCACTACCCTCTCTTGTCCAGGGGGCTGCAGGAGAAGTTGGGGCAGGACTGAGCTGGGAGCCCTGAGCTTGGAGCAGAACACTCCACGTTTCATCCAAGAGTATGGAATCCCTTTCAGAGCCGAGGGAGCCCCTTTGAGTGCAATGCTCTTCAGGGCCAAAGCTGTTCCTGCCCTCCTGGTCTGCCCCAGACCCAGCTGAGTACCCACTCCCGCCAGCATGCCAGCATGCGCCGGTTGTAGCTTAGGGCTGCAATGACATATCTGGGTGTGGAGCACGTGGGTGCCCTTGAGGGAAGTGGTTGTGCAGAAAGTAGCACTGTCCCAGTCCTGTGAACAGCAGGACCCAAAAAGGCCAGAGCTAAACATAGGAAACCTACTTTCTGCTGCCACCACCAGCTGATCACCTTGAACCACCATGTGGCTTCCGGATCCGGGGCTTTAGGAAGCTCATCGTGGCTCGCACGTGAGAACGTGGCAGCCCATGATGTGTGCCGGTTGCAGATGAGGAGCAAGGACCTGATGGTCGGGGAGAAGCCCCAAGCCATGTGTGGAGGGGCCGTGGGCGAGGAGGCGCAGCCAAAAGGCACAAGGACCCTGGAGAAGTCAGCGACCTGCACCCGGAGCCGCCACGCCGCCACACCGTGGCTCTGCCGTGGCCGAGGAAGGGGTGCCAGTCCTGGGCGCGTGTCCTTCCCCCTGTGCCCATGCGGTGGCAGCAGCCTCCCACGGACCGGCGGCCACCCGCCCACGGAGCTCGGCGTGCGGCTCAGCTCCGGCCAGGGTGCAGCCGGAGCGCTGCGCTCGGAGGCCGCTCTGAATCAGGAGGGATGGAAGAAATCTCAGCACCCTCCTCCTGTTTCCGTGGGTCCTGGCAACAGTGGAGTCATCAGTGGACCCCCCTCACTGGCCCCTGCTACAGGGCAGATGGGTAAGGATCAATTCCCTTTCCCTCCCTCATCACCCACTCCTAGCCTGAGGAAGAAGGTCAAAAACAGCACTCAGCATCCACCAGTGCGTAGAAGACACTCGTGGGGCAGCTTGTGGGTCGTCCCTTCTTCAAGAATTCACCCGTTTTCAGCATCGTCCCAGAACTGCCGGTTCCCCCCGCCCACACCTGGACCCCATGCTGATGCCACCTCCACCGCGAGCCGGATCCTTCTGGTCCACAGGTCTGATGGGGCCTGGCATGGGAAGCCCTGCCCGAGGTCACTGTGGCCACTCTCCCAGCTGTGGATTTGTGGTGGCCTCAGTCTCGTGACTCCCCTGGATACTAATGGGCTGGAAACTGCTTCATCTCATGGGATGCATTTTCCTTCTTCACGCTGAATAGGGAACAGGAATGTTTGTTGGCCACTCCTGTCGCTCCTTCAGTGGCAGCAGCTACCCCGTTAACAGCCCCGGCGGGTACTGCGCTGCCACCAGGACCCCTGCTGTTCCAGTGATCTAGTGGCTTTGCCCAGCCAGATTTTGACCCGGTTTATCTCTTATCAATCCCGCGCCCTTCAGATGCTCTGCAATCCTCCGATCGCTGCTTCCTGCAGCTCCTTCCACCAGCCCTTTAGCAACCCCGCTGTACAGACCCTCCTGCCGCCCCTCCGTCCTGCCTGCCCATAGCGGGCTTCCCCGGCCTGCCTGCTCCTCCCCTCGGCAGCTCTGCTTTCTCGGTCCCTTGCCCAGCCCTTCCCCACCAGCTCCTGGTTGTTTATCTCTCTGACGGCTGAGGGCTCCCCGGTCCCCAGGGCTCATTGACTGGCAGCAATGGCAGCCCATCCTCGCGGCACCCCTCTCACCCCATCTCTGCTTGTGCTTCGAAGCCGGGACCTTGTCACATTCCCGAATCCCATTCCGAGGGTCCTAGCCCAGTCGTCCCCACCTCTCTGAGGTATTGTCCCATGCCCCAGCACCACCAGGAAAGCACCATATGCCCCAGCCACTCTTTACCAGCCCCCCAGTGCGGGTCTCTGGTGGCAGAAATGTTCACTCTGAGACGCAACAGTACCGGGGAAGCCACTTCTCCTCCTCCTAGAAATCCCCATTTTCCCTCGCGTATCTCCGAGCCCCAGGCACCTGCCGCGAGTCCCAACGCGCCTAACCATAGCCCCCAGGCTTCGTGTGTTCCACGCATGCCTGGCTTGGCTCCGGGCGAGGCGGCTCACAGACGTTCCCAGCAGTGGAGCCAGGTCCTTCCTGACTTTTCCCCCCATTCTGGGGCCTTTCATCCCGTTTTTCCTCTTTCCTGTCCCATCTCCGGAGGCACGCGGGCTGCCCGCGTCAGTGCTTCAGGGAGTGATGACACGGGCAGCGCCAGCCTCCTGAGCCCCCACGCCGCCCCCGGAAAACACAGAGCGGAGCGAGGGTCCCCACTAGGAATGGGGCACTGTGGCCCTTTGTCACCCCATGTCACCCCATGTCACAATTCGCCAACTTCTCCCGGACCCGCGCCTGCGGTGGATGCGCTGCGCTGCCGGGGAACGGCTGCTCGGGATGGGGGGCGGGGGGCGGGCGGAGCGGAGAGGGGCTTGGGCCGGGGTGAAGCGGGGCCGGAGCGGAGCGGCGAGGAAAAGATCGGAGGAGCGGCGGGAGGTGCGAGGCCCGGGCGGGCGGAACGGGGCCGGGGCGGGGCGGGGGCTGCTCGCGGCGCTCGACACCGGGCGCGTCCTGCAGCCGTTCGCCCTCCGCGG
>JACBWW010000039.1:7184642-7196925 GCA_020086605.1 Lanius collurio
GGACTGGGGCGGGCGGAACGGGGCCGGGGCGGGGCGGGGGCTGCTCGCGGCGCTCGACACCGGGCGCGTCCTGCAGCCGTTCGCCCTCCGCGGCCCCGGGAGCGGCCCCGGCAGCGCCGCCGTGGCCAGGCGCGGGGACACCCGGGATGTCCTCGTCGTCCGCGGAGGAGTGCCGGTCGCCCGTGGGGCTGGACTGCTGCAGCTGCTGCCTGGACCTGGCCAACCGAAGCGGGCTGGAGGAGGGGGCCGGGGGCGAGAACAACAACCCGGGCAGCCCCACCGTGAGCAGCTTCCGGCAGCTGCGGGAGCAACTGGTCCGACAGAACCTCAACACCGACAAGCTGAGCTCCATCATGCGCCAGGACTCGCTGGAGCCCGTCGTGCGGGACCCCTGCTACCTCTTTAACCAGGGCATCTGCAACAGGAACATCGACCAGACCCTGCTCTCCATCCTACTCCTCTTCCACAGGTGGGTGTCACCGCCGGGAGCCTGGGAGCCGCCGGGGGTCGGGCGCTCTGGGGCAGCAAGCTCGGAGCTTGCAGTGGTGTGGCGCTGGCAAGAGAGGGGGACTTGTGTGACCCCTGGGCTGAGGGGTGTCAGCGCCGGTGGGACCTGGGTGGGGAGAGGCACGAGTGGCTGCGTCTGGCACGGAGTCCATACATGGTGCCAGCCCATCCCTGGGTGCGGGTCCGGGTGGCTCTGCTCCGCCATGCCCGCCGTGCCCGTCTTGTGGTGCCCCGTGTCTGCTGGGCAGTGACAACAGCCCCCAGCTGTGTGTCTTGGCCGCTGGACTCTGTGCTCATCTCCCTGGCTACCTCTGTCCACACAGACAGTGCCCGCAGGGGCATGGATAGTGTCCAACGAAAGACAGGCATCGGCCCCATCCTGCATGGAAAGCGCAGCAGGTTCCCTGGGAAGCAGCTATGCTGTCTCGAAAGCCATCTTGAGCGTCAGTGAGAACCTGGGTAGGGAACCCGAGAGTCCCAGTGCCAGCTCCTGCCCTTTCGGCAGTTCCCCTGTCCCTCTCCAGAGTGGAGACAGGTTTGGCCCGGAGTGGTACTTTCCCATCCCTGGAAAGTGGCTCTGCCCTGCCCGAGTTGGTCTTGGGGCTGCTCTGGGCAGGCTACCTGTGCCCCCACGGCCAGGCATGCTGGGGGCTGCTCCCATCAATTCCCTGGCGGACTGAGGAGGCAGGACCGCGGGGTCTGCCCTGCTCCCCTCCTCTAGCAGTGAGGACAGAGGAGACTGAACAGGAAATCCCAGCGGCTACGACTCCGCAGGCTCTCCAGCCCTGATGAGGTGAGCCCCAGGGGCGAGGAGTGGACAGAGCTGTCTCAGGTCCTGCACTGGCGCTGTGTGGGGCTGGCTCTGGTGACAGAGAGAGCTGATGACACCCTGTGGGGGACCAGCCTGTACAGGGGCTAGTAGGTCTGGGTCTCCCCAGTTCAGCTGGGAGAGCCGAGCTGGGCCAGTAGTGCCACAGGTGTCCGAGCCTGCTAGTGTCTTCAGCAGGTGGGACACATCCACCACCCTGAAGGGACCTGTGGTCCATCAGTGAGACAGGTACAGATGTCTGCATGGCTGGCACGGCAGGCAGCGCCTCTGGGGCTTGCTGCTCCGCCGTGGGAGGTTAAAGCGCAGGGGGAGCAGCACCCACGCATTCAGAGACACCACGCCATCCCCTTCGCACCCTACACGCACATGCACCGTGGGCGCGCTCCCGGGCTGTGCGCGGGTGGGCTCACACGTGGCCGCTCCACGCGTGTGAGCCACCCCGGCGTGCCCGCCCCCTCGCCCAGCCAGCGTCTGACGCCGAGAGGCTGCTGCCTCGAGCCGGCCTTGACGGAGACGCTCTTCCTGCACTTACATAACGCCGAGCTGCCGCTCAGGTGGGAAGGGAGGAGCTGGGACACCCGCCAAGGCACGGTACCTGGCCCGTATAGGGAGCAGTGAACCTACCAGGCTGGGCAGGAACGGGAGCGAGAGGTTCCCCTCTTCCCTGGGAGGCTGCAGCAAGTTGGCACCGTCGGTGAAGGGGGAAGCGAGACACTGTCTCCAGCATGGGCTGCCAGGGCTGAGGTCAGAGCCAAGCACCTGTGCTGCTTGCTGGGGCAGTCAGTGACCAGAGGCCACTGCTACGGGCACAGCAAGCTGCTTTCGAATTCATCCCTGGTGGAGCAGGATCTGTGGTGCTCCTGGTGAGGTAGGGAGTGAGCAGAGATGTCAGGGGACAAGGATTTTGCCTGTCAGTGCCCCTTAGCACTCCTTGCTGCCTCTCTTCCATGCGCTGTTGTGTGATGTGTCCCAAGAGGCTCCAGGCATTGTGTTAGTGACAGGCTGTGCCATGGTATGGTGCAAAGCTGTGTCCTCTTATCACACTCAGTGTCCAGGCACCTTGGTCTGCAGGCTACCATCACCCATAGGTGGCACAGCATGGGGGAACTGGTTGCAGAGCCCCAGGCACTGGAGCCAGGTGTGCCCACACCTGTGTTTGCAGTTGTTTTGCTCCAGCCTGAACTTTCTCCTTCTGGGGAATGAGCCAACACATCCAAGAGGGAGATAGCATACACAGCAGAGGATTGTGGGTGCCACAGGAACACCCCGATAACATGCCTGATAAGGACACCCTACTGCTGGCACTAGGGAACCCTAACCATTTGGTGCCCCTTGTTTTGGCTGATGTGCTCCTACAGAAACACAGGAGGAGGAAGTTGCGTGGATACATGTCCTTGTGTGTGGCCAACATCTAGGACAGCATGGGATCCCCAAGATCCTAAACCCAGAGTTGAGTCTGGCTCTGGGGCTGGCTGGAGACAGCTCAGTCAGGGTCAGATCGGTGCTGGGCATCTCAGACAACACACATTTCAGCATGTCCAACCTGTCTCTGGGGGTTTCTCTGGCTGGGTGGTCCCTGCCAGACTCTCCATACCCTTTGCTCACAGCAGGGATGTTGTCAGGGATGGACAAGGAAGGGATGCTCTGGACCAATTGCCTCCGGGGCTGATGCTCCTGCAGAAAGCCCTGCTGTTCCAGGAGTGCACGGGATCCTGTGTGGAAAGAGCTTCTCCCTGTCATGTCCTCACTCAGGGCATCACAAACTGCTCTCCAGAGAGATCTCAGCAGTGCCAAAGGACCAAGCTCACATGGAAGCACCAGGTATAGGGAGGAGAGCTGCCACCACCCTGGCTGGGCACACCTTTTCTCCACTTCTGCCAATGAAGTGGGCAGAAAGGTCTTTGCCGTCCCTCTGTAATGCCAACGTTATCCCAAGATTGCTCATCCCAGAGTCAGACACAAGCCCAGTTGAGTGTGGGCCAGGGAGAGCAGGCCTGTGGCCGCGTGGCACCTTTCCCTGGGCCAGGGGTGTGAGGGGAGCCGGAGGTGTGGGAGGAGGTCAGCATTGCAGGGGAAGCAGTGCCCCGAGTGTGTGTTGCCACATGATCAAAGTGGGCCCTGCCATGCTCCGTGTGCCGGCCTGCTTGCCCACATTGGCCAGCCTCTCCTGGGCAACACCTGGCAGTCTGGCCGGCCTGTGCCCATCCTGCTTTGGGCTCTGAGGGGACATCTCTGCCTAGCCGTATCATCTGCAGGCACTGCCAGACCTGCTGCTCCGTCCAACAGGGTGGGCAGTGACCCATCCTTTGGTCTAAGCAATGAAAGGAGCTGGGGGCCACCTTCTACCAGGCCTGGGCAAGCCAAGGGAGTTGCAGGGAGGCAGGGAAGCTCTGTGCTGGGGGAAGCATGAATTTGGGCAAAGCAGGGCAGCACTGCCTTTCCCACTGTAAGGTCAGGCCAGCAAGCAAGAGCTGCCTGGGCAGCAGTACCAGGGTGGCATTTGTGTCACAGCACCACTTGTTCCCGTCTGTCAGGTGTCACTTTGCGGCAGCAATGCAGGAGGAGGGGAGCCAGGGCATAAAGGGCATCCCAGGGTGGCAGGGCCAGGGCAAGCATTCCAGCTGGTCAAGTGGGCTGGAGCAACAAGGACATATTGATGGGGAGAGAGGCCATGCGTGAGCCTCTCTGCCACAGCACACCAGGTTCAGCATGGCTCGGCAGGGTTGGTAGCAGGATGTGCCACACAATGCATTGTGCCTGTCCCTGCCTGCTCCTGCAAGACCCAGCTCCCTCCAGAAGGATATTCCCAACATTCTCTGAAGCTCTGTTCAGCCCCTCCAACCCCTTGGGTAGGAATCATTTGCCCCTGACCATAAGGCTCTGGCCAAGGGGGCTGGCACAGCTGAGCCAGTCTGGTAATGCCAACGTCAGCTTCTCAGGAGCCTGTCCTCTTGGTTCCCTGGGGATTCTCCAGTGCTACCCATCTGCTAGGGCAGGTACTTGGCTCTGCACAGGCAAGTAGGTATCCCAAGGTCAGCCAGGGATGACAGCATGGCCCTATGGGGAAAAGGCTGGCCAGGATTTTTTTTTTCCGGCTTTGAACTGTGAAAATGAGGAAGAGTTTGGAGCTGAAGGAGGCTGCAGGGGTCTGCCCTGATCCCAGCATCATGCCCTCTCCCTCCAGCATCACACTTTCCCTTCCTGGTGAGACATGGCCTGATCCTGGATGGTCTCTTCTGGGACCTGACACCACCTCCCTGGCCACTGCCCAGCACAAAGAGAGTTAAAGCCGGCTCTGTACTTTAGGGGAGCACCATGACCTGCATGGGACCAAAGGGCTTGTGAGGGCTTGGGATATATGTTGTCAGAGCCTGGCAGCTGTGTGTGTGCCCAGGGGATGTGACCATGCATGGGTCCGTGCATTTTATGGGGACTGCCAAGACGAGTGAGGCTCTAGGTGGATCCTGCCCTTGGGAAGGACTGAGACCCTCTTGGTAGAGGGCAGAGAATCACAGAACCCTTTTGGTTGGAAAAGACTTCTGAGATCATAATCTCCAGCTTTACCCCAGAGTGCGTGTTGGGGAAGAGGGCTGGAGAGGCGAGGGAGGCTACAACTCATCCTGATGCTTTGCAAATGAGCTCCGAGTTATATTTATCCAGGTGCTGCACATGGCTGGCTTTGGGACAGGAGATCATCCTCTGTCTGTGTGTTGAGTTTTATATATATATATATATATATATATAACTTATATATATCTGAGGGAGCTTTTGCTGCAGAATAACTCTGGCAGCACAGAAGAAACTCTGGGCTCTCCAGACTCCAGGATCAGAGTGGGACCCAGTCCTTGCCAGCCCCACCCGCAATTCCCTGGGAATGACAGTCGGATTGGCAGATGCCATGGGGCAGGACAAGACATTTTCATGTCCTTGAGTGGTTTGAAGGCAGGGGATGGTCTCAGTTTGTCCCCAAGGGTTGGCATGAGCAAGGTGAGGGCTGGCTGCTGAGGTCAGGCACACAGAGAACCACGGCAGCACCACAGGTATACATCCTGCCAGCAACCGATTGTCTTTCACATTGTTATTGTTCTGAAATGTCAGGGACGGCAGGGTTTCAGCGAAGGTCCCTGATTTGAAATGCCCGGGATTCCTTGCAAAGGCCAGGCAGGGTATTAATAACCGTCTCTGCTGAAGCTGTGCCGCCCTACATGTCCTTGCCTGACCTCCTGCGGGTGCTGGCTCATACTCCAGCCGAGCACAGCTCCTCTGCCCCCGGCCCCCTCCGGGTCTGGTCCGTCCAGGCTTTGCAACCCCAACAGGGTCCAGCTGTCCCTCGGACATTGTGGGGCTGCTGGGGCTCTTGCTGGGGCTTGCCTCAAGCATTCGGCCAGGCAGGAGAGCACCAGGACCTGTGAAAGGAACCAGTGAAGGGCTTGAGGGGTTCCATAAACGGGGCTTATTCTGGGCTGGAAGAGCGGATTTGGGTAGCGTGGGGTGCGCTGCACAGCTCTTGCAGCTCCCCTGCCTCCGTCCTCATTACATAACGAGCTGCCTCCCAATTAGCGAGCGGGCACTCCCGCACGCCGCAGGGCAGCAGCTGCCAGCGCCCAGCAGGGCTCCGGAGCGCCCGCTCCTGCCTGAAAAGGGGCTTGGGATTGTTTTTGAAGGATGCCAGAGGCCCTGCTTTGGGGTTCCTCTCTCGGGCTGGGGAACCCTGCAAAGCTGGATGAGGGGCTGGGGGAGGCAGAACCCAGGCTGGCAGCCCCCTGCCCACCTGCCATGGGGTTCAAGGGCGCCTCGTGGCCCTCGTGCTGTGCGGGGGTCCCTTCAGTGTCGCATCCACCTATGCTCTATCCTCACTCCCCTGAAACTGGACCCGAAAAGGGCAGCCAGGATCTGGGGGTGATCCAGCTGGGGCTGTCCAGGATGACACAGTAAGCTAAGAAGCAAGGACAGATCTGGAGTTCAGAGCCACGGCTGGCAGGAGCCCCGGGGCAGGGCGCGGGTAAGCAGGAGGCGATAACAGCGAGTTCAATGACAGGACGCCAGCCCCGGCCTGTGGGTGTGAAACGCTTTGCTCTGCGGACAGATTTGTGGATTAAAGCTCTGCCAAGGGTTCAGCCTGCCGTCCTCCCTGGGGCTGGGCATCCCTCGTCCATGGGAGCGGGTAGCATGGTGGGGGTTAGCTGCATTCCCCCAACAGCCATCCACGATGCTCAGAGAAAGCTGCAGGGCTTTCACTGAGCTGTGCTGTACCTGACACCCTCACCTCAGTGTTCGACAGCTGTGGGATCCTTTGGGAGAGCAGTGAGGTGCAAGGGTGCCCCACAGCTCCTGGCAGGACACCCACCCGGGCGCCTGCACTGGGTTGGCGGCAGCATGGGGCTGGTGTTGACAAACACCAGCAAGGTGGGATGTTTGGCCACATGATCCAGGGCTGGTAACAACCAAATGAACCCTTTTTCCTCTTCCTCTTCTACGCTAGCATGCCTGGGGAAGCCATGACTCTGGGGGCTTCCTACATGGGTGAGAAGGACTTGGCTGGAACTGGATCCTCTCTGACCTCCCCTCCTCACACTACTGCTGGGAGGCAACTGCTACTAGGGGCAAAGGAGGAAGAAAAGGATCTGGTGACAAAGTTAAAGAAAAATTGCAGCTCTCAGCAGGCTCGCTCGAGGGTGTACACTCACATGCTAGAAAAAAACAGAACTGGGAGTACAGCCAAGTACCTTTATCAGAGGAAGCAGGCAGCCCCACAGCTGGACACAGGAGCCTGCCAGGGCTCCCTCCACCACCCCACACTGCCTCCAGCCTGACAGGTTGGAGGACTCTCCACACCACAATCTCTGCCCATGCCTGGAAGGGTGGGTCGCCTGTGTCCCCTGCCCATGGACACAGAGCTCACTCTGCCTCCACTGGGCATGAAGTGAAGGAGGACATGTTCCCTGTCAGCCTTCCCAAGGGTAGGTTCCCCTCCAGCCTTCCCTCACTGAAACCCTCTCTGGGCTTCCCCAATATGGCAGAGGACACCACTTCTGTACGGGCCACACATAACTCTGGTGTCTGCTGGCTTGGGACTGGGACCAGGCTAGGCCAGCAGCACTGGCTCTGCAGACAGGCAGTGCATCCCTACCCAGGCACTTCCAGGTGTGCCCAGGAGTGGTTATCCTCTGCTCTGAGGCAGCACATGCCCTGGGTTGGGCAATTTATGATTCCTCCAAGGCTCTGATGGGCATGACCTGTGTCCCCATAACACAGGGCTCTTGGTTGCTTCTGCATGTCCCATGCAGCTCCTAGGAAGGCACCAGCTGAGCCGGGGGGTAGTACCAGGCCTCAAGGGGAAGCTCAGCCAGGGAATATCCAGGAGGAGGAAACCAAGATCTGGACAACTGGTGTGCTCTGGCAGTGCTAGGCCTGCAGCCCTTGGGACTGGCACAACAGCCCCATGCCAGTGCCATAGGGCAGACAGTTGCTGTTTAGGATACTGGGACTGGCATGGAAGATGACCCAGCTGCTTGTTTGTCTGTGGGCAGTTCCTGGCATTACCTCTCCTTTCCCAGAACCAGGACAAAGCTGCTGGACAAGACCTGAAGCCCCTCAGCCCTGTCCCACACCCAGCCCTTCCTGCCATAGTCTCCCACAGGCCCCAGCAGTCACCAGTGTCCCCAGCCACACTTCCCTCTGTTCCTGCAGGGCATGGCTAGGATGTCCTGGCTCTGGCATCCCCAGTCCCTTGGCTGGCACCACCTCAGTTGCAGGATTTTGGGCTGTGACAGGCAGAGTTTTCGTAGCTGTGTTTGCAAGCAGTAGCTTTTCCTCTCCCACTCTGCTCTGACCCTTGGAGCAGGAGATCTGGCTCTGCAGAGCAGCCTGGGCAGCCTTGGCTCTGTGCCTTTCCCAGTTTGCTCTCCAGTCTCTCTGAGGCCAGGCTATAAACATTTCCCACGCCTCAGACCCTCTGAAGGGCCTTCCTCCCATTGAGCTGAGTCCTTGGGAGAGAGCAAGCCAGGAACGCTGCCACGGAGCCGTGAACACAGCCTGAAGCAGAGGGAGAGCCAAGTCTGGGGAGGCAGGGCTGCTCCTGAAGCCCCAGTCACCCCTCCAGCTCCATCGGCCACTGCCAGGACAGGAGCATCCTCTGGTGTGTGGCACTGCAGTGCCTGGTGCAGGTCCCCCACACAGGCTCAGTACAACAGCACATCTTGTCCCTGGGGCTGTAGGGAGAGGGCATGTCCCCTGACCCACAGCACTGTGCAGGTATGGGATGCCCGGCAGCAAGAGATAATAATCCCCTTGTCCTGCTCCCTATCTCCTCTTGCTCCAGCCTGGAAGAGCCCTGTTGGGGCTGCAGAACTCCAAGTCCCATTGCTGAGAAGGGGGTTGTCACTTAATGCCACTCAGTAGGGAGACTGGCATCTTCTGGACTGAGGAACAGCCTGTGTAAGGGCTGAGGGGCTGCTGGCAGCTTTGGGGTGTCCTGCAGGGCCACTGCTGGGGTGGTATCATCATTGGCTGGTGTCACCACCTCTCCTCACTGCTTAATGACATCCATGGGTGCTTTTTTTCCCCAGAGAGCACAACAATTAGTGACACAATTAGCCTGTATTGCAGCTGCTGTCACTGTTACCAAAATAACCACAGGCACGAGCTGGGCCCGGCCTGATGAACCTCCTGTCGCTGTGTGTAGATCCAGGAGCTGCCATGCTGCTGCCTCGGGGATGCAGTTCACAGCATTGGCCCCTCTCGCCCAGCCTGCTCCAAGCCCCCATCCCTGTGGCCTCTGGTGCCATAGGGTAACTGTGAGTCCATGGTGCCCTGCTCTTAAGAAGAGCAAGGTGGCGTGTTGCCCACCCTGCTCCGCTTGCAGGAGCAGGAGCCGGTGGAGGGGGAGGAAGCAGCTGCCAGCAGCCTGGCAAGGCCAGGGCCATGGTGTACTAGGAAAGGGTCCCTACACCACTTGGGGTGCAGCTGGAGCCCATGTAGGACCCTGCTGCTGTGGGGGCATTGGGGCAGCTCAGAGGGGCTCCTGGGGAGAGCTGGCACACAGCAGAATCCAGCAGAGCTGGGAGCTGCTGCCTCCACTGTGGAGGTGCCAGCAGGGCTGCAGGTGACACCCCTGGGCTGGGGGTGCCCTCCCGCTATGCAGGGGCATGCAGAGCTGCCCTGTGCCATGCCACTGACAGCAGGGGTGCAGGCAGGGCCGAGCATCAGCTGTTAGTCAGGGCAGCACTTGTGTATCTGCATGCGGAACAACAGCATTTGTTTGGCATGCAGAGTGTGTCACAGGGTCACAGAGACATTCAGGCTGGAAAACGACCCCTAAGATTGTCAGCTCCAGGTACTAAACTAATGTGCTTGCCCATGTGTGTGAGTAGGGTGCCTCAATGTGCACATGCATGTGCAGGGTGTGCCCCTGTGTGCAGGGCACACACACATGTAGACTGAAAACACACGTGTGTATGCAGGGGGTGGGGCGTGTTGTGTGTGCATGTGCGTGTGTGGGCAGGACTCGCTTGTAGGGGCTGCAAGGTGTGCCATGGGTGTGTATGCCCAGCGAAATGCTCAGGAGCCCCATCCCCACATGAGGGTGTGGGGCTGCGAGGGGGCTGCAGCCCCCTGCCCAGCCTGACCTGCCCTGGCCACAGGCTGTGTAGGGATCCCTCATTTACTGAGTGCCAGGAAAGAAACTTCTGCTTCTTCATCCCTCCAGAGCATCCCTTGCTGTGGCCTCTCAAAGGCCAACAGCATCCTGCCCAGCCTCAGACTGAGGAGCCCATGCCCTAAGCAGCGATGTGGGCAGGGCTGGATGGAAAGACCCAGAGGGACTGCAGGGAAATCAGTGACTTACTCTGGTTTATTTTTGCAATAGACCCAGTTCCATGGGAAAAATATTGGAGGTGGCAGAGCTGAAGCAATCTCCCCCCAAAGCATTTTCCAGTTTCACTCCAGCAGCTGCAAAACTCTTTGTTTTTTTCCTCAGTCCTTGGTACCTGAGTGCTGCATCAGAAAGGTACCAGGCAGGGACCGGGAACCCCACCTGTGAGACAAGAACCGCCAGCCAGGCTCTGGTCTGCCCATTCTGGAGCCCTTGGTCCCTGCCACTAATGATTTAGGGTTTCCTTTGGGAAGGAGCCTGAAGCAGGGCTTGGGGGGCCAGATCACAGTAGGTGGGAAAACAGGCACAGCTGCCAGGGCTGGGGTCTGCCCACCACACCTCCCTGTTGCTGACACCTCTCTGCAGAAGGTAGCACAGCTGTGGGAGAAAATGTTCTCCCCAACTCTTCTGTCTTCTCTGCAGTGAAACCAGCATGCTTCATGAGCTGCAATGGGAAACTGAGTCAAGGGACCCCTGCTGTGGGTTGTCTGGACTTGTCCCAGCAATGGGACAAAGCTGTGTCCCAGGGGCTGCCATCAAGCCCACCACCAGCCACTCTGGGGACAAGTACACACAGAGGCTTTTCATCCCCCCCAGGGAGGGGTCACCCGCGCAGCTCGGGATGGCACACTGGCCATCAGCCTTGAAAGGGCCAATTGAGTACAGCTGAGGTCATCCCCCAGCATGTTTACCCCGTGGCTGGAGCCCCTGGATGCAGCCAACACCCTGGCTGTCTCTGCCACTGCAAACTGAGGGGACGCAGCCACAGGCAGAGCCAACATCGCCCCTGGGAACAGAGGAGCTGGAACAGGGTCACGGGGTGGCATGGCCTTCCCGCCGCCATACTCCCCAAGCCTCTTCAGAAGGAGGGACTGGTGAGTAGGGCCTGGTATGGGTGAGGGGGGGAGCACTGGCCAGCCCCGGGGCTTGGGGGACAGACCCTGCCTACTCTCTGCAGTGCCAGCACCCTGCTCAGCCCCTGCTCTGTAGTGTTGCATGAGCTGGAGTAGTGCTGACACAGGGGGATGTGCATCATCCCCCCCACAGGTCCCAGATGGGCCCACCAGGGACAAAATGCTTTCTCACATCCCCACATCAAACCCACATGTCCCTGGGCACCCGCATATGCCCAGCTGTGGACCACAGGCGGCACAGCATTCTTACCGTGCTGTGGGAGGGGGTTGTGATTTGTGGAGAGCTGCCTGGCTATGTCTTGCTCCCAGCAGCAGCCATGCTGCATTGTGCCTCAGTTTCCCCCTCTGATGGGGAAATTCCATTCTGCTCCCACTCCCCACTTCAGAAAGGGGCACAGCAGCACATCCACTAGTCAGGGCTGCTTGGCCTCTCCCAACAGCCAAGTGCCAGGCACATTGAGTATCCCCTGGATTGGGGCGTTTGTTGTCCTTTGCAAGATCCCTGGGGTGCACATGCCCTGCCAGCACTTACACTTTCTTGGACACTATGCCGTGTGTGGGCTCTGCCATCCAGCATCACCCTCGCCATGGCCAGCAGGGGTGATGAGCCCCCGGAGGCAGGGGCAGCAGGCAGCCACTAAGCAAAGTTCCCCCAGGCACAGATTCAGAGGGCAGAGACAAGTGGGAGGCCAAGGGCAGTGGGGGCAGCACTGTGTGGGCAGTGCCACCTCAGTCCCCAGGATGCCGGGGGCGTTTTAGGGGCCCTGCTTCCACCCCTCAGAGGAGACCCATTCACTCTATGTGTAAGTCGCTCTGTGGACGCGAGGAGGACCCGCTGTGACCCCAGGGCTTGCATACGCGTGTGCACACACAGGGATGCCGCTTCACGCAAACACGGGCAGACCCGTCCCAGGCCGTGCACCCCGGCCCAGCGCCTGCAGTGCCGCCCGTGCCCGCGGGGGGGCTCCCCGCCCGCTGCCGCCGCCCGGTGCGGGGTTATGCAACGGCGGGCGGGGCTGCCACGGCCGAGGGCGCCCGCAGGGTTCTGTGCTTCGGCTTTCTTCGGCACCCTGGGATCGTTGTTCTGTACCCCGAGGGTGTGGTTGTTCCGTATTCCTGGTTTGTTCTGTACCCCGGGACTGTTCTGCAGCCCAGGGGCGG
>JACBWW010000039.1:7201849-7232560 GCA_020086605.1 Lanius collurio
GGGGTGCGGTGTTGGTGTTCGGGGTCCTGTTTGTCACCTCTCCCCGTCCTCTGTCCCCTCCCCGCAGCCTTGGGGTTCTGCACAGCACAGAGGCACATGGAGACAGGCAGTGGCAAAATGCACTCATTGCAACCACCCGCCCCAAACCACTTGCTTCAGAGCTCAGCCTTCCTCCCACGGGTAGGCAGAGCGTTTCCCATCCTGCAGCATGGTGTGACACAGTGCCAGCCAATGGCACAGGGCAGCCCTTGCAGAGCCCCCAGCAGCCTGCTGCCCCACGGTGCTCCAGGGGTTAACGCACACCCCAGCATCTCACACCCCCTGGCACCCCACACCCAGCCTCCCCTCGGCCCCCCAGTATCCCCCAACTCAGCCCTGGATCCACTCCAACTGGCTCAGCTCAGGGGCATGACAGAGAAAAGGGCTCAGGGGGTGTATGTTGTTGCAGAGGGTGGGAAACCCGTGTAGGTGGTGCTTAGTGCAGCGAGAACAGGTGAGCAGCAGCCTGGGGGCGGGGTTGGAGCAGCCCAGGGAGAGCAGCAGGATTTGAGGATCTGCCCAAGGGTCAGGATATAGGAGAGGCACCCCCAGCCCTGCATGTTCTCACTCCTTCACTGGGTTCTCCTGGGGAGATTCCATTCCAGCCAGGCAGAAGGACCTTATGCAACATCCCTCCCTGCACCTCAAAGACTGTGCCTTCCTGCTCCTCGAACCAAACACCATGTCCCAGCCCAGCCCAGCCCCGCGGGAGCCTTGCAGACAGATGCATGCGTGGGATTTTCCATGCAGTCCTTCGTGCCCAGCACCTTCATGGATCCAGATCAGCCCACTGCAGCTGCCCAAGGCCACTTGCAGGCCTGGGGACCCGGGGGGGAAGGGGGAAACCGGGCTGCACAGTGGAGGCTCCCACTGGAGAGTGGCACAAGCCGTGGTGCCAGCCCCAAGCAATCTGCAGCTCAGTGCCATGGGGGTTGGTGCATGATGAGAGCAAGAACCAGCTGGAGCCTACACTGGCAGCCAGGGTGCTTGGGTTCTGTGTGCAGCAGCCTTTCAGGACACCTGCATAAGCATTCCATGAGCACTGGGACCCCCCCCCATCCCCCATCTGGGGCAGCTGGAGAGGGAGAGATGCAAACATAAGGATGCACCAGCAACAAGGCAAGCATGCAGAGCCCATCCCCCAAGAACCCCAGCAGCAGGGTGGTGCAGAGGGGGTACACCCCATTTGGGGCTGCACCTGGGCCCAGAGGCAGCTCAGAGCTGAGGGTCCTCGTCTAGCCTCGTCTATCTCCTTCCATAAATCTCAGTCTCCCCTCTGTTCATGTCCCCTGGGAAGGGGGTTTTTCCAAGGTAGGGCCAGGCTGAGACCCTAGCATGCCTCCAAGGAGTCCCAGCTGGGTAGGAGGTTTCAGTCCTCCTGGGCAGGCCCAGGCCCAGGCAGAGGGAAGGGAGCTGTTCCCAGCACACGTGCATACCAGGAGCTGCTGGCAGGGCTGCCCACCACAGGCGCAGTACAGCCATGCCATTTGCCAGCACTGTCAGCCCACGGGCATGGGCACCTGCGGGGGGTACTGGCAGCATGTCCCAAAACAGCACAGGAAGTCCTTGCAGAGCAGCTGGTGTTGTCTTGGTGCCACCCTTATGTAACTGGGGAGCCAGTCCAGGCCCGTGCCCTCTGCTCAGGGCTGAGACAGGACCCAGCAGTGCCAGCTGCCAGTCCCTTCAGGGCTTTTGGCCCCATGACAGGTCATGGGGCTGTCCCCCCCTCCCAGGAGCACTGCCAACCCCTATCCCCCCACAGCCCCAGTGGGATGGGGACCTGCCAGAGCAAGCCCAGCTGGCCACAGAGGGCAGGGGCTGCGTGTGCCCAGGGCTTGGTGTCGAGGTGGGGGCTGGGGCAGGGCTGCTCGGATGGGTACACAGTGTTCCCTGGTGGTTTGTGTCCCCAGCACCCTGCCCTGACACCCAGCTAACAGGCGTTTGTTTGTATAGGAAGTGAAACAAACTGCAGGCACTCACTTGGCAGCGAGACCGCAGCTGCCCCAGTGTGCTGGGCGCACAGAGTGCACCGCCGTCCTGCCAAGATCTCACCACCACCAGTTGCCCTTGGCACAGCACCTCTCCCTGCCCTGAATACTGCTGGGGATGCCTAAGGGCAGCAGCTGGCTCATTTTCTCAATCCTCAGGTACCCTTCCTGCATCCTCCTGTGCTGCAGGATGAGTTTTCCCATTGGAAAAAAAAGAAAGTAATGCTATGCTTTGTGGCCTATGGGCTGCAGCTGTGTCCCCAGCATGGTCAAGTTCTGTGGGGGGAAAAACCTGCCAGCAGGGCCTGTTGCAATAGGACAAGGGAGACAGAGTTAGATTGGATATAGGAAAGGAGTTTTTTACTATGAGGATGGTGAGGCTCTGGCACAGGTTTCCCAGAGAAGCTGTGGCTGCCCCTGGGTCCCTGGAAGTGTTCCAGGCCAGGCTGGCACAACCTTGAAGCAACCTGGGATGGTGGAAGGTGTCCCTGCCCATGGCAAGAGGGTGGAATAGATGACCTTTAGAGGTCTCTTCCAACTCAAACCATTCTGGGATTCTATGATTCTGGGACTCTTTAGTCTGGCTGGGTTCAGCTGTCCCTGCAGGTCCCTGCCTGTGGCACAGGGGTGTCATGCTTCTGGGAGCCAGACATGCTGGCTGCCCTTTCATCCCCACCCAGCTGGAGAAAGAGGACCCCAGTGAGGAGCCATCTGCCCACATTCTGCCATGGGTCAGCACACAGGGAGTCGTAGCTTTGTACCCGTGGTGAGGTGGCTTTGTGTGTAATCCTCTGCAGAGGCACTCCCCAGGGCTGGGACAGCTGTGGGACCTGCTGTGGCAAAAGGACTTCAGCTTCCCAGGTAGAAACAAGGTCAAACAGACCCAAAGAGACAAGCTTAGAGGAGAAGAGAAGAGGGAAGGGGATGGAATATGTAGGATTGTGTTAGGGAGAAGCAGGAGATAATGTCGAATAACAGCACCAAAGACAAAAGTTGCTGAGGCAGGTGGAAAACAGCTGGGTCATGGAGGAGGATGACAAGAGTGCAAAAGACACAAACAACCTGAGATGCTTCCTGCCTGTCCATGCTAGAGCCAGCTCTTAGGAGGTTAATGGGATCATTAGTGGCGATAAGGAGGCAGCTAAGCAGTAAAATGTTCCTGAGAAAGTGAACTTCCTCATTCCAGCCAAGAAAGGGAGATTGGTTCAGAGCAAACAGCACCAGGATAAACAATTCAATTAGAAACAGCAGATTCTCGAACCCAGACAAACAACCCAGACTCAGAAGGTTTCATGTGGGAAGAGCCACGCTTGGAGCAAACAGTTCCCCATGGGACTGCCACTTAATGAATGAACACTTGGCATTATAGAAGGTGCCAGGGATTAACTGGGATTTAGGGGCCTGGGGGACCTGGCCAATTTGCTTTAATTAATCATTAGAAACAGCATAATCCCCAGGAAAATCAGTGTGGGAACTCCGGGCGCCAGGCTCCAGACTTTGCTGGGACTTGCAAGAGGACACAAGTCAGGTGGGGGGTGTCTCCATTGGAGAATGCTCTGTGAATGAGTGGCTTGTCCTGTGGCTTGGACCTGACCCCCTGGGGACTGCCCATGACCTGTCTCAGTCCCCAGCTCCCTGCCTGGTGCCCTGCCTGAAGAGGCAGCTGCCCACACTGCCTGGCCCCCAGAACAGAGGGACAAGGGTTGACCTGCACCCATGGCAAGGCTGAGCTCTCCATCCTTTTCTCCACATCCCACTGCCACTTGAGCCCAGGGTGGCCTGCAGGCCATGCTGAAGCAGGGACAGGCAGCTGGTGACTTTGGTGAGAGTGACACTGGGGCAGCCCTGTGCCAGGCTTACACCATTTCCAGACACTGACATGGACATTTTCCCTTGAGCTCAGCACTCAGGTCTCCCTGGTATTTGAGGTCTCTCTTGCCAGCCTTCCCAGCCCAGTCAATGATTACCCAGGATGGAGGTTACCCAGGAGCCACCAGGACAGTAATAGAGCAGGAATGACATCCCCAAGCAAACACTGGCTGTGCTGGCCAGGGCAGGGAGCCAGGTCCCAACAATGTCTGCACAGCTTTTTGCTGACACAGCCAAGGTGTGCAGGGCCAACCCACTTTCAGCTGGTGGTCTGTTGCAGCAGGACAGACCAGAACCCCAAAAGGCCCCAACCCCCTCTCTGCCCCTGCAAAATCAAGATCTCATTGCCACTGGGGGTCACTTGTGATGGCCCCTCTGCTCCTACTGGGGACGCTGGTCCCTGCTGCTGGAGGGGTCACAGGCTGCTGCACCAGACATCAGGACCCTGGCAAGAGATCAGTCCAGCTGGTTATGCCACACAGTGGTCAACTGTATTTGTTGTGTCTGAGCCCTCCTCTACCCCACACTGCCCTGCCTGGGCCTGGCCTGCTGCAGCCAGCAGTTGTAACCCTGGTGGAACTGGGGGTTGTCTTTGTGGGAGATCTCCCAGCTCTGGAATCACAAGCTGGAGTGATTTTTTGGTCTTTGCTTTTTGCTGTGGAGCCTCCTTAGCATTTCAGAGACAAAGACCTCAGGTGAAAGGCTCACAGCAGCAGGCACCAGGGGTACCCAGGGCTTGGAAGAGATAGCAAGAGGTGGGCTGCAAGAAGCCATTGCTCTCCTGGAGGACGAGTGGGCTCTGTTTGTACTTGCACAGTGCAAAGCAGCACAACACTTCCAGTATTTCTTCTCCACCCCTGAAGAAACTTCCCCCTCAACCTTCCTGCACTCTCTTCTCAATCAATCTGGTAATTCTTTTGTGCCCACAGCAGAAGACACACTGGCAAAGTTAAAGATGATCCTTGGCCACTTCTGAGCCAAATAGATAAATGTCCTGTCCCAAAGGTCATAGAGGTATGAAATGGGACTCCTGACCTGCTGGGAGCATTCTGGTGCTCTGGAACATGGAACATCAGAGTGGCCTCATTTTTAATGAGCAAACTCAGGTAGAAGTGTCAACACAGCAGAGCTGCTGCTGCTCCTGAACAGCCCTGTGCTCCTGGGAGAACCCCCCAAGGGTGCCTGAGCCAGGGTGATGCAGGCAGGTTTGTCTTTGGGTGCTGGAGGCCCTCAGCTGCTCTGGCCTCCTCTCCAACCTCCACAGCACGGGCTGACCATAGGTGACAAGCATGATATGGTGGCAGGGGCACTGCAGTGGGGTTGGTGCCCTGGGGAGATGGTCCCACAGTGGGAGGGCAGGCAGGAGGTGGCCACTGCCAGGCGTGGGGCTGGTGCTGCAGCCTTGCCAGCAGCCTGTTATTCATTCTCCAGGAGGGAACCTTTGGACTGTGGAAGGTTCGAGGCTCAGGGAAGGCAGGACAAAGGCAGAGTCCAAGCTGGGCTCTGTCTGTCTGGCCTCCCTCAGCGAGGTGACTGCCAGGCTGGGAACACTCATGGGTGAACGCACTGCACAGGGGCTTGTGCAGGGTGAGCGGGTGTGAGCACAGGGCATGCAGGGCCTTGTCTCTGTCCCGGTAAGGTTCCAAGTGCCATCCTGTCTTGGTGTGAAGAGGCTCCATCAGCCTAGGTACAGCTGCAGAGAGAGAACGGGAGAGCTTGCCCTGGGTCTCTCCCGGATGTCCCCATTCCAGCACTGACCCCACAGCAGTGCACCAGCCCCTGCACCCTGGACTGTGCTCACATGGCCACGGCAGCAGCCCCTGCCCTGTGCTTGGCAGCAGGAAGGGACCATGGGCACTGAGGCGGCATGTCGGCTGCCGTGGCTTCCAGCTGGGATCAGCTTCCTCCCGTGGAGGCTCCCAATTAAACTAATTTCTTGGATGGCTTCAGCGATGCAGGAGCCAGAGGCTTTGTAGTTGTGCAGACTCTTGGGCCACCCCCAGGGTCTCCCTGTCCCCCCGATGCCCTCCCCATCCCTAGGGCAGCGCCTGCTCTCTTGTGTAACACGTGGCCTGATCTCCTGGGGCAGTGCCTCCACTCGCCCTGCTGCTCTCCATAAGCCTTATTGGGAACATATCCCAGCAGGACCCAAGTGCTGGGGACTGTCTCGGCCTCACCAGGTGCTAACAAAGCAGCGCCATGCTGGGATGTGAGCCAGAGGCACCTCTGAAGCTGTTGCCTGGCCCAGGCCCCACTGGTGCCAGCCCGCTGTACCCAGAAGCTGTGGCGCCAAGCAGAGCAGCACATCAAAGCCCTTCTTGTCTCAGCTTCCCACCACTCCAGCCAGGCACAAAGAGGGAGTGGCAGGGAAGATGGGCAGGCCAGGCCAGGGCCTCCATGGGGCTTGCGCCAGGGAGACAGTTGTCTTCCCTGTCTGAGCACCCCCTTCCACTCACCAGAACTCAGTTCCAGCATGTAACAGGTACTCAGAGTGGCTGGGGGGGAGTAGGGACAGGAACACTGTAGGGGCCAAAGCAAGGCTCACAGGCACAGCCTGCACTGATGGCCAGGAATGAGGGGAGCCTTGAGCGGGCTGAGCTAGTCACCCCAGGGCACAGGAGCTGCACTCCCACAAGCCCAAAATGGATGGACAGACAGCATGGTGGCAGAGACCTGTGCTGTCTAACAGGAGGATGCAGAAAACTTCTGGTGCATGACTTCAGGGAGACAGAACCAAAGGTGTCCCGGGCTAGGTGGGACAGTGCTCAGACAAGCACCAGGGTCCCTGGGTTGGCCAGTGGTGCAGGGTCAGCTCTGGGGGCATGTGAGACATGGGCTTGGGCCACCTGGCAGAGAGAGCCTGAGTGGCAAGGGCAGTGGCAGTGCTGCTGCTGGCCCTGGTGTCACCAGCACTGTGGGACACTGCACTCACACAGGGACATGCACTCAGCCCTGCACCCATGGCAGTGACACATATACACACGTGTTTTAAGGCACATGCCTGGCTCAATGCTCAGTGGTACCAGAGCCTCATGGTCCCCCAGGCAGCCTTTGGGTGGCTGAGGGCTCAAGAGGTGCAGCTAAGACCATGCTGCAGGGAGCAGAGCGTGAGCATTTTGGCAAAGTGCAACCGCACTTTGGGAATTTGGGTCCAGTGGCAGACATGGGGCATAAATCCTTGGGGCTGACACCATCCAGAGTCTGGTCCTTCCACAGCCTAGGGGTCCAGGGACCAAGGGGAGCAGGGCCAGGACCCAGGCAAAGAGCCTGAATGGCAAGGCACTGAGCAGCAGAGGCCACAGGCTCCTCAGATGGGTAATTATTTTTATTGTTGTTATTATTGTAATTACAATAACAGCAACAGCTACTGCTGGCTGCCGTGGCCGTTGCATCACTGCTGGCATCGTAGTCATTGTCATTGCAGTGGGAAAGTGATGCCCCAGGGCAGGAAGCGCCTGAGCCAATGCAGTCTGTCCCTCTCTGAGGGCATCCACAGCAGTCTGCCCCTCCCTCCAGGGGCCCACAGCTCGGGACTGTGCTCTATTGCCTCCCTGAGTCCAGACTGAAGAGGACAGATGGGTCTGGAGGCAAGCTGACAGCTCCAAAGCTCCCTGCTGATCTCAGGACTATGCGTCTTCCCCAGGTGCCAGGGACCAGCTCACTCTGTCCTCAAGGCCTGGTGTGTTGTCATTTGGGGTACAGCCAGAGCGGGTGTCACTGCTCAAAACTCTGCCACTGCCAGGGAGGATGTGCTGCTCATGGGACAAGCTTTACAGCTCTCCTCCCACCCCAGAAAAGGCTACAATTAATGGAGGGATTGTTAGGGAATTTAGGGTTGGAGCAGCAAGCAGGTCTGAGCCGTGAGCTGCAGAGAGCCAGGGATTACCCTGGCACAGCAGTCTGGTGCCAGCACCTCTCCAGCCAGAGCTGGCACTAACAGAGAGCTAAGCTCAGAGTGCTGGAGCCCAGCCCAGCTGGCAGTGCCTGGGCTTTGCTCCTTCAGGAGTCGGAGCAGGGACGCTGCCCACTTCTCTCCCTCTATATCACCTGATCATTCTCAACCTCCAGGTCCTGGAGGGGTTGTGCTGCACAGCTGGAGCCCCCAGCTCTACTAGGTAGTGAAATAGGGGTGCCGAAACTCCTGGGGTGGTGGAGCAGTGCCTGGGAGCCAATATTACCCAAAAGCTTATCAGCTGTCCTGGACAAAGGGAAACACTCCCCAGCTTCCTGTAACTGCTCATTTTTCTATAATTTCGCACTTAGAGAAGCACCCAGCACCCATGGACACCCAGCACTAACAACCTGCACCCAGCGAGGGCATCCATCCCTCCTGCTCTGATCCCAGCTGCCTGCTTCCTTCAGGATGCCATGGAGGAGCAGGGCTGCTTCTGTTTCTCTCAGGGTTGGGCACCCCATGAGCACCATGCAGCATTTATGGCAGCCCCAACTATGTCTTGTCATGTCCAATGCAGCTGTGACAGAGCTCACACCTCTCCTGCTGAATGCCACCATATATCACTGCACAGAGTGGAAGAAGGTCCTTCTCAGCCCAGGAGCAAATCCCTGCTTCAAGCTAGGCCTGGATTATGCTAAGGAGTTTGTGGCAGCAGCAGGTCTGCCCGCAATCCACACAGTCCTGCATGGCTGCGGTGCCATGTCTAGGGCAAGGAGCACATGTGTGGGGACAAGTGAGCACACAGGGAGACCCTGTGCCTCAGCTGTGTAGAGCATCCCAGCAGTTCCTGAACCACTGAGGCTGTGATCTCTCAGAATTCCTGTACTGGGGAAAACAGAGAAGGAACGTGTAATTTTAACAACTTTGACCTGGCTCCGCTCCCCTCTGTCTGCCCCCCACAAAAGCTCTGCTGGCAGGTGACCTATAGGCACCATGGCAGAGATGGCTGGGGCAGGGGCAAGGGTCACTCTGCACACACGCTGGGTGTGATTAGGCAGCCAGAGGCTGCTGCAAACAGCACTGCTGCAGCATGGGAATGCCACAATACTAATTAATCCAGGCACTGGCTTGGGGCCAGGATAGACTTTCCAGGGCTGCAGGAACTCAAGCAAGAAGACAAAATGCCCCTCCAGGAAGTGGATGTTTAACCAGGGCCTGGATTTGGCAGCCAGTGTGCCCATCCTTGGGCTGCATCTGTGCCCCATGGCTTGGGGTCACCAACTTCTGCCTAGGTCTGGAAGAACCAGCCCCTGCCCCCTGGCACCACCCTGGGGACATTTCAGCTCAGCCCCTGTGGCCAAGAGGGGCCAGCAGCTGGGGGTGGGAAGGTGACAGGGCTTCATGGCCCAGAGAGAGCTTGGAGGTCTCTGGCCATCTAACCCCCACCCCAGCCACAGGCCAGTCACCACAATGTGCTCAGCCCTGTGGCATCCAGGAGCCAGGTGCCAGCAGCCAGGCACAGTGCTCTGTATAAGCACATCTGCTCCCTGCCTGCTGCTCCCATCACAGTGACAAGTGGGCACCAGGCCAAAAATGCCTTTCCCTTCCTACCTCCACAGGGCCGCCGGACAGATGGAGGTGGAAAGCTCATGGGGAAGGTTGAGGTAAGACACCAAACTCTGAGGCTGGCTTGGTATCCCTGTTTCCAGCCTATCTCACGGCATCTCATTCCTGGGATGGTCCCATCACTGGCAGGTTACACTGCCAGGGCTCAGCCTTCAGCTTCTTCCTTCTCCTCCTCCCATGAGCTTGCAAGTTGCCCTGCTCAGCCTGGCTCTGCTCACCTTTCTTTCACACCTTCTGCCACCAACTGTGAGCCGCACAGGGAAATCTCCTCCAGGGCATTTTCTGGAGCTTGGTCCGCAGCCTTCAAAATCTGCCTCACCTGAATCCCCCTCATCCCATCCAGATGTCTTGGTGAGAGACCATGTGGAAGTGGGGAACACATGTCTCCACATGTGCTGAACAAAGCACTGGGGCCTGGGCAGGCTGAGGAAGAAGCTGAAGGGGCTTTCTAGCCCAAACCACTTCCAGGAAGGATCAACTCCCAGACACATCAAATACAAAACATTTTCTTCCTGTTTCAAGCTTAATTTTTGCATAGGGCAGGACTGATTATTTTTAATGACCTGTAAACCTGGAAAGAGGCACTGTGTTCTGTGAACTGTTTCTTTTGGGAATCTCCCAATTTTCAGGTCTAACAGATCCCACAGAGGATGCCTCATTAGCATCAAAGGAGTCTGATGGGGAGAGCACCTGAGCTGAAAGCTGAGATGTGCTGTGCCCTGTATTTTTAGAAGGTGGAGACAGCCAGCTGGATCCCACTCTGGACCCACTCCCACCTTGCTCTGACCCTGTGAACTCTGGGTCTCCAGGTCAAGGTGCCTTGGGACACCCAAAAAGCTTCTGTCCTCAGCAGTGTTGTATTGCTGCTGAATGCAGTCATGCAGAATAGGACTTATTTTTTTTATTTAAACTGGGCTCTTTACGTGTTTGCCATAGAGGTAACATTCCCATGTCTGTCATATCCTTCTCTGGTGTAGTGGTTTAGCATGCTAAACCATAACACCTGGACAGGGAGCAGATTTGGAAGGTGCCACTGGCGTCGCATGGGCTGACGCACATCACGTGCCTGGGGGCCATGTTTGGCAGCAGCGCTGGCAGGATTGGGCCGTCTCGGTTTGTGCCCAGCTGGGCACATCACAGGCTTGGGACGACAAAGAGCCTCAAGCCTCTGGCTGTCCCACTGATGACTCGGTCTGGATGTGTCCCGGGAAGGGCTGCTGCATCCTCACTGCAGGGTCCTGCGGAGGTCCACTGTGCCCAGGCACTGCACCACTGCTGCAGCCCCTTCCGCACCTGGCCCACCAGGCTCTGGCCCATGGAGGAGCTGCTGCTTGGCCATGACCATGTTTGGGTGTTTTTGAGCTGGTGGATGACTCAGATCTCTGTTCCCAGGACTTGTTTACTGAGATGGGTGGGAGCAGTAGGAGCATGAGGCTGGCAGTGTGGCGGCTGTGCACTGCCCAGTGTGCCCCCACGTGCAGCTGCCTCTGCCACCCGCTGCTGTCCTCATGCCGGGCCTGCTCAGGGACACCTTCTGTTTTTCGAGTGGGAGGTTGCTAGGCCCTGCCGAGCATAGGGAACCCTAGGGAGGGATGTGCCCAGGCTCACATGGAGAGGCAGAAACAGACCCAGGTTTGCTGCTCCAAAGTGGGTCATTCCAGGCTGTTTTACCCTCTCCTTGCAGGATCAGCCCAGCAGTTTCTTTTGTCCTTACTTAATGCTGAAGCTATGCAGCCCCTTGCCAGTGCCATGGCTGTGCCCCTACTCCGCTGATGGCTCTCCCACACATGCCTGTCTGGTGAAGCCAGGGGCTTTCTCGGAAAACAACTCACTTCTTGGTCTGCCTGAAACAGCAGCTCAGAAAACGCAGTGCAAAAATCCCCAGGGCTGAGCAACGAGTTGCTGCTCTCCAGCAGCTGATCCCGCAGCCCTTGCACTAGGGCAGTATTCCTGGGCGGCTGGGGAGCCTCCCCAGCATCCCCCCCCCAGCTCCCCACCATGTTGCACAGCCATGGGCATCTTCCCAGCCCTCCTGGCCACGACAGCTCCCGGGTTCTCCTTTGGCTGCTCTCTACGGCCATCTCAGGGCTTCCCTCCTCGCTCCCCTGCCCCCGCCCCCCCCCATCCCCAATCCAGCCGTTGCTCTGGAAGCAGGAACCAAAACCTGTCACATCCGCCTGCCCACGGTGTCTCACAGCACCGCCCAAAATAGCTCCAAAAGCCCCAAAATATCGCTGCCCACTCAGTCCAGCTAGTACCCTAAGGAAGACGTAGGAGTGTGTGCAAGGCTAGGGGTGAGCAAGCAGAGGGACCAGCCCAAAAACGTACATCCTACGGGATCATCATTTCCCCAGGCGTGCAGAAAAACAGCTGTTGCTGTGGCGACAGCTCAGCGTTGCTGCTTCCTCCCACAAAATCGGGTGACACGACGTCATCAGCCGGCCGGGCCACGGTGAGCGTGGCCAAAGCCGTGACTCAGAGCTGGCCATCGGCACCGCCCCCCTGGCCCCACACCTCCCCCTCCCCTTTCTCACCAAGCCTGGGCATCTCTGGCTTTCCTAGAGCACCCATCAGGCAGCAGGATGTGGAACCTGGGTCACGATTAGCACGTTCAGGCTCGGTGATGGGGTGTCTCCAGCTCTCCATCCCGGTTCGGGATTAGCCCGTACCACCCCCGACGGCGTGTCCCCGCTTGTGTGAGTGACAGTAACTCGGGCAGAGCCACATCAGCACGGGCTCCCTCTGCTTCCTTCCCTTTCCATCCTGGGCACAGCAGGGCATCCAGCAAGGACCAGGACGCTGCTGCCCTGAAGCCACCTACTGAGAGCACCCAAACAAAGGAACAGCTGCTTCCTGACCCCCTGGCTCTCCCCTGGGCTGCAACATCTCAGCTGGGAAGGCCTGGACTGTCCTAGGGAAGCTCCACTGTGCCCATACTGGGACACAGCAGCATCAGGCTCCCAGAAACCTCTAACTTGCTGCCCTGAGACTCAGAGTTCTCCTGGGTGGTTCTCAAGCAAGCCCTGAACCCCCACCTCATCATGGAGCAGCATAGATACCCTGAGCCTCTTTATCACCAGCCAAGGAGCCAGGAACCAATTCTAGCTCCCCTCAGTCTCCAGCACGCTTCCTACTCCATCCAGGATCCCCTTGCTCCCCTTGTGCTCTACCCTGCCTGTTTGTATGCTGCTGCCCTGGTTACTGGCCACTGAGTCACCACCAAACCTCTCTCATAGGCAGGGAAGCCCAGACTCATATTTTCCACGGGATTCCTACAATTCATTCAACCTTCTGAGGTGGGGAGAGATGTTGACAGGGGTGGACAGAGATGTTGATGTCACAGGGATGTCCCAAGGACCAGGGCTGTCCACACAGGGAGCTGCCAAGGGCATATCCAAGCTCTGCAGGAATGCTGGGGTTCCTTGGGGCAGTATGATAAGGGATTCCTTCATCCTTTTGGAGAATGGATCCAGGAGAAATCATTCCCTAGCAGCTGCTCTTGCAGCTGAGCAGCCTTGGTTGCCTGCGAGTTCACTCCTGACATGTGCTTTGCGAACCCACCCTCACGTGTGTGCTGAGGCTGTTCACCCCTCCCCTTCATATCCCTGGTTTTGCAATGCTGCAAAGTTATCCCCAGCTCCCCATAGCCACTCCAGCACAGGTCAGTGAGGAACTAGCATCTGGAAGGGATCAGCACAGTAACCACTGCGGGGAAAGGGGAGGGCTATAAATAGCAGCAAGTTTCCAAATCAAAGCTTTAGAAACAACAACCAAAGAACACAGGCTGAGGCGCTGGCTTCTCTGCCCAGCATGTTTATATATGTAGCCATTTTTTTATTCCTAGCTTGTTTTCAATCTTCTCTCACTGCTGGGATATTCTGGGTCTGTCCTCTTTCCCACTGGGCAGCTTCCCAGAGACCGATTTCTTGGAAGATTGTAACCTCTTTTAGTAGATTTTAAATGAATCTCAGGCAGGAATGTCCCAGGATTCATTTTTTACTCATTTAGCAAGCCAGGCTTGTCCCTGCTTTGGGGGAGCCACAGGACTGGCTGTGGGGGCCCCGGGGTGTGGTGGGTACTGCAGGGAGGATGCCAAAGTTCCATCCAAGGAGAGGGGTGATGTTTTCTGGGGGAGTTCATTGGTGATGGGAAAGTCTCAGCACCTGCAAGGAGAGGCTGGATGCACACCTGAGTTTAACCCTCATGGCTAAGAGGTAGTGCTGGTAGAAAACTGAACCTGGGAAACATTGCCTGTGTTTTACTCAATGGGCTTTACTCAGGCATGGATACTCCTTGGAATAACCCAAACACAGTCCCAGCTGTGGGTCCCCAACCCTAGCCCTGTTCTGGGAACAGGCACTGTGCCTCCCGAGTTCTTCCCACTGTGCCTGTTGGGGCCCATGGACTGGCAGGATTCCAGTCAGTCTTGAGCCTCTCACAGACACCACAGCTCTAGCAGTGCATCCTTTCTGGATATTTGTGGACCTAATGGCATGTCCAGTGGAACATCTGTTCTGCAGAACAGTGGCCCCCAGCTCCTGGTAGGGCAACTCAGATGTTGCAAGACAAGGGAACAAGGAGAAATTGCACCTTTCCCCCAGAAAGTTACTTTCCAGCTTGAAATCCCCAGCCACAGGGCAAACTCCTTGAGCCCTGGTGTGTCCCTGCTTCCTCCCCCTGCCCAGGGCTCCTCAGTGACTGCAAAGAGCAGAAGTCTTGGACCTGGGAAGTGTGAATGCATGGCCTCCTGGGCAGACCAAGCCAGTGCTGCCATGTTTATCCCAGTTTTATTGCCCAATAGAGTTGTTTTGCTGGAAGGGCTGTGGTCTGGCAGGCTCTGCCCTGGCAGCAGTGCTGTAGTGCAGCCAAGCCAGGATGGCATGACACACATGTTTGAGAAATAACCTAATAAACCTGCTTCATTCAGTCGATGAATCATTCCCACTCCCTGTGGGCTTCCTTCCCATGAGCCAAACCTTACTGCCCCTGCTCTGGGAAACAACACAGGCAAAAAGTACCCAGGCAGTATCCCCAGAGCAACACCAGCAGCACTGCCTGATCCCTCCCCACAGCCCTCTGCCCTGCTCAGCACACCTGGCCTTCCTGCAGAATGCTGGGAGCTGCTTGGCACCTTGGTGCCACATCCCCAGACCCCATGGCATTCCACACCCAGAGCAGTCAGATACCTCCAGCTCCCCTCTCCTGCCCCGCCCCCCCAGGCCGATCGGAGAAGACAGCTGGCAGTGGAAGCAGCCACAACTGACAAATTCAGGGACAATCTAGCAGGCACTCCTGGGGATGCCAAGTGCTGTTGGCTAAAACTAGGTGAGAGCAGGCCCAGTTTTCTGGGGACCCACTGACACCTAAGGCCACAGTGATGGACTCAGCACAAGGCTAACACAAGCATGGGCAGCTGGGACACCGGCAGCCAAATGGTGAACCACAGGGCAGCCATGAGCAGCACCTGCAGACAACAGTTTTGTGTTCCCATCTGCAGGTAGAGCACAGCAGGTTGTGTTGTCCCAGCCCACAAATGAGCTGCCAAGGGGCACTGGGCTCCCCTCTCACAACAAGGATTGTGCCATTGGCCTGCAGTAATGTCATCTTCTTCAAATGATGGACACTCTCCAAACTCATCCCACAAGAAAGCCATCAAGTGGGCTGCATGCTAATTTGGGGCAGGGAGAGGATCACACAGCCTCACATGCTTTCCCTTTTTCAGCAGGGACAGGATCCTGGGGGACCTGGCAGAACCCTTCATCAGGACTGGGATTACCATGGGAAGGGGAAGACTGCACCATATCCATCTGGATGGATGAACATATCCACCTAGTTTAATGTCGCAGCTGACACTATTGCCAAAAGCACTAGGAGCAGTGCCAGATGTTCCCATTCACGCGATGGTCCCTGCCCTACCATCGGCAAGGGGCTGGTGCTCCCAAAGACTGGTCCATCCACACAGCAACACTGCTGTCTGCTTAGGTCCATGCTGAAATGACTAGGTTGTCAGCCCTCTCCATCCCCTCCTGGGGTGGGTACACAGCCCATGGTCCACAACCTCTTTTTGTGAGAGAAAGGGCAGAGTGAAGGGTCTGGATGTCTCACACCCACTGGTGCATTGGCAGGTGCACCTGTGTCCCACAGGTACGGTGGAGCTGTAGCCCCTCCCTGTTTTCATCTCATCCCCCTTTATGACAGCCTCCTGCCGGAGCCAGAGCAGGTCTGCCCCACATAAGAGGCATGTGAAGGGACACTCGTCATGTCCCTGAAATAGCAATGACCTGCAAACATGGGCTAGGGGCCCATGTTGAGGGCTGTGGCTGTAGGAGCCTAGCATTATGTGACAATCTCAGTTTTCCTTTTAAAGACAACAACACTAAAATGAGTTTCCTGTGAGTTTCCTGTGTTCCCTATTATGGAGAAGAAAACCTGGGAACCTTTCTAAATCTATGCTAATAACATCAGCAAAGGAAATGTCATTAGAGAGAATGTGAAAAGATGTGACAAAACCCCAAAATCCCATTACTCCCTGGGGACTTGAACTCCCAGGATCACACACCCCACACACACACACACCCTCCACTGGCTCCCATGCCTGTGGCAAGCCCCAACCCTCTTACATGACCACATGATGCTCACAGCATCTCTCTCAGCTGGTGCCGGTCTGGACAGCATCCCAATGCTGTGCCCTGGGGAAAAGACTTGTGGAGATGGAGGAAAACCCAGGATGAGCCATCAAGTGCTCTGCTGACACTGCAAAAAGTGGAAGCACTCCACTCACTGGAAGCGCTTGGCCAAGTCCAAGGTCGAGGGCTGTAAATTCCTTGTTATTTTTACCTCCAGGATAGTAGCTGGCTGAAAACAAGAGGAAGAATAGCTAGGATTTGGAGAGGGAGGGGAGGTGCAGAGTAGGTGGATGCTTCTGTCTATTGAAATAGGGGTGAAACTCTAAGAAAGAGGCAGGAGGGGTGGGAGAAAACTGGTGCTGCAGGGTGGCAGGATGCCCCCAAAGAGGGGCCATCAGGATGAGCAGGGTCTCTGTCTGTGCCTCATCAGTCATGGAGCTGCAGCTGAACATGTCCTGATGGCTGAGGTGACTTGAGAGGACACATGCTGCTGCGGCCTGGGGCTATGGGAGGATCCGGGGACATGGAGTGAGCTGGGCTGAGGCATGTACTGGCACACATATGTGCAGTCAGCGGTTTTCTCTGCCACTAGAAAACAGCAGCATGTGGCTGATATTGGGAAAGAGACTTTTCTCCTGCTTGGTGCAGTGTCCAAAAGAGGGCTGGCATCCCAGCATGGCACCCTTATACTGCCCTGCCCATCTGACAGTCGGCAGAGGTGTTGCACTCGGGGCCGGGGCTCCACCCCTGGCCACAGCAAAGCCATCATGCCCACAACACAGTGTCCCCTGGCCCAGGTCTTGGCATATGGCTCCCTCAGATGGACATTTCCAAACCAGCCCACCCATTGTGTCACATCGCCTCAGCAACAGAATGCATACACTGAGGAGACAACAATGAGACCACATGCCTGCAGCTCCACGCATCCCCCATCCTACACAGCACATCAGTGTGGCTGCCAGGAAAAGCACTGATGTTCTCAGGGTGTGAAATGATTAAATGCTGGGGTTTGGGGAGAAAAAAAACAGTTAAGGAATAACAGGAGAGAGAACAGCTTTGCAGTGATCGCTGCAAGCTGTGCAGAGCTGAGCCATGCCCAGAAGCTTGCTTGCACAAACACCCACACCCACTCTCATGCTGGCATTCAGATCCTGTGGGATCGAGCTACGTGCACAAGGCATGTGTGCACACACGTGCATATGCACACTTGCACAGGGGTGTGTGATCTCTGCGATCCAGCTATAGGCAGAATGTCTGTGTGAGCTCAGGGTGTCCAGACACATCTTTGTGCCCACTGCAGTTCTACTTGGCTCCAGCCCCACAGGGCTCTGCCCCAGGTGGACACCATGTACTGGGTCCGGTGATGGTGCTCAAGGGAAACCTTCAGATTCTTGTCCTTTAGCCCAGCCAGAACAAACTAGGCAATTAAAGGAGATTTCCTTGCTCACAGCCTCTGCTACTAGCACAAACCTGTGTGCTGGCCTTCTCCCAAGCCTGCTCTCCTGTTGTGCCTCGTGCTCCAGCCCTCCCTTGCCGTCATCTCTGACTGCATCTGCTCCAACTTCCTGGCTTCTCCATAGACCCTGGGGACAATCCCAACCCCATGATGTTGCTGGGGTGGTTGGTTCTGCACCTCCTGGCTCAGGGCAAATCCTCCCTTGGGAAAACCAAGGCCTGACTTCAAAGACACCCAGGGCTAGCACTCTCTGGGCTCCCCAGGGATATCCCACAGATGGTCTCTGGGCAGCTGGAGCCTGAGACAGACACCATCACCCATGGCCCCTTCCCCAACTCACCTCGGGGCTGATGAAACTTTCCTGGGTTGAGAGGCACAGTCATTCCACCACCGCTCCATGCCAGGAAGCCCAAGAGTCTGAGGGCTCACACTGCCCCTCCTACCCTGCCACGGTCCTTAGGAGACACCCAAGCTGCCAGAACATCATCCCTCCTGAGGTCTGCACCCCTGAGCAGCACAGCCATCATGCCCCAGCCTACACCACTGCATGGACACAGGCAGTGGCACTGTCCCATAGTGATGTGGAGACACAGGGGACACACCACTGCATGGATGCAGACAAAGGCCCTATCAGCAGAGGTGTCAGCCAGCAAGTGTCTCTCCCTGCCTGGCAGTGCCAGGCTAGACAGCTCTGCCAGGAAGATAGATGCACGTGAGAAGGTACTTCGCAGTCTGGTCAAACCCAGTGCAAACAAAGCAGCATGATCCAAGGAGTGAGGGGCAGACTCTGCATGGGGACAGAGCCACTGTGCACACAAAGGCCCCTTCACTGCCCTGGAAAGATGAGCAGTGTGTGCAATGGCATTGAATCTGGGACAGGGACAATCATGGTGTGAGCCCTCCTCAGACAGAAAGGCCTTTGTGAGTCAGGAGCATCCCCAGCTCTGCAGTCACCACTGGTGACCAAGCACAGCCCAAGCCACAGGGCTGGGCTTCCCTGGAGCCCAGTCATGCCAGAGCCACCCCAGACACCCCAGTCTGCATGATGGCTGAGCGTGTGGGAAGTACTGAGAGCACTGGCTGACCTCTGTCGAGGCTGGACAGGCAGCCAGGGAGACAGGAGCTGGCTTCTTTCAGCGGCTCTCCCAGATCATCAAATCCCTGCTCCATCCCAAAAGCCCTCCTCTGTCCCGTCTCACATTCTCACATTATTGTGACTTATGCCATATGGCTCCTCAAGTTACACATTGGAAGGGCCTCAGCACCCCACAGCTATCCCGGTGTCTCTGAGTGCTGCGGGCAAGTGGGAGAGGCAGCAGCCACTGAGTCACAGCAGCAGCACCCAGCTCCCAGCCTGCAGCAGACTCAGACCTGCTGGGCTCCCCAGCACAGAGTGACCTGGGGACCCTGTGCTGCTGGGCAATGCCATGTGGAGTTCCTCTGGGGTGCCACACACCTGGAATTGCCAGTCATATCAGAACTGGCCAAGCAGGGCACGAGGTCACTAGCAATGTGAGACCGCAGCTTGCTCTTGCTGTGCTTCCAGACGCAGGATACAGAGGGCTGGTGCAGCAATCCCCCTCTCTGGAGACAGGATTTAGGGAAGACCACAGTGCTTCCCTAAACACAAGCAAACACAAGCAGATGCTGCTAGACCATGTCCCAGTGAATGACAAGTTCTCCCCATGGTCATGCTGGGCAGGCGAGGAACAGGCTGGTTTGGGCAGCAGCCGCACCAGACACCAGTGAAGCCATGGTACGTGACATGCCACCTCCCAGAGCCAGTCTGTCCTTACCATCACCACATCTCAACTGGCTCCTTCCATCAAGAGGGTGAGCATCAGGGTGTGGCCATGGCTGGTGGGGACCATCTTTGCCACTGACGCTGCCAGACTGGCCTGAGATGCACAGCCAGGGGCTGCTGCACCCCCTACTCCCTGATCTGCCATGTGTGATTCTCAGTTCCCCCAGCCAGGTGATGCTGCTCCTCTGTGAGGACTCACCCCAGGGCCCAGCATGTGCCAGGAGGAGGCTGAGACAGAAAAGGGACCAGACACAAAAAGCCTCAAGCCCTTTCCAAAGAGGCTTGTTGTTTCTCTTCTGGGATGTGGTGAGCTGCCAGGGCCATTGCATGGCCAGTCCATCTGAACTCTGTGGTAGGGCAGAGCCAGGGCTTGCAGTGGGGACAGGTGGCACTACAGGAACCCCAAGCAGAGGCTGTCCCAGGAGAAGCCATACAGGGTGCACAGGAAGGGGGTGGGAGGAGTGCCAGGGGTGTGGTGCCCAGTTGATCAGCCTAGGATTCATCACAGGGCCCAGCCATGGCTTCTCAGCCCTACCTGGGGCCCTGCTGCCCCCACATGGGTGTTCCTCCTTCTCTCATTCCCCGAGGAAGAACCACAGGTCTCAGGCACCTGGAAGGGCCAAGCCTGGAAGCCGCACTATGCTCCAAGGACAATGCAGGGAGGACACGCTCTGCTGCCAACAGCTGGTGCCTCAGCCCTTGTTTTCAACTTTATGTAAGGAGGGAACCTAAGTCTGCTTCAGGACACAGTGAAATTGGATCCATACGGAAACAATTAGAAAGGGGAGGGATAAGAAAGACTTTGCTTTGTTGGCACAACTCTCTGTTGTTGTGGCACAACTTCCCTGTTGGCTAGGGAAGAAAACAGAGCCCATGAGCCAGCCCAGATGTATTTGTGCTGGGGAAAAACAACCCATGAGTAAAAGGGAGGCACAGAGATGTGGGCTCATTCCACACCCCCCTCTGGGACCAGCTTCGGCTGAGAATGATAGGGGCAGGTCCTTGAGGACAGAGAGGCTCTTAAGCAGTAGAATTATAGAATACCCTGAGCTGGAAGGGACCCACAATGATCTTCAAAGTCTAACTTTCCTACCAAGAGGAGATGGAATCTCACCAGGGAAGTTCTTCTCACTGGGTTGGAGACAACCTGCCTTTAAGCCAAGCCCAAGGCAGTCAAATGAGGACTGTGAAACACCTGCTGGGATCCTCTCTGCTAAGACCACCTACAGGTCCCCATCCCCAGTGCCATGCTGCTCACACAAACTGGAAGTCACCTCTGCCCTGGGGACCCATCCTCTCCACAGGGCAGGGAAAGGACAAATGCTTGCTGACGCTCTGGGTTACGAGCCCAGCCTGCACCTCGATGTTCCCCAGCTGCTCATACAGGCCCCGCAGGCCTCTGGGTCCCCTGGGCTTGTTGACAAGAAACATTCGCCACCACAGCTGCTTGGGAAAGGCATGCCGTAGGCACGGGGTGTTCCAGGATGAAAGCAGACTTTGAGTCAGCTCAGAAAGTAGAGTCTGGACAAGCATCTTCAGGGGTGATTGCAGGATTGCATCACTGCAGTGGGAGAGGTTCTCTCTCTGCCTGTGCTCATGGAGAAGTCCTTGGTGGGTAGGTGTCCACCTGGACAGGTGAACCTGCGCTGGTGCTGCAGAGTGATGCCTTTGCCTGCATTACAGTCCCCTCAGAGCCACATCAGGTCCCACCCCAGCTTCAGCACCCTCCTCAAATCTTACCCTCCAGCCACAGATCCTGGACAGCCCTGGGCCAAACCCCCTCTCTGTTCCCATTGTTCCCAGGGCAGTTGAGGAGAGCAACTTGTTCTCAGGGTTCCCATGGAATGTACCTGTACTCTCCAGCTCCCCTGCCAGTCTCCCCAGAGGGACAAAATGGCAGCAGCTGCTTCCTCATCCCTTTTTGGGACAGGAGATCCATGACACAAACAGGAACATAGCTTGGTATGGGGTGCTGGCCATGTCTCACCCCAGTGAAACCTGGGAGCCTGATGCAAGCGCATGGGGAACTTGCTCTGCTGGCAACTTCCACTGTGTCTTTCATCAGCCAAACAGTTTGTTCCAGGTTTGTGTCTTTCATCAACAAAGTCCTTCAGAGCAGGAATCCTGGGAGGTAAGTATCTGGAATGTGTTAGGAACAGCTAATCCCAGGTTTGTCCTTCCCAGCAGGAGAGGAGAAGCAGGGCAGGTGAGATGGGGCTGCAGGTGCTGGCTGGCTTCCCAAGCTGCTTAGCAGGAGCATGGGCTGCCCTGCCAGCAGCAGCACAGCCACTGCACTGAGAAGGGGCTCCTCCTCACCCTGATGCTTCTGCAGACCTTTCACAGGGACCATGTCTGTGCCTGCAGCCATTGCAACTAGAGCCTGCACATGATCCTTTGTCCCCTTCTCCCTTGCAAGGGAACATGGTCTCCGCCAAACTGCTGGTGTCCTGTCATTGGACGTGTCCCTGCTGTCAGAATCTGTGATGAAGCACTCTGGATCCCCAGTCTGTCCCTGGCTGAAGGCTGTTCTCAGCTGCTGCTCAGCATGGTGAGAGATGGGATGGAGCAGCAGGAGATGAGACCTGCCAGCCCTCCCAAGCTCCTGGGACTCATCCAGGAGCTCCTTTGCAGTGTGCTGTGCTGGGGCTGAGATCCCCAGGAGATGTGAATGGCTCAAGACAGCATTGGAGCCAGGAATCCACAGCCACAGGACAGAGGATGTGACTCAAGGGTGGCAGAGCCACCCCAAACCACCCCAGTCTGTGGCATGGAGCTCACCCTCCATGGGAGATGTGCCCACGCTCGACCAGCTTGCCTCTTTGTGACAAGTCATCACAGACACTGGAGCCACTGCCTGACACTTCCTGCCCTGTGCCTGCTGGCACTGAGCTCTTCAAGAGCTGATGGCCTGCTCCAAAGTGCCCTAAAATACCCCAAAACCTCTCCCTTAGTTTGGCATACTTTGGACTTCCCAGGGTGACCAGCAAGACTGCTCCAAACCAAGGAGCCTAGCTGGGCCACCAGAATCTCTCTAGTGACCCATTCAGCTTGCTCAGGTGGCTGTTTCCATTCCCTACCCAGCTCCCTGCCAAGTGTGGATTGGTTTTGAAATTATGGATTCCTTCTTTATTTCCAAATGTTAGCATTGTTTTCTCTTGCATGTCTTTTGTTTTTTTATATTGGACATGGAAAGTTCCCAGCATTTGACAGTCGTGGAGCCCAGGCAGGGAAAAAAAAAAGCAAACACTGCGGTCAGCTGAGGGTGAGGAGGCTGGAGGGGCTGTAAATTTTAAGCAAAAACTAACCCCAAACACTTTCTACGTCACACAGCCAGGCCTGGACTGATCCTTTCACAATGACCAGGTGTCTGCACACAGTGACTTAGTTCCTCATTCCTGGCTCACCATTTCCCATGAGTTCCAGAAATCATGGCCCAAACTGGAGCTGCCTCAGCCTGACCTGGATGATGTAAGCCATGCAAGGGAACAGGTGAAGTTTGCCCAAGAGGGACACAGCCACTTCCTGCCCAAGCCACACACCTCCATCCCCTCCAGGGAACAACCTCCAAACTCACTCTGGTGCTTCCCTTTCTGTCCTGCCTGACCACTGCACCCGCACTTCTCCAACACAGTGACCTGCCACAACACCCTCTCACCCTTCCTAGTCCCCCCAGCAATTCCCAGCATTGCCCTGACCCTTTGCTGCTGCTTCTCCTCTCCTCTCCTCTCCTCTCCTCTCCTCCCACCCATGGTGAACATGCACTGGTGTGCTCAGGGGGAACCATCTGCCTGCACCCAGAGATGCAGGGCACTCATATGGGCATTGGTGCCTTCTGAGGGCATCCTTGAGTGCCTCTGGCCCAAATTTCCTAAAGATCAAGGTCCAGTAAAACTCGCAGGTGGCCATTTTGCCCATTGAAATACTGAGCATCCTGGATCTCCTTAACACAATGGAGAAAGTTACCCTAGGACAAAAATCTCCTGGAGGAGCTGTGACGGCCAGCAGTGGAGCTGGGTGCCAGCCCCGGGAGCTCTGCACTGCTGTCTCCAGCTGTGCCCATGGCAGCCAGCAGTTGAGTGCGCTGCTCACCACTCCAGATAATTATAGCTCCACTGTTTATATACCCTCAGCCCGTGGCCACAGGAAGGAAGGCTGGAGGACACTCTACGTAACAGAGCTCTCCACCCCTTCCCTGTTCCCCCTCCTACCTGCATACCCCCCGTGTGAATTTGGCATGTGTGACAAGACACCACGGCCCAGCATTGTTTGTCAGAGCTGGTCACAGCCCGCAGCTTCCCCTTTCTGTCACCCATGGAACCTTGTTCTGGACTCTCCAGGCACTCTGTCCCTCCTCTCCACCATTTGCAATCTCCTCCTGCATCCCTCAACTTGACAGCTTCTTGATCCCACAGCTTCACTGGGGACATGAAGGCTTGTCCCTGTCCCCATGCATGCCTAAACCATATGGTTCCTGCAGCCTGCGCCCATCTCCAGAGCTGTGGGTGCCCTGAAGCATCCAGTGATGGTGGGTCAGTGCTCTCCTCTTCACACAGATCAGCCGTGTCATCTCTGTGCCAATCCTGCCTCCCTGCCGCAGCAAATCCCACGGCATCTCCACGGCAATCCTTTGCTGCTTGCTGGGGCTGAGCAGGACGGAGCTGAGTGCAAGGGAGCTTCTGAGCCATGTTGATCTCTGCAGGCACAAGTGACCACCAGTCATCACTGGAGTGGGATCCCAAGAAGCTGCCCGGGTGGCATCAGTGGTGGCACTGGAAGGCGTTGCACAGCTGCAGTGAGCAGGGGGGGAACAGAGCCCCTTACCCACCCATAGAGAAGCAATGACCCGGCAAGGCAGGGCTGCAGGATGAGAAATGAGTTGGGCTAAGTCCCGCACGAACGGGCCAGGCCAGATAGCTGCGGCTGAGCCAGCACTTTAGTGTTTGTTTGGGCTCTTAGATAACTTCGAAAGCAGAAGCTGGAAGGGCTGGCGGCTGAACAGTTTGTTCTTTCCGACTTCCACACGCTGCTGCCTCAAACCTCAACGCTGTGCAGGGCTTAAACCACAGCCCTGCTGTGTCGCTCAGAGCCGCCCTGTCCCCTCATCCTCACCCCAACGTGTCCCTGGAGCCCCTCCATCCCGGCTGCCCTCCAGCCCGGGCCGAGCTCCGCCTCTTCACGCTCCCAGAGGGGGAAACAGAGCAGCGGGAACGCTTCTCTGGAGGGGTCTCAGCCCACACCCCTGGCCTGGCACAGGGTGAGGGGCTGCTGCCACCTCCTGGCCACGGCTCCGGCTCAGAGCAACCCACGGGCAGAGCAGCGCAGTGCAGCACAGGGCAGAGCAGCACAGGGCAGCACAGCGCAGCACGGGGCAGCGCAGGGCAGCGCAGGGCAGCGCAGCACAGCACAGGGCAGCGCAACACAGCGCAGCGCAGGGCAGCGCAGCACAGCACAGGGCAGCGCAACACAGCACAGGGCAGCGCAGCACAGCACAGGGCAGCGCAACACAGCACAGGGCAGCGCAGCACAGCACAGGGCAGCGCAACACAGAGCGGCGCAGCACAGCACAGAGCAGGGCAGCGCAACACAGAGCGGCGCAGCACAGCACAGCACAGGGCAGCGCAGCACAGCACAGCATAGCACAGGTGCCGCCCGGCTACACTCTGCTCTCAGCCACGGCCGCCGCGCGGGGAGGGAGCGAGGGTCAGGCACCGCCGCCACCCGGCGCAGCCCGTATCGGCGTGACACGTATCCACTGGGAACTGGGGCAGGGAACAGGAGAGGACAAAGCCACTGCAAGGCCTGTTCCAAGGAGTTTATCATACAGCTTTGCCAAAGGGCAGCGATGGGAAGTAAGTCCAGATTACCTCTGAGCACCCAAGCCTCTCCAAGGACAGGCAGCCTCACCTCCCCAGGTAAAAGGGACGGCTGGGGCTGCAGCACTGAGCTGTCCCCTCCTTGGGGACCAGGATGGCCCACACAGCCCCTGAGCCCAAGAGGGTCCAGAATCCAGCAGAGTGCTCTGCCTCACTTTCCTGGCCACCAGGAAGTGGGAGCATGAGGCACACAATGCTCTGCCATGAGCAGAAAACAAGTGATGCTGAGAAATCCTGCAAGGGTACCCCTCTGCTCCTGGCAATGGTAGCACTGGGAATAGAGATGACTGGCTGTGAAGACACAGTTCTCACATTCCCTCGAGTTGCACAAAGCCCACCCCACAAGGGGAGGCACTCTTACTTGATGAAAGAGAAGCCGTTTTGCCCCAGCTGGTCCCAATATCCCCCAGTGGGCCACATCACACCTCCCTTCCAGCTGCTGGAGCATCCCAAACAGTGATACAGAGTCCCAGTTCCTAGCAGCAACTGGGAGTTTCCAAGAAACTACAGGGTCAAATACAAAATTGGGCTGAGGCCAATTCACTAGCACAGGATTAGCTTTTGTCCAAGGGAGTGTGGTGAGGGCCTGATCTTGTGTCCAAGGACCAGGAGCCAGGCACAGTTTCATGGAGTCTGCTAAGACCCCTTTCCCAGTGCTGGAACACTGGGAATGAAATCCCCCCAGGCCAGGACTGAGCAACAGACAAGGAATAGCGTGTTCTGTGGCCCAGTCAGGAGCTGTCACAGGTGAGCTGGGGAAGGAAAGCAGTGCCATGCCTGCCCTGGAAGGAGAGGGAGGCTGCAAAGCCAAGTAATAGAGAAGACAGGCAGGAATGGAGCAGAAGCCAAATGGATGAAGAGAGAACAATGCTGCAGACTTGTTAAGGCTGGAGCTCACTCAGCTGAGGACATGAACAGGGCTGACCCAGAGCCCTGCTGAGCTCCACATGCTTTGGTCACACTGTGTGCTATGGCCGGAGAGGTGCAGGGGGCGGGGGGGGTGCCACAGTGTGATGGGCATCATGCCTTGACCCAGGGCACAGTCACCATGCACAAGGTGGAGCAGGAGGAGACAGTGGCCCAGGCACACACAGGCAGGGTGTTCACGTGGTGGTGTCCAGATGCCTCTCAGAGAGCTTGTGTTCTGGACAGAGGCAATCCTGGAAACCTGGCAAGTGCTCTTCCTCCCTCTGGTGCCTGACTTGTGACACCATGGTCCTACAAACTGCCCCAGGGCTGGCACAACTTAGAGCCAGTTTGAGCCACCAGGTCCACCAGGTCCCATAAGGCAGCTCTCCTGCTGCTCACTCACCTCCCCATGGGCAGGAGCTGGGGAGAGACCCCTGGCTGACAAGGACAGCCCTATGGACTGCGCAGGCAATGGAGGGAATGGGGTGGGACACGTCCCAGACAGGTTTTAGACATGAGGGCAGACTCTGCGACAGCCAGTGAGAATTGCCTTTGCCTGAGATAGAGTGTCCTGGGAAACAGTGTACCTGCCACAGCTCTGCACCATGCATATTGGAGAACAGGGAGGGTCAGAGGCTGCACAAGAGCTGCAGACTCAGGTGCTTTCCTGTAGGTTCAGGGCAGACTTGTTTTCAACCTACCTGACACAAGGGAAGGTTCAAGCTTCAGCTCTGGGGACAAACTTAGGACTGCAGCTCTGCTCTGCATCCCCATAGCATGTCCTCCATCCACTCTCCTGCACTCTGGCATGGCACAAAGCACCTGATTTTCTCTGCTCACTCATGACTTCCACCCACACCCCGGGAGCCTCTGGCAGGGGCACAAGAGGAACAATCCAGATGCTGAACCAGCATAATCCGGCCCACAGCATTTAAAGCAATGAGGTCAGACTCTTACAGAGCCCAGTCCTTCAGTCACAAGTCCCAAGTCCTTCAGGGGTCTCAAGACCCCCTGATCTCATCCACAAGACTCTTCCAAAGCAGTCACGATACTCAGTGCTCTGGGATTTCCTGACTGTGGGAGGGCAGAGCCACCCAGACTGCTCCCTGTGGGGTCAGGAGCAGCTTCACAAAGGCAGGACTTGGCCAGTGTGAACATCACAACAGTGGTACCCCTAAGGGATGTGGGTGCTGTGTGCTGAGGAGGAGCAGAGCCCAGAGTGTTTTATTTACCACTTTGCAATCACATTGCTCCACTGGGGGACCAGAGCACAGAGTGGCAGATAAGCTATCACTGCTGCAGCTGGGCTCATCAGAGCCACCTCTGCTACTCCAGGTCTGCAGGTGTATTTGAGGTCAAGCAGAAGAGACATTCCTGACATGGGGAGCACTTGGCTTTGCTGCTGTCCATGATGGGGAGGGCCCAGAAAAGCTGTTGGCTGTCCTAGGCAAGCTGCTCCTGCCCCAGGGAATTGGCCTTGCATGCCACAGGAGGGACGGGATGCGCTGGGCTTATGCTGGATCCACTTGACTGGACTCTGTAAATGATTTTTTATATAACTCTGTTTTCTGATTGCTTTCAGCACCTTTCAAGTGAAAGCCACAGGCATCCACAGTCTGCCTGCCTGGTTGCTATGAATGGGGTTGGTTCCCCCACTCACTGTAAAAAGCTGCCCATTCCCACAGAGAAACCTGGTGAGGCAGCAGCGATGCTCTCAGGTCAGACCCAGGGTACTGTCATAGTGAGCAGGCTAGTCACAGCTGGGACAGACCCAGGAAGGGGACATGCACAGCCTGGCTCCCCTTGTTCTGGTTGTTCCTCCCAGGCTTCCCCAGCCACATCACTGCTCCCCATCCCAGCAGCTGCTGGAAGCCCAGCAGCCCGAGCCTGCAGTCAGCGGCACCAGCTATACCCAGTGTATCGGGACAAACCCCATCCTGCTATCCTCCGCAGGGGAATGACTTCTGAGGCCACAGGCAGCTGTCCTGGCAGTGGTGGAGAGCATCCTGCTAGTGTAGGGAGGGGTCCCTGCATCCCCACTGGGAGCTTGGTGGGGCGCAGATCTTCTATGTGGCTCAGGAACACAGTCCCCATGCGTTCAGCCCACACTGGCAGCAGCACATTGCTCCTGCCTGCAGGACACTTGGGAACGTGGCCGCCCAGGCTGTCTCCCTGCAAGCGGATGTTATTTTAACTCCCAGTTCCTCTCTCATTTTTGCCAGGCAACAACTGGTTCTCCTGTTGGCTAAGCAATAAAGAGCCCCTTTTTTTCCCTCCTCCACTATTTCTAGGTTATTTTTGGGCTTTTCTCAGTGGGTCTTTGCCACAGACGCTCAAAGGGCTGGAGAAGTTGTCCTGGTTTCCGTGCCCAGAGGAAGGGGAGCAATGTGCAGGACAGGAGATGCCAATAAGAAGGTCTTCCCAATACAGATGGGGAAGCACGTGCCTTGGAGCACCTGCTGCCCCGTGCTGTGCACAGGAGCAAGTGCCTCTTCTCCCACACAGCTGTGCTGGACAATACTTGGTCTTCCACAAGGGAGCCATGATGCCCATATCTTCCCAACCACACCAGCAGCAGCCTTCACAGCTCCAGAGCCCAACCAAGGCATCTCCTCCGTATGGAGCCAGCAGGGAGGTCCCTATGCTGGTCCTGCTGCAGCCCTGGGCAGGTGAGGTGCAGACGCACAGGGAGAGACTTCTGCTGAAGGGAAGTTAATGGGACAGGACCTTAGGGTGGGTCAGAGAGGGTCACACATAGCTGTAGCAGTGCAGGAACTGCCAGATAGAGCTGACAGAGTTGAAGTCAGCCAGTGTCACATTCAGGCTTGGGATAGGGACCAGGCCCCATGAGGGGGAGAGAAGAATCTGAGGGACACAGTGCCTGTCAGCACTGTGGAGTACCAGTGCCATGGCCAGAACCCCCACTGAGAGTACTGATGGGAGTGATGCTGCCCTGTCCCCAAAACAGATGACATGAGATAGCACATGCTGAACCCCTTGTCATGTCAATGTTCAGGAGAAGGAAGTGCTCTTTGGGCAGCAAAGAAAGAAACAGCCTGGGTCTCCACCAGGCAGGGACAGGACAGTCCAGCCTAAGGCTGAGATCCTCTGCATCTCCCACCACCACCCGCAAAGGCTGTTTTGTCCCTGGGGGCAAAAGGACTCCACTTGGGACAGGAGGTGTTACTGTGTGTGGCCCCACAGCCCTTTGTCTTCTCAAAAATTGCAAAACCCTGAGCTTTGCTGCAGCTCCAAGAAGCTCAGAAAGAGCCAGAACCTGCTGGAAGGCAGACGCCCGTGTGGGCACTGGGCCAGCTCGAACCTTCCAGGCTGTTACGCAGCGCTGGAGCCCCACAGCTGCTTGGCAAGGACATTGCCGACCTTCTCACGTCACAGCCCCAAGCAGCCTGGGCCAGCTGTGTCCAGGCAGTGGGCTGGGGTTGCTGTTTTTCTGCTTTATCATTATCTTGCTGAGATCGACTGTGAGTAGGTCATGTTTGTGCAGTGGTTTGTACAGGCACATGGTTATGTAAGCGCTCAGGGTTACTCGGGAGGCTCGGCCGGCTGTGCCTCCCCAGCGCATGTGCGGGGCCACGCCGCCGCGGCGATCGGGGACAGCAGCAAACGGAGCCCTACGCTCCGTGGAGTTTTGTTACTGTCCCATCTTGTTACCAAGGTGCACGACGTGTGCCTGAGCTGCCGCGATGCTCGGTGCTATCAGGCTGCATGCCAGGGGGCTGGTGGCCGAGCCATGCGCTCGGGCAGCGCTGTCCGAAGGCTGCAGCAGCCGTGTTTACCCTGCGCTGGCTCCCTACGCCACGCTGCTCTGGCCACTGCCAAAATGTCTGCGCCTGCTCCAGTAACCCAGCTCCTGAAGGTCGCTGGCTGGAGGCCGAGCTTGCGTTCCATCTGCCTGCTTTTATTATTGATTGTCCTTATCATCGCTTGAGAGAACAGCATGTCCCAAACACCCGGGGGCAGGACGGGGCTCACTGCCGCTGCTTCTGCGTTTTGCCCAAGCTCTGTCTCTCCCCAGTGGAGAGGTGCCGGCACCAAAAGCTGCGCTGCCACTGTCACCTCTGCCCACATGCACAAGCCACGATGCCACAAGCTGGGGCCAAAAGACAGCAGTGCTCCTGTGTCTGCTGCCATGAGCAAACCATAAGTCCCTCTTGCCACTGTCTCCATCTGAAGCACAGGTTCCCACAAAGCAACAGACCCCTGCAGGTGCTGAGGCGACCCTCAGCAAGTGCATCCCATCACTCCATCGCTGTCTCGGCTCCCACACTGCCTTGGTCCAGCACCCACTGGCCTGGAGGCTGCAGGAGACAGAGGACCCGGATCAGTCAGAGCAAGTAGTGCTGCTCCGTCACAGCCCAGCTGGGCTGAGACATCCACCACGCATAGCATAGGGCAGCAGCCAGGTGTGAAATAGTATGAGCAGCCCTGGGCTGTAAGCATCTCTGCTGCTGCTAGCCCAGATGCTAGAATGATGCCAAGAGAGCTCCAGGGTGACAGCAGAGGCATTTCCAGATGGCAGCAAAAGAGAGGAAGAAAGGGAGGAAAGAGAAACAGAAACAAGAGAGGAAGGAAGGAAGGAAGGAAGGAAGGAAGGAAGGAAGGAAG
>JACBWW010000039.1:7237524-7299064 GCA_020086605.1 Lanius collurio
TGGAGGGCAGTAGTTTCCCTTCCCCTGGTTTGCACCAAGCTCTGCCCGGGCTTCTGGTTTTGTGTTCTGTACTGCAGAGCTTGTGGTGCCTCAGAGGAGCAGCCCTCACTGGGAACCTGCTTCCTTCTGACTGGGATCGTCTAGGGGCACTGGCCCTGATGCCTCCCTCCTGTTGACCTTTGCACCACAGGGATGCCCAACACCTCTGGCTTGGTCAACCGCCGTAACGTGATCGCCACCTCAGATGCCACAGTGGTGTCGCGGCTGAAGCAGGCGGGTGCCATCCCACTGGGTGTCACCAACTGCAGTGAGCTCTGCATGTGGTACGAGTCCAGCAACAGGGTCTACGGGCGGACCAACAACCCCTACGACCTGCAGAGGATTGTGGGCGGCAGCTCAGGTGAACCTCGGCTCAGTCCTGCACCAGTGGCAGGTTAAAATACAGCAAGGGAAGAGTTTCAAGTCTCTGCACGCAGCTATTAATGTGTCCCTGGGCTCTTGCAGAGCTTACAGGCCTCTTTCCTGGGCACTGCTGTAGGCTATTGGGACGTCCAACTACTTTGCCTCTTTTGGGTGTTTCATCTGTCATTGCTTCAGTTTGCTCTGTCATAGTTCAGCAGGAAGATCCCTTTGGCCCACATTCCGTAGCTGTCCCCCAGCTATCACAAAAGCCAAGGTTCCCTCCACCCCTCTTGCTTTTTAGGCCCCCACCTTCACTGTGAGGTTCTCCTGCTTTGCTGGATGATTTGCACCATAAACCTGTGGGGTTTTGCCATGTTTTCTCCTGTGCAGGTGGGGAGGGCAGTGTCTTGGCAGCTGCCTGCTCAGTCATAGGTGTGGGCTCTGACATCGGTGGCAGCATCCGGATGCCTGCCTTCTTCAATGGAGTCTTTGGCCATAAACCCACGACAGGTAAGGTGGGTGTTGGGGGTCTCCTCCTCCCTGCCTGCAGAAATGCCATGAGGTGGAATGGGGGCTGGGGGATGAACCCATTCAGGACACCCCTGTGCTGGTCACTGGTGGGATTGCTGTAAGGAGTCAGGTAACTCCTTGCATGGGACAAGACTGTTGAGGGAGCACAGCTGGGCTTGGCAGCTGGGAAGCTTTTGGTGACAGAATGCCAGGCACGTGGGAGACGGGAGGGGGTTTACCCAAGTATTGTATCCTTAGAATGGGATGTTTTGACAAGGTTGGGATCTGCTGGGATGTTTGTGGGGTGTGCAGTCCCTGGGGAACCATGTCTTCCTGTACCCAAAGACCCCCAGCAGGGCTGCCCCATCTGGAGGTGATACTTGGGGTGGTACCTGACATTTCTGCTCTCAGGGGTGGTGCCCAACGATGGCCAGTTCCCAGACGCTCACGGCGTGCGGACCAGCTACCTGTGCACGGGGCCCATGTGCCGCTACGCAGAGGACCTGGAGCCTGTGTTAAGAGTCATGGCCGGTCCCGGGGTCAGCAAGTGAGTTGTTCCCACTGCTCCCAGCTGCTGAGCTGGAGTCAGCAGCTCTCTGGTCCTCATAGTGTATTAGTCCTTCGTATGAGACAGGTCTGCACCCCACCCAGTTTGCTTGTTACTGATTTCCTTCCTCTCCTCCTGGCTTCAGCAGGGCCTTGGCAGCTGGGACTGCCCTTCCCACCACTCATGTGCTCCGAGGAACTGGCAGCTGCGGGCAGACTGACAGGTCCCCCTTCACCAGTGAGCTGTCCCACACACCCCTCCCCTCCCAGGGCTGGTCTTTCTCCTGGGTATTACAGGGCCTTTTTCCTGTTGTTGAATGAGTTTTCCATCCCACATCGTGGCCAGTTCAGTTCTTTCAGTTCATGCAACCAAGAGCATGCTGTGTGCCAGTGAGGAGCAGAGCAGAGATGGGGCACATGCGGCAGCCCTCTTTTTTGCTACAGCCTGCACACAGTTGCTCTCTCCATTACCACTTTGTTTTTTCCCTGGCTCTTGTGCAATCCCAGCCTTGGCTGCACCCAGGGTTTGTAATGACAAGATGCTTCTGGAGAGATGAGAATTTTCCCAACAGAAACTTGCTGGGACTGAGGGGGCGGGTGAGCAGCTGGATGAGTTGTCGGCAGTAGGTGTCTGTGTGTCTTTAGGGTCTCTCCTTGCCTGCCTCCCTGGGGGACAGGGGTGACAGAGCAGGGTCTCCTGAGGACACATAACAAGTTTGTGAGAACCTCTAGCAACTGCAAAGGAGCTGGGGATGGATTTGTGACAAAGCACCATTCCTTTCTCAGGCTGAAACTGAATGAAAAAGTGTCACTGGAGAAAATCAAATTCCACTGCATGGATCATGATGGTGGGTCCATTTTTGTGTCACCTGTGGACAAGGAGATCTTGCAGGCCCAAAAGAAGGTAGGAAGCAGCAGAGGATGGTACTCACTGGGGTGAGCCTGAAGATAAACTTGGGGAGGGGAAAGAGCTGCTCTGTGAGGCTGCTGCAGGGGCTGGTGGGATGAAGGGCTTGGGGGGGGGCAGCCTTGCATCCCAGTCCTGTGCTTTCAGGGGTTAAAAAGTGGAAAGGACTTTTTCTTCTTCAGGGCTAAAGAAGAAACAAAGGGAAGATCTTGCGAGTAGGTCCCCTTACCCTCTTCTCTGTAGTTTCCATGGGCTGATGGCAGTGCATCACATCCTTTTGGAAACAAACCCATCCTTGCTCTTCCCTTCAGGTGGTGGAGCACCTTGAAAGTGACCTTGGGGTCCAAGTTCAGCGTGTGGCAATCCACAAGATGAAGTATTCTTTCCAGATCTGGTCAGCCATGATGTCATCCAAGGACAGCGAGGGCCAGGTGCATCAGAGTGAGCTGGCAAAGGCACAACTTTGGTGGCAGCAGGGAAGAATCAGCTGTTCGGGGCCAGCTATGGAGAGGTGTAGGCTTCCCAAACCTGCCCAGGGGCTTTCCCTGCTTCATTAGCCCTCCTGATCCTCCTTTCATCTCCTCCTAAAGCTGCACAGCCCCTTCTCCCTTGCTTTCCTGTGGGATGAGGCTGTGGCTCTCAGCAAAGGAGCAATGGGGTAATAGGGAGGCCGAGGTTGTTTTGGTACATTGGCCTTTTCCATGCAGGTTGGTAAGGCAGCCAGGCAGTGGACATCCTGTCTTGCTCTTTGCCCCATGCTGTGTCTTCTGACTTTGGGATGCCAGGACAAGTAGGGGACTAGCAGCTTTCCAGCAGGAAGCCTACCTGTGTTATTTTTCCCTGGAATTGCAGCTGCTGTGCTGTGCTCTATGCATGCAGGAAAGTGTTTTGCAATAAAATAAACTTCTGGGAGTGTCATAACTTGTGCATTCCTAGCACAGAGGCAGTGATGAAACAGCCCAGCCCCACCACACTAAGGAGGGCTTGTCTGGCTCCTCTGCTTTCTTCTTCCTGGTCCCATGGTCATATTATAGGAGGAGATGCCTCTGGGACATTCTCCCGTGCCTCATGTCAGTTGGGTGCTGCTTTGGGGGGTTCTCCCTTCTCCTTGCTGTCTCTGTCAGGAAAAGATATTCCTGCTGCTGCCCTGGATCAGTGTCAGAGCCCTGGATCAGTGGAGTACTCCTGATGGGCATCTCCTGTGTAAAAGCAGGAATGCCTCACATTGGGATAATGGGACAACTGGAATTTCACTGTCCCTTGCCAGCCTGTGCCTCCCTGCTGCATGCTGGCTGTGCTGATGGAGGGAGTGGGTGTGTTACAGGAGGCACAAAGATTCACAGACCTGCTGGGGGACCACGGGAAGCCAGTGTGGCCGCTGTGGGAGCTGATGAAGTGGCTCGTGGGGATGTCTTCTCACACTCTCCCAGCTATCGGTAATGCTGGGAGGGGTCCTGGGAGGTGCAGAGGCAGTGGTGGGGTGGGCAAGCTGTTAAATGCAGGTATTATCCTTCCAATGCCCAGTGAAGGAACTCGGGGTTTGCCCTGAGCAGCTTCAGCCTGGTTTTGTAATGACACTCTCTGTTTTTGAGTCACATGCAAGCTCAAGAGAGCTGGGTAGATATTTGATGAATGGGAGTGGGTATTGTGGGAGAAGAAGTGAGGATGATGGAGCTGAGGGCAGGGTTCAGTCCTGCTGTGATCCCTGCCAGAACTGCTGCAGGCTCAGAGGGATCAGTCAGGGTCTGCACTGATCTTGTTTTGTAGCAGCAGGTACTAGAGAACCCTAATTAGCGCAGTCGTGCTGCTGTCTAATGAGTGCTGGGGTCGTTCTGCCAGCTCTGCTCAACCCCACTGCCTGGAAGAGCTGGAAGGAAGGGGCAGGCTGAATGCCTTTCCCTTGGCAGAGCTGGGGGGATGCTGCCCACAAAGCTGTGCTAGGAGAAATCTGCTGTGGCTGCTGGCAGAGAGGGTTACATGGGAGGCCCCACTAGAATCAGGGGATGCTGCATGTGCCTGGGCAATGTGTTTCTGTCCCACATAGCCCAGTCCTCTCACTCACTCGTCCCCATTTCTACCTTTCACTGCAGCCCTGGGACTGACAGAGAAGCTGGTGAACCTCAACGTCAGTGGGAAGGCCAAGCTGGTGAGCATGGGAAAGAGCCTACAGGAGGAGATGGAGGCACTGCTGGGGCCAGATGGGGTGCTCCTCTACCCCTCGCACCCCACCATTGCCCCCAAGCACCACTCCCCCATCTGCATGCCCTTCAATTTCGCCTACACAGGTGAGCAGCCCTGGCTCCTGTGAGCTTGCAGCTAGGGCTGCCAGGATGGTCTCACCCATGGCAGCAGTGTGGGCTGGCAGGTGGGGTGTTTTATCCAGAGTGTTTGTGTTGCTGATGGTGGGCTGTGCAGCAAAGAAAGGAGTCTTGCTACTCCAGAGAGTAGGGCAAGGGTTGTCATGCTTCCTGCTGTGTGGCATCTTTTACCTTTTCCCGAAGGTGCCTGTCCACAGCAGGCCAAGTCTGACTTCTGTGTGTGACATTGGGGGCCTCTGTTACCTTGCTGCTGCAGTTTAGCAGAACCTGAGAGCCTCCATCTCTTGGAGTACAACCTGGGGCTGGCTCCCTGTGTGGTTCCCATGCTGAACACCTCAGTGCTAGTGTCAGTGCTGCCTGGCTTTGGAGTGATGGAGAGCTGGTGCCTGGGGCGGGAATGTTCCATATTTGGCATGCCACAGTGTGTGCCATCCTTCTTGGGTGCTGTTTGTACATGTGATGTGGGCACTGGGAATGTCTAACCAGTGATGTCCCTTGTCAGCATGTCTCTGCAGTGCTGCATGAAGCGCCAGCTCCCAGGATCTTGGTGCTGTGTAGCCGCAGCTGCCTGCCTGGGGTGGGAGAACCGGGCAGTGATGTTTCCCAGTCAGTGTGCTCACTCTGATCTATCCAACCATCTCTCTTGCAGCCATCTTCAATGTCCTCGGCCTGCCGGTGACCCAGTGCCCGCTGGGGCTGAGCAGCGAGGGGCTGCCACTGGGCATCCAGCTGGTGGCAGCTGCCTACAATGACCACTTGACGCTGGCAGTGGCCCGGTACCTGGAGAAGGCCTTTGGAGGATGGGTTTTACCGGGAAAAATTTAGCCTTGGGGAGCAGGGCCAGAGGCAATGGCATGTGCTGATGCTTGATCCCATCGTGGCACTGCCTGCTCCCTCTGTGTCCTCCTGCGCCCTCCTGGGAGTGGCTGGTGGTGCCTCCAGCCCAAGAACAGCTGGGCTGTTGCCACTAGAGTCCTCATCCCTGTGGCACCCTCTCTCACGGAGAGACCTGCCTTTCCTGAACCCCTCAGGAGCCCCAGTGCCACAGTCTGAGGATGTCCTGCCTGCATCCTGCCTGCATCCTGCCTGCATCCTGCCTGCAGTGGGCACCCACCCACCTTTTCCAGACTGTGGAGTTGGCCAGCTCTGTGACCCTTCTGCTTTCAAAATGCTGAGTGAGAGCTGGGCAGAGGATGTGCTTCCAGACTGCTGGAGGAAGCTGTGCAGCACCCCTTAGGGCTGCCTGGGCACATAGGGGTCCTCCTTGGTCTGTCCCTACCCACAGGGCTGGACTGTGCCTGCTGCACTCAGGCTTGCCAGCCTCCACCGTCCTCCCAAGCTCCTGCAGGCTTCCCTCCACCCTGACCAGAAAGGGAGAGGGGTTGAAGGGGCTGGAGGAGCCTAGGCCTGCCTCGCCAGCAGCACTTTGTGGGGTGGTGGGTGCTGGGCTCTGCTGTGTGTGCAGCTGTCAGGCACAACTGAGCATTTTCAGCGCTGGCTAAAGCATTTCCTGCTTGTGTCTTCCCCTTCTCTCTGGGGGGAACATCCTGCCTGATTGGCATCCCCTGCCACCTGTCCTGCTGAGCTGCCTGGCCTCTGCCCCAGGTGCAGACGTGGGCAGTGATGAGTGGCTCATCAGAGCAGGCAGCAAGCATGAGGTGTTCTCATTGAGGGAGGTATTAAAGAGCTTGTCCAGTCTGCTGTGGCTGTGTGTCCTTTTCCTCATGGCCGTTTCCCTGCCAGCTCCTGTCAGGCCCCAGCCCATCTCTACCAGGGATGTGTCAGGGCTGCCCAGCTGCTGGCCATTGGAATGGGGCAACAACAGTGGGGATGCTGGCATTGGCCCCAGGGGCGGCACTTGGCCACGCTAGGGCTCTTGCTTTGGAATGGACAGGCTGACAGTGACTCCTGGGCTCCTGGTAAAGCTGAAGGGTGCTTATGAGCCCCACATGCTGCTGTCAGTGGCTATGTTAGTCTTGTAATGGGAAGCACAAGTTCCTGGGAAGCACAAGTTCCAGTGGGCTGCCAGACGCCTGGAGCTCTTGAGGGTGATGCAGAGCCACATGCAGGTCCCATGTGGTCTCCAGGGCAAAATGAGCCCTGTGTATCCAGCCTGCAGCACTTGCCTGGGTAAGGATAAAACCTGGAATTGGTTTTGCTGGGATGTCCTGGCCTCTGTCTGCCCTGCCATGTGTCACCCCTGGCGTGACCCCTGTACTCCTCTCTGTCCCCACACCACTGATGGTCCCTGCAGGGGTGGTGCAGAGTGCTGCGATGGCATGCTGGGACAGGCTGTGCCTCAGCTCTGGTGTACAGAGGGCACTGCTGAGCGCCTGCGCCCAGCTGGGATGTTGCTAATGAGGAAGCAAGGAAGGAAAAAAGCCCTGGCTCAGCAAAGAAGGTACAAACCACCCAAGTCAAATCACATCTCCCAGCGTGGTGGCACAGATAACACGGACCTGTCCCCTATCTGGAGGAAGCTGGGCAGCTAAGCAGACCGTGGTAACGCTTCCTGTGAACACTTGGAGCCAAATGTGGGGTTGCTGAGCTGAAGATGTTGAGTTTAACAGAGCGTGGTGGGCAAGGTGGGTTCCTGATACAGCAGAGGGGCAGAGAGAAAATGCTGGATCAAGGTAGGGGGGAGTGCTGGTGCTTGAGGGTGGTGTGATGGGGATACAGACAAATCCCCACAATCTCATTGCCACAACACAGGGAGTGTTGCTGGGATTTTCCCTCTGTTCATGGCAGAAGAGGAATGGCAGTGCTGGGGTTCAGAGGGGGGCTGGCAGGGACCGGTCTGCAGTCAACCTTGCTGCTTCAGGGAAGCATTGGCCCCCTTGTGCTGCCTTCTGTAGTGGGAGCAGCCCTGTCCCTGCCTACATAGGCAGCCAGTGCTAGAGTGTCCATCAGTTCCCCAGCTCTGTGCCTCTGCAAGCCCCGGGAACAGTCCTGGAGGCTCCTTCTCCCTCCAGGCAGAAATGCTGCTGCTTTCAAAAGGCTCTGTTGCAAGGCCAGGAGGGCTCTTGCTGGCCTCGGGAGGGGGGGAGAATCCCTAGACCAGCTGCCTGCACTTCAGCTCTGGTGTTTCTGAGGTCTCACCTCATCCCTTGCCCACAGTTTACAGCTGCATGTCCCTGCTTGTTGACTGTTCCTCTTTGTTTCAAGCTCTTAATGCTGCAAGGGACAGAGAAAACATGGGGGGAATGTTTTGTACCCACATGCCAAGGTGGTTGCACTTATAACATTAGTGCAGAGTCAGCGTGAAATGGGAAGAGCAAGAGACAGTGGCAGTGGTTAGCCAGCACCCTGGGTGTCCCGTCTGGCCAGGGGTGCTCCCACCTTTCTGCCTCTGGAGGTGGCCCTGGGCTCCTCACCTTCACAGGGGAATGTGTCCCCACAACCAGAAGGTTGGTGTGGGTGGCCTCAAAGCCTTTGCATATCTGGTCCAGGAGATGAAGGTTACCTCCATGACTGTCAAGAGCAGGGAAAGATTCCTGGCGGCGGAATGGTGGGGCAAGGCCAAGGTAAGGAGAGACTGGCCAGGTGTCAGATGCAGGTGCCCAGCAGGACCAGCCTCTACTGTGGTTCACAGTCTAAGGTCTCTTCTTACAGCCCCAGAGGGTCCGTCATTGTGCCCCATTTTGCCTTGTGGGTGCTGTCACACACAGCCGGGATGGCTGGGGGTGTCCTGGCAGTGGTGTCACAGTGGTGTCACAGGTTGTGCCAGTGTGAGTCATGCCCAGAGCTGGGCTGAGTCACCTCCCCAGTGGTGTGAGCATCAGGTGAGGAGCTTTCTCAGACCCACATCCCAGTGACGAAGGCAGCATGGCTTCTCACCAGAGGGTGCCAGAGGTGGGTGCAACAAAAGGTCACTGCAGCATGTGCACAGTGCCATAGCTGAATGTAGCAGCTTCCCACTGTCCCTGCAGGTTCACTTACCACCACAGCCCTGAAGGTACCTGCCCTGCTGCACCCCCAGAGTGTCCCTCCCCTGTGGACACATCTGTGCCATGATAGGCATGTGGACTCCATGGGGCAGAGTCACTGAAGCTTCTGGGAATAATACCCTGTTTTTAATCCCAGGTTCCAGCAGCCTGTCATGTCTATGGGTAGCAGAACAGCTCCAGCACACCCATCCCTTTCCATGGCCCCCAGCGCTGCAGCGTAGTGGAGGAGCAAATGGATGGGCTGTGGTAGGATGAGCCCTGCCCTGCATCTGCTGCTGTCCCTGGCCAGCTGCTCCCTGCTCCAGGGTAAGCCAGTGCTGAAGGTGTCACCATAGTCTGGGGTGGGGTGGGGGGCTGGGCTGCAGGGCTGAGGGAGGCACAGGGTCACCTCTCACACGGTCACCTCTTGCACCTACTGAGGGTACCTGGGAAGAGGAGACGCTCAAGTGGTCTTCAAGGTGTGATGAGAAAGAAAACCCCAGGGTCAGCAGCAGCTGTGTCAGGGTGTTGTCTCCCCTGTTTTGTCAGCTGTGTCTCTGTTTTGACAGAAGCATGGACAGGGTGCTCTCAGTGTGCGAGGCATTGGGAGGATGCAGGTGCTGAGCACCTGCTTTGAAGTCAGTATTTGCCCATGCCGGGTTGAAGCTGGGGAACCTGTGCATCAGGCCACAAGGTGACCCTCTAGGACGCTCTCTCATGCCTCTCTGCTCCCTCTCTAGGGATGCTACTGCAGCCAAGGAACGTGAGGCTGGAGGCACAGAACTTCCACGTCTGGCTGTGCTGGGAGCCAGACCCCAACTTACCTAGCTATGCCACCTATGAGGTGGAGTGGAGGAACAGGTAGGTGGGAAGGAGGGGGTGAAAGGATTTGGTATTCTCACACCCTGGCAGAGGCTGTTGGGGACCCCTGGCAACCGGAGGACTGCTGCCTGGCCATAAATGCCACAGAGTGACAGAGCAGTGGAGTTGGTTTGTCCCACCCCTGCACATGCAAGGTCAGCTCAGGACTGTGTCCAGGTGGGTTTTGAACAACTTCAGGACAACCTCCCTGGACAGCTTGGTCCCTTTCCTGGTCACTGGCCCAGTAACAAACCAAGGGGTTGCTTTTGGACTGAGGTTTTGGATTTGAGGTTTTTTCCATTATGCTAAATGGGATTTCCTGTATTTCAACCTGTGTCTGCTGCCTCTTGTCCTTTTGCCAGGCACAACTGAAAGGAAGAGACTATCCTCTTTTCTCCATGTTGATAAGACCCCCCAACCAAAGTCACCTTTCTCTGAGGTTCTGCTGTCACCACTTGCTCCGTTTCTCTTGTACCACAGAGCCTCAACAACTTCAACCCCTTGGTGGGTTCTCCCTCCCATGGCTGTGTGTTTTCTCATTGTGGAGAGCACAGGTCAGGGCACAAGCACCAAGTGCCATTTGTCCCCAGGAGGGAATCAGCTTGCTGGTGACAGCCCTCCTCACGCATCCCGGGATGCTGTTGGCTGATACTTGGGCTTTTTTACACTTTCCACCTGGACAGGGTGATGGTGGCTGGGCAACCCTCCCTTTGGGCTGGGAAGCAGCTGGAAAAAAGCAATCCCTGTGCTTTCTCCCTGGGTAGAATCACGAACTGGACCAAGGCTGGGAAGCAGCTGGAAAGAAGCAATCCCTGTGCTTTCTCCCTGGGCAGAACCTCTAACTGGACCAAGGCAGGTGCCTGTGGGGGGAACAGCAGAAGCTCCTGGGTGTGTGAGCTGTATTTTGACAGGATTCATGATATCTACTGGGCACGGGTGAGAGCAGTGGCCGGAGGTGAGCAGTCCGAGTGGGCCAGTTCCAGCGAGCTGCAGCTGTACAGAGACAGTAAGGACCGAGACCTTTTCCAGCTGGGCTCTTCCTGGGGGGGCCAATGGGGAGAGGGGTCCTTGGAGAGATCTGATGGGCTGTAGTGGGAAACCATAGGAGGATACTGGAGGGAAAAGAGCCAAGAGCCCTAACCACAGCAGCTGATGGAGGGCTGGTGAAGAGCAAAAGGACAGAGGAGACACAGTGAGGTGAGGACCATGGATAGAAGGCCTCAGGCCAGCAAGGCACTGTGAGAATTTGGGTCTCTGGGGAATGAAGAGAGATGGGACAGGAAAAAGGATATGCCTCCAGATATGAGAACATGAGCCTTTTGAAAGGCTCACCTTCCTCCCCTGTCATGGTCTGGGAGTTTTTGTCCCAGCAAGATGAAGCTGTTGCAGGCAGGGGCAGAACCTCTGGTGGTCCGCTCACCCTGATTATTGTGTTTGCCAGATGTGGGAATGTACCTCTTCTCGGTTACAGATTGTCTGTTTTGTCCAAAAAGCCTGGTGGTTTCTTGGAGATAGAAAATTTTCAGGACCCTCCCCTGACCCCCATCACAGGGGTTGTTGCAATAAACCCAATGTGTGAGCAGCTAAATGGGTTCTACATTGGTGGTTTGTGTTCCCTTGTTCATTCCCTCTGCATCCAACTGGCATGGAAATGGGTGCACTCAGAAAGGGATTGCTGGCCTTGGCAGTGGGTTTCCAGGCCCTGGAGGATGGCTCAGGGGTGAAGGTCTCAGCAGTGGGAGTGGGTAGTGCCGCAGGTCTGTCAGTGTAAAGAGGAGGCAGAAGCAGTGCTGGCTGTCATGAAGACGTAGTGGCTGCCATTCCTAGAGCTGGTTTCAGAGCACAGAGTACTATCAGGCAAGACCTGAGGAGCTTCTGTGCTCTGGGAGGGGAATGTCAGATAGAAAAATATCATTTCTAGAGAAACAAGATGCCTGCCTTCCTTTGAAAGCCTTAATTTTCTATTTTTTCCCCCCTCCCTACAGCAATTGTTGGCCCCCCCAAGTTGTCCTGGCTGCTCCAGGATCAAATCCTCAGCATAAACATCATCGCACCACTCACTCCCTACCAGAGAAGAACTGGTTCCTACAAGCCAGTCGACCGAGTGCTGCTGAAGCTGTGGTACTGGCTGCACCTGTACGAGGGGAACCTGCTTGTCCAGCAGGTGTGTGGTAGCCGGGCAGGGCTCAGAGCTGCAGGGCTTGCACAAACTTTCCAGGTGCAGCAAAGCCACCATCTCAGGTTGCAGTGGTGTGAGGGTGCCTGTGCCACAGCCCTACCCACACCTGGCTGTGCATGTAGGTGTCAGGTGCTCTGCACCCCCGGTCTGGGCCTCAGCAAGGCAGGAAACCCCTTCCCTCTCCTGGGTAAGAAGAACTAGACTGGTTCTGTTCAGATGAAAGGTGATGCCACAGGTGTTTCAGGAGATGCTCTGGTACATGAACACCTCTGGGGGCAAAGAACTGAGTGTTGGAGGTGCCCAGGAGGAGGGACCGTGGGGCAAGTGCGATGTTGAGGCTGCACAGAGCAGTGGAGCCATGCATAAACCCCACCTCCAGCTGCTGTGGCCACCTGTCCCATCTGCTTTCAGGTGCCCTGCAAACGGAACAGTGAGGAAGTGCCTTGCACCTTTGGGCATCTGAAGCCCAACACACAGTACTGTGTCCGGACGGTGGCTGCAGACATGGCCAGGGAGCGGAGCCGGGAGGTTGAGCAGTGCCTGGTGACTCCAGCAGGCCCTGCAGGTGGGAGGACTCTCACCAGCTCAGCTGGCACAGTTGCATCTCAGGTCCTGCTCATAGCACAAACTTGCGTGGAGGTGTGGGCCTCTCACCCCCAGCCACTGTGGTCAGGGTTGTGGCCCAGTGCTGCCCAGTGGGGACCTCTCAGGGCAATGCTTTCTCATCATCTGCCTTGGGCTTGCCTCCTGAAACATGGCATGGATGGGAAACACTGATGGAGGGTGGGCTGGGAGGGATGTGCTCGAGTGACCCCTCAGCCTGCTGTGACCTCCCGGCAGGCTTTCCATGGGTCTTTGCCATGCTGAGTGCCTTCGTCCTGCTGCTGCTACTGAGTGTGGCTGGGCTCTGCTTCACCCAGCTGCATGTCTTCCCCAGCCCTCCAGAGATGTGCCTCCCAAAAGCACTGGTGAGTGAAGATCCTCCTCCAGCCTCTGCCTCATGTGTAGCCATAGCCAAGCCAGGGTTCCCTGCATTTGCAGGGGCTCAGCACCTCCTTTCCTCCAACTCTCACACCATCAAGCCCATCTCGGTACCCAGGTACCTTCCCTGCTGTCTGAACCACTGTCTCCCAAGGAGAAGGTACTGGTGGAGGGCATCGGTCAGCCGTGGGTCACAGTGGAGGATGGGATCTCAGGCAGTGCAGCCCTCAGTGTTCAGCACAGTTTGTCACCCCTAAGCTGGTAGGGCTTTGGCTGGCTGAGGCTGACCGTGTCACTGCTTGTGTCCTCGCAGGCTCTCCAGAACAGCGATCTGAGTGTGGCCATACCGGTGCCGCTCCTCGAGCTTGACGAGGACCCACTGGCCCTGCTCATGCAGACTGTGCTCCCTTCCCATGGGCCATCCACAGCTGGGCAGGCATCAGCCACGGTCCCACAGCTCCTCCGAGGCTTTGCCCAGGATGTAAGTGGCTACTGTGCCAATGGGTTTGGCCCAGACTGCCCTGAGGAAAAGGACTCATCCTGCACCCACAGCCAGCTGGGGCACACCTCGGGTTCCCAGGTCCCATCACAGCTGGAAAAGGATGGGGAGGCAGGTGATAGGGATCATGTGCCAGAGCAGCTGGTGCCAGTAGGACTGATGGGAAACAGCTACATAGGTGACAGGGACAGCCAGACACCTCAGATGTGGCTCCCCTTGCACCTCCAGCTTTATTCTAAAGGCCAGTGCCTAGCCATGAGAGCTGGCAGCCGCCTTCCTCTGCCCGTGCCGAGCAGGACCTGCAGCCAGGAGTACCTGCAGGAGAGTCTCGGCATGGCTGGGCACTGGGTCCGGCTCAGGTCCGTGAAGATCCCGGCCAGTGCGGAGGAGGAGGAGGGAGGGCAGCTCCTCCGTGTTCCCCAACCCTTGCTGGGCGGCGGGACTGAGCCGGAGCCAGGTGACAGCGCCCTGCAGCGAGGCTGCTCGGAGCAGGCAGAACTGGGTGTCTCCAGCCCCTGCCAGCTGCCCCCCTCGCCCCTCAGCGTCCCGCGGGCACCTGCCTTCTCCGGCTACGAGCCACGTGCCCCATCTGGCAGTGAGAAGTGGGGGCACCCCGGCAGCCCCCAGCTCCCAGCAGAGCCCAAGGCGCCTCCTGGAGCTCCCCGGCTATGATGCCTGCCTGTCCCAACCTGCTGGTGCCGGGCTGGGGACGGGACTGGGGCGGGCAGAGGCATATTCCGGGCATGACTGCCAAGGATTGGCAGGATCCAGAGCTTTCCTCTGGGGTGTGGTGAGACAAAGCATAAGGAGCATGGACCAAAGCTGAACCTCCAAAACTCTTATCTATTTATCTGTCTGTATGTGTGCATATATGGTACAGTACCTATACTAATTCAAATGTATGTAATACTCATATATACATATATATTTATGAAGCTCTTTAATGAAAGAATGCTGGGATTTTTTACTTCTGCGGAAATGCTGATTGTGTGCTGGAGCTGGTTTTAAATATCACTAATTTATTATAGAAAACTGTCTTCTCTATTAATTGTTTCTGTGTTAGAGACACAGCCCTTCCCTGTGCAGCAGTCAGGAAAGGCACTGGGTAAACTTGGGGTTTTCCTGGCAGAAAATTGCACCCACAATCTCTGTCTTGCCATCCTGTGGGAAAACACTGGGTTTTAGCACCATGGAATACATTTATTTTTCCTGCTGCCAGCACTGGAGTGATTTACAGGGGAGAAGCCCTGCCCTGCAGTTGTCCCTTGGGATGTGTTTTGAGGCTGTGCCTGAAGCCACAGAGGCAAGGGGAAACATCCTTGTGCTGTCCCGCAGGCTGGGATCAGTGGAGTCAAAATGTGGTGACAAATCCAGACTTCTAGACTCACAAGAATTACTCTGGATCTGGGAACAGGTGAGAAACGAGTGTCTAGCATCCAGGCAGCTGGTGAAGGTGATGGAGGTACAGTGCTGCCAGTCTTGGGGAGCCTTTGGGGCTGCACAGAGCCATGTTCCAATCCCGTGAGTCACCCCTGACACCCCAGCCATGTTCCATCCCTGCCTCGTACTGCAGGCTGACCCCTGTAGCCCACAAGGGTCCATGAGGGAGCAGAGATACGCCTGCAGCCTGGGGAAGACCCCACCCACACCAGATGCCCAAATGAGGCCATGACTCCATGGGAAGCTCATGGCTGGAGCAAGCTCCTGACAGTCAGGACCTGTGGCCCCATGGAGAGAGGAGCCCAAGCTGAAACAGGTTTGCTAACAGGACTTGGGACCTTGTGGGGAGAGTGATGGAGCAGCTTTGGGGGTGCCTGGCATCCAGCCCAGGTCAATCCAGCACAGATGATGTGCAGACATGTGGTGTATTGAAGAAATTGAGCTGAATTAACAAAAAAAAAAAAAAATGTTAAGGGACAGTCCCAAGAGCTGCTTGAGGAACACATATATTGCCCATATGCTTTTTCTTGCCTATGAAGTTGGTGTCCAGTCTCTGATCTGCCTCAAGGTCATAGCCAAGCCCTACATGCCTGGAGCCCTGTTTGATCAATTACCTCATCCCCATAGCCCACAGGGCCTCCAACCTCATGCAACTCTGGAAGGTCATTGCGTGGTCCGAGGCACCGGCAAGGCACTTTCTCAGCAGGAGCATCAGTCAGAGCTGCTCCACTGTTTGTGCCACAGACTCTAGGCAGGAGCCACATCCCAGGCAGGAGCTTGTCCAGGGCCAGCAGTGTGTCCATCATGCTACTCCAGCCCAGTCCTGGGTGGTTTGCCAGGACATGGGACCGGTGCAATTGCTCCTGGTCTGGGTCCCACAGCTGCTGTGCTGTGGGTGCTGGACTTGTGCCAGGGCACAGCCAGTGCTTTGATTACAGCTAGCCAGGTCTCTGCAGGTCAGAAGAGAGCCAGCTCTTTCCTGAGTCTGTTGTGTGACGAGGGTGCTGGGGTCCCCATGGTGATTCAGGCACTCACTGGCAGCAGGGGCTTGCCCTGGCCCAGGGGTGGTTGAACAGCTGGAATGTTCCCACTCATATGAAAGAGTTGGTCATGGGGAGTGGAAAAAGACATAAGGCTTGTGACATTTCAAGATGCCGTTTAGCAGCTGAATTTTCCGAGTGGATGTGAGAGGGGATTTCTGCATTGCCTTGGAGGTGCGAGCAGCATGCATATTTCTGCAGAACCACAGAGAGAAAGTGCAACATTCGCTGCGGGGTGAGGTTCCAGCATGTCCCAAGAGAGACCTGTCACCACTGTGTGCAGCGCAGGGCCTGGGTGGAGTGTCTGAATTAGATCCCACTTTGGTCTACCTGGCCAGGTGTTACATGCTGAACAAGACTGGATTGCACTGGAGGATGGACCTGCACAGGACACTGGCCCAGTCCCTCTATCACCACTGCAGCCTCAGTCACATGCATACAGCCAGGTCCTCCCTCAGCATTCCACGCTTCCTCCACAGCTTGGAAAGGGCTGAGCCAGTGACTGGGCCTTAGGCACCCAGCCCACCCTACAGCACCCTCACCTCGGAGGTCAGATGCCATCTCTGGTGCTGGCCTCAGGCCCAGGGCACAGCACTGTGCCTGCAGGTACTGGTGCAGGGGCTGGTGAAAGCTCTGACTCACCATGATCAGTCAGCTGTTCCTGCCTTCTTTCCATGGTGTTTTCAGATTCTGCTGGTGGCAGATCAAAGCAACAAGAGGGATGCAGCTGCAAACTGCTCTTTATTAGAAACAGCATGTTTAGGACTGTGCAAGAGCGTATTTCTTATTACTAATTCTCAGAGAGCAGAGCTGCCAGCCTATGAAAGTGGTGCACAGTGGAAAATTGCTCTTTGGGGGCTAATGGGGCTTTCACAGTCACTGAGTGAGAACCACTGAGAGCCATGAGAGATGTGGTGGCCCCTGAAATGATGGGGGGAAATCAAGCTCTAATATTTTGCAGGCTGCCAGTACCCAGAAGCATTCCCATTTGCCTTTAAAAGGCATGGGAGGCAGAGTTGTAAAGAGCAGGGTCTGTTCTGCTCCTGTGCCCACTCTGCTCTGTCCACTCTCCCTCCTGTCTGTCACTGCAGCTGCCCTGCCACCTCTCTGGGACAGCCCAGAGCCACCCCAAGTCCTCACAGCCAACTCAAGTATTGTCCAGCACATCTGTGTATGTGGCAAAGACCTGGGACCTCACTGAGGCCCCGTCACTCAGCCTCTCTGTGTAAGTTGCCTTTGTGATGGCTCTGTAGCTCCAGGTGGGTCGCTGAAGCAGCACAGTGCAGCAGCATTGGAGCTGTCCTGCTGGACCCCATCCTTCAGCCCAAAAAGGCTTTGTGGTTTGACAGGTCTGAGCTGCAACCCCCAGGTCACTGACTCCTGCTGCACCTCCCTCTCAGTGATCTTAGCTGCTTGGCTTGGTTGGTAAGTTCACCCGGATGTGGGTGGGGACTATGAGAGCCCCAAAAGCCAGAGCCTGAATGTGGGGTATTTGGAGGATGTGCATGAAGAGGGCTGCAGGGCTGACAGGCTGCAGAGAGGTGAACTTGCTGGCTCAGGCCAGTGTGGTTTCTCTCCAAGAAGGAGCTTTCCTGCAATTCCTACATTAAGTCCTACTTCATGAGCTGGTCTGGCAGTGCCCTCACCTGGGGATGCGTGGCAAGTCTCTGCACTCAGGAGGTGCCATGGGCACCCTGAGGGAGTCATACACCACCTAGCTCAGTCATCAGGTCACCTTACTCTGCAGGACAACCTCCCCTGTGTTGGATGGAGCTGCCTTACTGCTCACCACTGCTATTCCCGGGGTCTGTGACACATGGCCAGGTCTTGTGCTTCCCCTCCTTCAGGTGTACATCAGGGGATTTCTGGTCCTGTAGCCTATGGCAATAGCAGCTCAGCTCAATACTGTCCCACTTCCTGGCACTGCTCCAGTAGCTCACTGCTCCTAGGATAATTCATGCTCCTGGTGACAGATAGGACCAGCAAGCTGCCCTCTGAGTTGAGTGCATGTTGGCTTACGATGCACTCTGAGTTTGAGGGGGTTCTGCGCTTTCTCCTCATGGCACCACAGCAAATGTGATGAGCCTGTCTCCAGGATTTTTTATTCTATGACATGAAACCTGGCAGGATTCTGGTTTTTTCCATCCTCTATTTTCCAGAGGATTGAAAACAGGCTAGATACAGATTTTTGTTAGGAGAAAAGTCCCAGCTGAGTGGCGTTCCCACTTGAAATGGATGATAACCTCATCTCAGCTGTTTCCCAGTCATATCCATGCCTGACAGATGGGGACTGGCAAAGAGAGGTAATCAATGATCTCTGGATTATGCACCTTTAACCACTCCATGAGAAATGAGAGCCTCTGTTTTGTAGTCAGGAGGGTCACAGTCAGGCTCATGATTAAAAAATAGATGCTTGGGCTGCTCAGCATCCTGTCCCATCTTCCTTAAGAAAGTCTCTATGTGATGTCCCACCCCACAAGATGAGAGGACACAAGAGACTGAGAAACATGGATCTCATGCCAAGACTTCAGAGGGACTTTCCCTGTGGGACCTATGAAGCAAGCACTGTTCAACCTGTCTGAGCCCCAGCCTCAGCACAGGTATGAAAAGGCACAGAACAAGTTGTCCTGTCTCCTCTCCTCCATGAATAACACCTCAGGATTTTAAGATTCTGAGAGCTTAAAATCTTCTTGTGCCTGCCAGTCATTTCCCCGCTGCCCTCAGGAAATGTGATGCTCGATGAGGTTGAGCATGAGCTGCAGTCACAGCAAGAAGGACCTGACTGAGGTCACCAGAGGGACCCATTCCATCTGTATTTCTCTAAATTAAAGCCTTCCACGGGAAGAGAAATAATTAGAAGCAATTCCAGTTGGCTGATAGCACAGTAATTTAAACTGAAGTCAGGGAAAAAAAACAGAATTTCAAATGGGAACTGGAAAAACCTCGACAAAGGAAAGCTGGGCCAGGTCCCAGCTGACATAGCAAGTGGCTAGGGGCTGCCTCTCTACCTGCCACTTTGGGAAGAGTGGGCACCACTTCAGTGCTGTTCTCTCAGAAGAACCATCTTTCATGACCCTGTCTCATGGATGGTGCTTTGGGACACTGGTGGACAGGCCTCCACTGCTGTGTGCCTTTTTTCTAGAGAGAGAGGGTGAGTATTTACCTCTCAGCCAAAACTCCCTAGACCCCAGCACTTGTTCTGAATTGTGCCACTCTCCTGTTTCTGTGAAGCCCAGCCTGATCTCTCCAGTCTGCAGGGACTTGCTGGCCTGGATGCCCCCACGAGTGTCCCCTGGATGACCCCAGGGGGTCATAGAATATGACATAGAACCTATGTCATAGAATAATCTAGGATTATATCAGCCACATGGAGCTCACAGACACATCCTCCAGAAGGGGAAATTGCACAGCCAGCTTCTAGGATGAAGGAGAGAGGCTCCTCCAAATGCCAGCAAAGTCAAATACTGCTCCAGCAGGGAAGCTCTTGGCAACAGAGGATAAGCCTTGTCACTGGCTGAGTCCTGTCTCCAGGNCAGCACTGATGGTACCCAGGGGTTGCAGCCAGTGGCATGGGAGGAGGAGGCAGTGGCAGGGGCTGTGAAGCAAGGTGCTGTTTCCGAAAGGCAGGAGCTAGCAGTGCTGTAAACCCTCTCCAGTCTCTCCATCAGCTGGTTTTGGTTGTGTCAGGATAGCAGAGTTGGAGGGCTCAGCCAGGGCAATGCTGCCAGCCAACCCCACCCTATGGTTAAGTCATCTTCCTGGCAACGCTGGCATACGTGTGCTCGATCTCCTCATCTGCAGGACAGGTGTGATTGAACTCATCACAGGCATAGGCGTTGTTGAGGTAGCGCCAGACACCCGTCATATCCTCTGGGATCTCAAAGTCACGGTACTTTTTGGCTGCAATCTAGAGGAGAGTGAAGGAGGAGGAGGCTGAAACTTACAAGACGTGGGGGAGACTCACTCTCTGGCTTTGGCAGGGGGACTCCCTGTTCACCCGTCTTGGAGTAGGTGCCCCCCCTACCTTGGCCCTGGGGCCAGTGACATTACCTTGATGATATGCAATTTGGGCAGGAGATTGCAATCAGCCAGAGTCAGATGGTCTCCATCCAGGAATTTCCTCCTGGAGATGGTGATGTCCTCCACACTGTTCTGGTCAATCTCTTCTGGGAGAGGAGTGTTCAGGTAGACATCCAGGCGCTGAAACTCCCGCAGCAGGGCCTTCTCAAAATCTGGGAAGGCAGGAAACCAAGAGTAGTGAGTGGGATCCCTGGGCCCCTAGGCAAGCTTTAGGCTTTGCTGGGCTGGCTGAGCATCCCACAGGGTTTGCAGAGAGGGAAAAAGCCCTTAGGGCCACACCATCGAACACAACATTTACCCTGTCTAGTCTCTGTTCCCAGGGGACTAGAGCAGCATCACCCCATGCTCTGCTGTTATCCCTGTGGAGGGAGCAGAGAACTGCCTTTATCCTTCCCCTCTGCCCCTCCCCTTCCCAAGGAGGCTTTGGTGAGGCAGGCAGCAGGAACCTTAACCTGATGGCAGGATTTGCCTGCAGAAAAAAGCATTTCTCCTGCTGCAGCATTGTTGACTAGAGTCCAGCAACCCACAATCCTTACTGATATTTGCTTCTTTGCGTGGGTTCTTGATGTATGCCGAGAATTTGGCAAAGATGTCACTGCCCACATCGAAGGACTCCTTGTACTTGGGGCTCAGGTGTGGATACCTTGAAAAAGACACTTATGTCAGTGCAGGCGGAGATGGAATAGGGATGCAGCAGCATCAGTTCCTGGGCCATAGAGCCCGGGGCTGGTACTGGAGGATGCAGGGGATGTTCAGATGGCTGTGGGAGAATCATGATAATGTGAATTACTTCAACTACCACCCTGTCAGCTGTGTCTTCTATCCTGGGTGTTTGCCAGGAGACAATCTCAGGGCAGAAACTTCAGTTTGGGGACACCAGTGGCAGTGGAGCTCCAGAGCAGAGCTCTGCCTGCAGGCAGTTCTGACCCAGCCCAGAGGATACACATTGGCACAGAGGGGTCTCAGGAAGCCAGAAGCTCCCATGACTTCCTCAGGAACTGTTTTCTCTTTGCTGACATGTCCCAGGGTATGCTGCAAGGGCAGACACATTCAAGGAGGCGGGTGACAAATGCATTTGAGCTTCCTCTTCTGCAGTAGTGGGGAGGCTGCAGCCGCACAGGGCACAGGGGAGGCTGGCTTGGGGACCTCCCCAGTGAGCTCAGGGAAGACCACTCCCTCAGCAGCCCTATGGGCCACTTGAATTGCTGCAGTCAAGCAAGGGCATTTGCTTTCACTCTGCTGAGTGCACTGAATATTAACAAGCAAAGAGGTGTCTCATTCCCCCTCAACCTCAACACCCGCTGCAAACCCACCAGTGCCGGGGGCCCTGCAGGGACCTCCCCTCATTTCCCCTCTGCCCCTAGAGGGGAGGTGCAATGGCTGATGCATTTCCTCCCATTGTTTTCCATTCTTGTCATGCCCATGCCGTCCCTGCTGGACCCAGCCCCTCAGCATCAAAGGCCCTGCCCTGCAGAGCAGGCTCAGAGGCTGGGGGAGGGGGAGTATCTCCCTGCTTGGGCTGCACTAGGACACCTCCTGGCACCTTGCCCCAGTTTCCCAATCTGCCAAGCCCTGGGCAACACAGTGAAAGGCCCCAAAATGGGGAAGGAGTGAGTTTGCAATTACATGGGTGGACACAGGGTCTGCTCCAGGAACTCCTCAATCTTGATGAAGTCTGTTTTCAGCTCCTTGTTAAACAGCAAGAAGGGTGGGTTGGTGCCTGGTGCTAAATCTTTCAGTTCTTCAGGTTTCCTGGAGCAGAGAAAACAAGCTGGCTCAGAGCCTGTAGCACATTTGCCTCCACCAGCCCCCGAGGAAAGTGGCCACGGCAGGGGTGGGGGGTAGGAGGGGCACAGGACCAGGAACATTCCCAGCTCTGCTGGCTTTGGGGAGCTGACAAGTGCTCCCCAGCCTCTGGATCTGCCCTATGGTGCCTTCAAGTCGTCCTCACATCCAGCAGGACAGGGAGTCCCTGGGCCATGCACGTTGGCAGGTGGCCCAAGTCCATGCTGGCCAACACTTGCACCCCACATAAGGTGGGCAGCTTGCAGGCAGTGATTATCCCTGTGCAGTGACACACTGGCTACAGAGAGGACAGGGGGAAGAAGTGCTGATAGGGGAGCTGAGCAGGGCATGTCTCACCCCATTGCTGGCCCACGGCTTCAGTGCCACCTCACCTGGTCATGTCCACCGTGGTGACATTGAACTTGACCCCTTTGAGCCAGAGCACCATGAAGAGGCGCTGGCAGAAGGGGCAGTTTCCGATGTTTTCTCCATCCAGACCAGCCTGCCAGGAAAGCAGAAAAATGAGGATTTAACCCTTCCACAGACAAGATGCCCAGAGCTGGAGAGCCACTGGGGACAGCATGCTGCAGGGAGCACCTTTTGGCTCCAGGGGGACGGAGGGGGAGGGGGGGGCGCTCAGCTGTAGGACCTGCCCTGAGCCATGGCCCTGAGGGCCACTGGAAAGAACATAAGAGCATACTCAGGATGCCAGGGGTCAGATCCTTCTCAGAAATGTGAGATAAAGCCAGGAGGAAGTGGAGAAGGAGACAGGGGGAGAAAGTGGAGGGTGAGAGGAAGGGAGGGTCCGCTTGGCCAGGAGGCCAGGCTGGAGAGGGTGGGAGAAGGGAAATGAGCTCATATTTGCCAGGAAAAGAGAAGTTTGTTTTCATGTGCTGTTCATGTCAGCCTTTGGTCTCATGTGTGTTTAAAGAACTCAGGCACGATGTCCCCAGGCCAAGAACCACCCAGCAGCCTGCCCCAGGCTGAGTGCAGGAGAGTTGTATTGAAGAGAATTTGTGCTGGCATCCCACACAGCATTGGAAGAAAACAGAGACAACTGTCAGCTGCTAAAGGAGCTCCTTTCAGCCCCTCTGCATGAGCACAGCCATAGGCAGAGTGAAGCACATTTTCTTGCTGTGTAGCAGCTGGAAATATCCTTTGCCAAAACAACTGAAACACCTTATGAGAAGTTAGGCAGGAGGAATGTGGCAGATCCCCCCCATTCACAAAAACTGGCTGAGATGCTGCTGTGAGAGGGAAGTTGTGCTGTGGTAAGAGGTAAAATGGCTCACAGGAAACTCAGCTTCTTTAAGAGAACTAACAGGCTCCTAAGCTGCACATGAACCGTGGTGCTCTGGCTCATGTGGCCACCCTGCCCTGGCAGGGAGGAGCAGCACAGCTCACACCAGCCCTGTAACAGAGGGATGCTGCTCTGATGGAGCGGTGCATGGTGGGACATGAGCCTTGGTGGCACAGCTCTGCACTAAGCCTTGATATCTGATAGTGACCTGAAGTCCAGCAGCTAAGCAAGAGGGTGATGAGATTTAAGAGGATCTAGCAGAATCAAGTAGCAACAAATTCCCCAGGGTAGGCAGCTGGATGTGGCTCCAGAGCTCACACCTCTTTGGGGATGCAAAGACAGGATGGCTGAAGCGGCAGAGACCTGTGCCTGGTTCTCCTGAGCTGGAGGTAGGTGCTACGAGTCACCACAGACTCCCAAAAACCAGTGGAGTCTTGAGTTCTCAGCTGCTCCAGGAAGAGAACACTGACATCAAACTCACCTTAAGGGGGACAGTAAAAGGATCAAAACACCCCCAAAACACTCCAGGTAGTGAGCTAGAGCAGGGGATCTGCTTTTCTGTCATGCCAAGACCTTTTAGTCCTTCCAGAGGAAAGAAAATTAATTTTAACAAGTATTTTCTCTGCTCAGCTGTCATGAAATTATGTCATGGGATCTGAAGAAGGAAATGGGAACCAAGAAACATGTTGATTCCCTGGTATGCGCCCAACAATGAAGCTGAATCTACACATGAGGCAGGTCAGTGTCTATTAATAGCAAATACTCCCAGAGGGGCTACAGCTCAGGAGCATCCTCTGTCATTAATAGCGGATAGGGCTTCTTTGGAAAAGGGTGAAACTGGGTTTCAGACTTCCTTTGAATGAGCTGGAGGGGGAGAGTTAGAGAACAGCCTCGAGGGCTGCCCATAGGCAAGAGCACAGAGCATCTCTGCTCCCCCTCCCCAGCACCCCTGCCACCTATGACCCCAAACTACTGCCATTCTTTGGAGCATTTCCAGAATCAACAGTTCAGCAGGTGCTTTTGTGGCTGCCTAGCATGAGAACCAATGCTTTCCTTCCTGCTCCCCCTGCTAGCTGCACTCTCTTCAACTTCCCTGGCCTGGCACAAGGCTAGGGATGAGGGGGCTTGATTTGTCCTGTTATCCCCCCAGGAGCTGTTGTGCTGAGCCACGGCAGCACATAGTGCTGGTGGAGCTACAGGACAGTGGTGGGATGGAGGGTTGGTGAGGGGAGGGGTGCCCCTCGCTTGGGCTGCTCTGGGCATAGACTCTGACCACCTGCTTCAGGTTTTTCCATGCTTGTCTCATAGCTCCAGTCCCTGAGTTGTTCATGCTGGTTCTCCCCCTAATTTTTTAAAAATAGAGAGGTGGGGAATTTTGGGATGGAGTGAAAAGAAAATCAGGATAGCCGCTGCGGGGAGAAAGAATCAGGCTCATACCAGGATGCTCAAAGCTCTTTATCCAGAGGAAGTGGAGGGGAGCTCCACCAGTGCCCAGGCACTGCTGCGGGAGCATGGCCCTCTGGAAGGGCCTTGCTGGCAACCACTGGCCATGGGGGGAGCCTCAGGGAGCCAGAAACCCTCAGGGGAGACTTGCAGCTGCCTGCCCTCCCTCCCCCGAAAACGCAGAGCAGCACAAAGTGGGGGAGTCATTGCTCTTCACTTCCTTCCCCAAAGTGCCTCTGCAGCAGCAACTGGGGTGGGGGCACAGACTGAAATTCCTCAATCTTTTGCCCTCAGATGATGGATAACCCCAGCATGGACTAGCACAGAATCTCTAGGAGGCTTGCAGGCTTTTAGCCACAACTTTCTGAGGCATCACTAGGCTGCACAGGGCATTGAAACCCCAAAGCTACTTGGCAGTTCCTGTGGAACAGCCTTAAATGCAGTGGGAGGAGGGAACAGTTTTGCCTGCTTGGGGCACTGCTAAATACTCAGCCCTCATGGGACCTGCCATGCTCCTGCAGCCACCCTGAGAGCCAGGAAGCAGCTAAATGCCTGGTGGAGCTGCAGAGCCAGAAAGATGACTCTCCTCCCAGCTAGAAAGATCATGCTCTTGCCAGGGACATGGCAGGGTGAGAAATTGCCAGCCCTTCGGGAACCACCCACCCCAACCTCAGCGTAAAGCAGGAGTTGCTCTGCACCATGTCCATCCACACTACGATAAATCCAGCATTTGCCAGAGTGAAAGTCAGGCAGGGTGCCATGCAATGCCATGCTATGCTGTCCCAAGTAGGTGCTTGTGGGAGCACCAGCTTCCCCCATGATTTACAGCTGTCACTGGTCACAGCAACAGTTGTGTCTGGGGCATTCCCAGCCCAGGGAGGTGCTCAAGGCACAGGAAGGTGCCTGTCAGCTGCTAGAGCCACTGTGTCTTTGGTAAAGCTGAGTCTTGAGTGCTGGGAAGGGGAGGCACAGCATCAACTTTTCTACGAACAGACAAGCCAGGAAGGTTTTTTCACGCTAAATTACAGCACAGGGGAAGTCCTGACAACACTGCTGGTTTTCTGTTTCACTTCCCTCTGAAAACCCCCTAGAATATCTGCTGCCATTGCTGTCACCTCATGTATTGTTTTCTTTTGCAGCCATCCCAGGCAGAAGTGTTAAGCAGAGAATTCAAGACTCAGATTACTTTTACTATGAATACACTTGTCCAGATTCAGCTCAGCCAAGCTCAGTGTCCAGCAAGAAGTGTTGTGGCTACAATTTTGGCAAGGGAATGAGGGAGATCTCTCCTGGGAAGGCTCAGATAATTCATTCTAGCATGTATGTCCAACTACTACACAAGAAAAGCAGCGTTCAGTGCCTAGAACTGCTGGGTGCCTGTGCCAGGGAAGCCAGTGCTTCTGACCCAGTTCTTTTGGGCACTGGACTGCCGCAGGAGGAGAGGAATGAAGCCCATGGACCTGAGTGGCTACAGAGAAACCATCCTTAAAACCTCGATGAGGTGGCACAGAAAGGCATAGCCCCCTAGTCATTGTCACTTGACAGCACCTCCCGGGGCCCCCCGGGCATTGCTGTGGGCAGACACAGTTACCAGCCTCCAGCTTTGTCTCCTCTTTATTTGCATCACCCATGGCCACTGCAGATATTTTGAACTTGAGTGTTAAAATATTCCAAGGAAAGTGTTCAGAAAATTGCTTAACAGAGAAAAAACCAGAAACCATTTCCAGCGAATACCACTCTGTGATGCCTCCCCATGTCACCCACACGTGGACTCCCACACCAGTTCCCCAAGCCAACCATGCTTGTTTCATAACCCTGTTCTCAGCAGAAGCTGAGTGGCTGCTCCCAGCCCTCCCGCTTGCTGTTCCCAGGCTGGGGCTTGTCTCATCTGGATTTTGAGAGGCATGTGTGTTCCCACTCCATCATGCTGCTGCCAGCAGTGCTACTTCTCTGGGGTGCACAACCATCACGAGACCGGGACATCTTTCACACTGCTGAGCATGACACCCCACAGTCCCCACACCACCGTGTGGTTCCCCTATTTGGGCAACCACTTAGCCAGCCTTTGTGGAGTGACATTGAATTTGGTACCCATCTCCAGCCTCAGAGAACATGAAGACACCCACCCACACCCACCACCCACACCCAGCTGGATCTTGGTGAGGGTGAGCCAAAGAGTCACTCCCCCCCACCTCCTGCCAAGACCCACCTTCACAAACAGCTCTATCTCAGGCTCCTTGGTGGTGGTGGTGGTGTGCTGCCGACTGTCCATCCCAGCAGTGTAGGGAGGAACCCCTGGTGTGGTGAGTTGATCTGACCCCTGCAGAGCTCTGAGGGCGGAAGGCTTTCAGAAGGCTGGTGGCTTGGGCCTCTTGGCTGCTCTTACTCCACAGAGGGCTGGAGCTCACACTTTCCTTCCTTTTAAAGAAGGGAGGAGCAATGGGGTGTGCACCAGGACCCGCCAGCAAGGGGAGGAAGCTGCAGGGCCTCTCAGACGTGACTCAGCACGGGTCTATCTGGTCACATTCAGAGTCCCCTTTCAGTCTATCGCACCCACCCAGGTGCTCCTCCAGTGCCTCCAAGCAGTGGGCTGGCATCCCCAGGACCTCTGGTGTCCATAGCACTGCTGCTATCTCTTCCCAGCTGGGAGCAGGGGCTTTATAGAGGAAGTGTCTTGCCTGTTGCTCCGCCCGCTGCTCCAGTCTTGGTCCTTTGCCACTGTCCCACCCTCATGCCGATGTCCAGTGCCCCAGGGCTTCTTTATCAATTTGGGGTGAACCTGGCTGACTTTCCCACTGCCTCCTGTGGCTTCATTATGACAGGCAGCTGCCTGGAGGGAGGGTACAGCTCCTCTCCCAGCCCATCACCCTCGGGGGATCCCTGGGTGGGCTCCTCTGAGCAGCCCTCGCTGCAAGGAGCTAGGATGCACAGGGCAAGTGCTCAGGGAAGCTGAGTGGAGCAGCCTGGAAACCTGTCACGGACTTTTTGAAGCTGGGGCACAGCCCTTGGGTAGGAAGGATTGCAAACATTTAAGGCAGGAGATAAAAGATGTTAAAGCATGCCAGGGAGCTGTGGGGAACCTTAGAGTGCCCCTGGCAGCTGCCCAACTGCATGGTGCTTGGCAGGATGGTGGGGTGGGATCTCTTCAGGACCAACCTTCAGCAGGGCCCCATTCCTGGAACTGGGCTGTTTCACAGGAAGGATGAACAGCTTGCTTTCCTCCCCAGGATGGGAGGGAACTGTTTGCTGCCAGATCACCCTGGCTGCAGAGACAGCAGAGACAGCTTCCCAGCACACACGGGCTTAACTCTTAGACCCATCTCGCACCCCCAGACCACATAGCTGGTTCCATTGCACAAAATGGGGATCCCCAATGCTTGACTCAGTCCTTCCCCCCCCAGCTCAGGTAACCTCCAGCTTTCCCCAAAATAAGCAAACCCTGATCAGATAGCAATTCCCCCCCACCCCAAGGCAATTAGGATGGGAAATGATTTTGCAGACCCCTGGAGGAGGTGCCCCAACAGCAACATTTCTCCTGGTCCTGCTACACAGCCCAAAGTGGTACTAACACTGAGGGCTGCAGGGGTGGGGAGATGGGGGGCATTTTTTTTCTGCCCCACCAAAACTTTGGGAGAACTTGGAACTCTACTCAATGAGACAGGACACTCTGACTCACACTCTCATGCTCAAGAGGTATGTATTGATGGTACTGTGAGTGCCCCACAGGGCCATCACAGCACTCTCATCACAAGCTCGACACCCATCACTCAGCTCCTGCTGTGGACCCCCAGGTGATGTGAGCCAATCCCTGCTGCTGCCACAGCCTCCCGAGCTGCCCCTGCCTGGGCACTGCTGAGCCTCTGGGAATTGTGATGGCTCCTGGCACTGCCAACTGCTGCTGTCTCTGCTGATCTCAGCCAGGTGCAGAGCCAGCAGCTCCAGTCCATGGCATTTCCCTCCAGCTGAAGCAGCAGGCAGGGATATAAATCCTGCAGGTGGGAGGCGTGGTATGACACAGTGCCCTCCTCACAAGGTGCCGGAGTGCCCAATACCTCACCCTACAGAGGGTGTGGGGCAGAAGCATGGCAGCAAAGAGGTCCCTTCCCATAGTGTTGGGTACAGGAAGGGTGTTTGTCTTTGCTGCAGGAACAGCTGCCTGGGAGGCAGTTCAGGGAGCCTTTCCCTTCTTCCTCACAGAGTGAATGGCCGGACATTTGCTGAGATTGAGATTACAGCCCACATGTATCTGGATTTCTACCATTTTCACCATGTCTGGGAGAAAGCTAGGAGTACTTTGGAAACCTTGCTGAGCCTTGTTCCTCTGCCCAGGGGGAACAGAGGTGGGAGGGAAGGGGCTGCCAGTTTCTCTGCCAGCAATGGGATGCCAAGGCACAGCTCACCCATAACAGGATGCCCTGGGAGAAGTGTTCCTGTGCTGAGAGTTACCCAGCTGTCCTGAGCAGCCTCTGGCCCTGGGCAGCAGGCTAAGAGTGAGGGCACATGTGCCCGCCCAGCCCCGGGACTTCAGCAAGGCAGAGAAGCAAGCCATTGTCCTTGCGCAGTGCCAGCCTCGAGGGCACCACCCGACGCCGAGGACCCGGCTGGTACAGGCTGCTGGGTGGGACACAGCGGTCGTGCCATGGCTGGGCTGGTCCGGACACCAGTAACCATGGTCCTCCTCTGCTTCACTGTGAGTCTGGAGGCCAGCCCGGAGCTGTCTGGTGAGTCAGGGTGAAGGCAGGGAGGTGGGGGATGCTGAGAATTGTGCTGGTATGATGGGAGGGTGAAATGACAGCAGGTTGATGGGGTAGGGACAAGTGAGGTATAAACCATGGCAGGTCAGAGTGAGTTTCCCCAAAATGCTGGGACTTCTTTATCCCCACACAGGGCTGTTCTCTGAAAACACACTGCACACATCCCACAGCCCTGGTGTGCATGAGGGTGGCTCCCCAGCCCTGCTGTGCTCCCATGGACAGTTTGGAGACAGAAATGTAAAGAAACAAATATCAAGCCAGTCCCCGAGCTTTGCTCAGCATCCCCCCCAGCCACAATGCTCATGTCCTCGATGCTGGGCAGTGTGTAGAGGTGAAGGAATACCCAGAGCTGCCTTGTCAGCCTTCGCTGCTCTGAGAAGGGGAGGGAAGAGTTGGGCTGAAGCTGTACCTGGTCCCTGGATGGAGGTGGTGGCTGTGCCCCAGCTAGAGCCACTAGTCAGTAGGGGTGCTGCAAGATTCCCTGCCATGAGACACAGCAAGGGCCAAAGGCTCTCTCCGGGGCCATGCGGGTGAGCCTTATAAGTGTAGACAAGGCAGAAATTTGGGATCCCTTTTGCCCCAGCTCTTTGAGCAGTCAGGATAGGCGCAGGCAGGCCAGGCACCAGCCATTCCCCAGGGATCATCTGGGAACAGCCACGCACACCTTCCCTCTGCTCAGCTGGGCCCAGATAGGTGAAAGCCTGATGCTGCAAGGCAGGCTGCGGTGAGGAGGATGTGATTTCATCTGGGCAGAGCTAACGGCACAACCACAGCACCGGAGACTGAGTCAGCTGTACTGGCACAAAATCCGCCTACGGCCTCTTCAACATGGCTCCACCCAAAAAACCATCTTCACAACTGCTCACTGGCCCAAAAGAGTGTGATGAAGAAACCTCTGCCCCCGTTGCAGTGTTCAAGCCTCAGTTTTAAAATACAAACCACTGGTGCTGCCAGCTGGCATGACATCAGAACAGGGTGCCTGCCTCAAGGCTGGATTTTGGGAAACCCATTTCTTCTCATATTTCTCCCCTGAGTTCCACGGCACCCCCAGGATTTGGCTGAGCCCTCTGCATCTAGAGCTGCCCAGCAGTGGAGGATTTAAGCAGCCCTACATCCAGCAGTGTCGGGTATGGGCAAGTGGATTTGGTGTCAGTGCCAGGAAGAAGTCAAGGCTGGGGTGGCTCTGAAACCTTCAGAAGAGCCTGACTGCTGTCAGGTGTGGGGCTGGTGCTGCAGCTGTGGGGCTGCTGCAGTGGATGCAGAGGAAGGGGATGGGGGGCTGGCAGCCTGGGCAGGGTCCTGTGCCCCTCACAGCCCCCAGCATCCAGTGATATGGGATAACCAGAGGAGAGGGAGAGAACAGGGTTTGTCCTGCCCCCTCTTCATGGGCACTGTACCCCAAGGGGCTGGTCCAGCTCTGTGCCATTCAAACAGCATCTTTGCATTGCACTGGAGCTTTGACCTGGCTAGAACACTTTGTCTACTGCCATCTATCCTCCTCTACCTCTCCTTTCCTCTCCCAGCATGCAGACGAGCAATCGAGGGCTTGTTTCTGGGATGCTGGGGCCACCCACTTGCTCATCCTAGCTTGCGAGGGATAATGCCAAGGGAGAGATTAACTCTGGGATGGAAGCAGCTCCCAGCTGCACCCACTGACATCCCAGGGAGGGATGCTGACTGCAGATGCCAAAGGGTTAGTGGCAGCACTGAAGGTGAAAGAGGCCCTTTGTGCTGCTGAGCCTGGCACCAGTTTGCAGAGAAGGAGGGGGAGCTGGTGCTCCTACCTTCTTGTTTTGGTTTGGGGCAGTTTGACACACTGGGGGTTGGGGGACAGGGGTACATGTCCTGCCCTGGGCCCTAGCACTGTCCTGGGGCTGAGGTGCAAGTTTCTCCAAAGACCCCACAGTTGGGGATTGGGGTCTGTGATATGCTCAGAAGCCCTATGTTGCCCTAGCCCTCATCTCCCAAGCCTCAAAATTATGCTTTCCCTTTGCTTTTTTTTACTCAGAGACACAAACTGCTTCATTCAGGGTGTACACATCACATTTCATCAGCTTTTCTTGCTTCCTCAGCCTTCTCCAGCAATTGGTGCCTGCTCAGAGCACCTGGCAGCTTGAAGAGCTGTTACTAAAACAGCTTCCTTGCCCACTCAGTACAGCCAATGCCAACTGGACGCAACACTACATGTTAAGACCTTGGAGAGGCCAGGCAGGACAGTCCCACTTTGCTGTCCCCCTGTTTCCTGTAGGGAAAACAACATGGGCAGTAGTTTGGGACACAATGTAGGCAGGATTGAAAGAGAAGCATTCTGTGATGGGAATTCAAGGAGGGAAGGGCCAGTGCCCATTGAAAGGGGTGTGGGCCAGGAATGGTTTGGACCAATACACTGGGCTTCTTCAGCAGAGACTTGAGGCCAGCTGGGCTCAGGTGATGACTTTGTGGCTCACACTCACCCATACTGACCCAGCCAGCTGTGGGAGCCTGCAGCAGCCCCTGGACCCTTCTCTCATCTGGTTTATGGCTCAACTTGTGACAGACTTGTGACAGAGTGCATCCTCCTCATCCTGATTCCAGGGATCATCATTGGGGGACCATCTCTGGCTCACCCTTGTTCTCTCCCCACCATGGCTCCATAACAAGCCTGATTTTCTCTAAACACTTGACAACTCCTTATGGGATTTCCCCATCTTCTCTGACCTTCTGTACTGCCTCCAGCTTTCCCTTCCTGTTGCTAACCAGTTCAGCTATTACATGCTGCTTTCCAGGCTCTTGGCAGCAATGCTGTATGCAAGGTTTGCTATGAGCCCATCTTCTCTGCTGCTGTCCTGCTCTGATCCTGTTCACCCCATGAGTGCCACATCTCAAGACATCCTCACTGCCACCAGGACTTGGGTGCCCAAGAAACACCACTGCCATGGCCCTGGTGTCTCCTTTGGACAATGCCTCCCCTGCTTTCCTCTTCCAGGGTACCTGCGCAAGGTGCTGAGGAACCACACTGCCCACACCTGCGATGGAGAGCAGCTTCTCATCGTCTGCCCTCGCAAAACCACTATCAGCATCCTCGGTGCCTTCTATGGGCGTCGTGTGCCCAGCGCCAACCTCTGCCCCAGCCCCAACAATGCCTCCCAGGAGAGCACTGAATGCACGTCTGCCACTGCCCACCTGGTAAGGGAGGGGTCCCACCTGGTAAGGGAGGGGTCCCTGCACATCCCTCCGTCTCCGCATCACTGAGCTGCCTGCTTGGGTTGGGGGACCGCAGGCAATGCAGCCTCCCCATGCCCTGAGGAGGTTTTCACCAGCATCAGGATTACAGAATCACAGAATCAAAGACTCACAAACACTTCTTGAACTCTGTTAGGCTTGGTGCTGAGACCACTTCTTTGGCTGGGTGTTCCAAACCACCCTCTGTGATAGGAACCTTTTTCTAATATCCAGCTTAAACCTGCCCTGACACAGCTTCAGCCCATTCCCTCAGGTCCTGTCACTGGTCATCACAAAGGAGAGATCAGTGCCTGCCCCTTCTCTTCCCTTCATGAGGAAGTTGTAGACTGAAATGAGATCCCCCTCAGACTCCTCCCTTATGGGATTTCCCCATCTTCTCTGACCTTCTGTACTGCCTCCAGCTTTCCCTTCCTGTTGCTAACCAGTTCAGCTATTACATGCTGCTTTCCAGGCTCTTGGCAGCAATGCTGTATGCAAGGTTTGCTATGAGCCCATCTTCTCTGCTGCTGTCCTGCTCTGATCCTGTTCACCCCATGAGTGCCGCATCTCAAGACATCCTCACTGCCACCAGGACTTGGGTGCCCAAGTGACACCACTGGGGTGTCAGGCTGGGGACATCGTTTCATGTGCTGCTTTTCTAAGACCTTGTTCCAGCTCCTTGCTAGGGCTGGGGCAAACCTGCAGCAAAGCCAGTGACTGCAGCTGCCTGCAGGAAAAGGCAATGAGCTGGAGAAGACGAAAAAGAGCTGAGGAACCAGTGCCCTGCTTAGGAGCTTGCGGGGCTTTCCTGCCTGGTCCTGCTCCAGTTGTATGTCCCCTCCTGGGCTCCTGCATATCCCCGGAGCTCTGCAAGCACCAAGCCAGACCACGCTGGCATGGTACCAGGCTGCCCCATGCAAACACAGGTCAGGGTCCCCCTCCCTGCAGGATGGAGAGTATGGCCTGGAACAGGTGCTTGGAAAGTGAGAGCAGGTCTGTGTAGCTCAGGTTCATACTGGGTGAACAGTGGGGTGGCCATGCTGGCACAGGACTGGGATACTCGCTGCTGCTTAAGGAGCAGGGATGTCTGGAGGGAAGAGAGAAGAGCTGATGACAAGGCTCAGCTCTGTTCAAGCAGCAACTGGGAAGAGAGATTGCTTGTGTTTTCTTAGTGAATTTCCCTTCTGGCAGCTAGTGAAGACTAAGGGGAGGCTCAGTCCCAAGCTAAGCAGGAGGGACAGGGACAGAAGAGGGGAAGGAGACATGAGAAGGGGCTCCTTTTTGGGTGCTGGGATCCCCGGGCCTGAGTCACGAGGCGGCAGCAAAGGAGTAAACTGCTCCCCGTTGCCAGCAGCCTCTGCTCCACTGCGGAGCCATTGCTGTGGGACTTGCCGGGACAAAGAAGGGGACATAGGGGCAGGGAGTACCACAGCCACTCGAGGCCATCCAGAGACTGCGCGTGGGTGAACCCTCGTCCCCACCTTGTGGTCGCGCGGGGACATTGCACGGACCGCGGGGGCGCGAGCGCACGGGGCACAGGTGATAGAGGTGCGCGGCGTGCTGTGGTACTGGGATGCCAGCATAGGTAGTAACAGATCTGTGTTGGCACACATCTCACTGTGGGTGTAGGGGCGGAACTCGTTCAGGAATGGGCACTGGACGTGGCATGTCTGCATCAGGGGTGGGCAGGAGCAGCAGTGGGACACTTCTGTGGGGTGAGAGGCCATTTCCCTGAGCCTGGTGATGGCACTGAGGGACAGAAGGTGAGAACAGCCTCAGGACTTCTCACCCAACTCACACCTGTTCCACTCTGCTCTCCAGAAGCTGTTGGCTGAGTGCCAGGACCAGCAGTGGTGCCAGTTCTCAGTGCACAGCCAGGTCTTTGGGCCAGACCCATGCCCTGGGACACACAAGTATCTCATCGCTTCCTACAAGTGCCGGCCAGGTGAGGTGAAGCACAGTCTGGGCAATACTGTATGGGCTCTTCCTGATCTCAGCTGCTCAGAAAGGGGCAGGAAGGAAGAGCATATTTACTCCTGTACCTCACAGCCCTCTTTCAACCCTCCCCCTCGGCCTAAGAGAGAGGCTGCAGGTGATTCAGGATGCATTGGGACACTCTATGATGTCACTCCCCAGGGAACCATCGAGTCAAGACCGTGTGTGAGAATGACAAGCTTAGGCTGCAGTGTCGACCAAAATCCATCCTGGCCATTTATTCTGCAAGTTATGGACGATTCCTGCGGGGCAAACCAGAGTGTGATGCCTTGAACACTGGAGGGCCCCATATAGGTATGCCAGAGTGGTTTGAGACAGAAATGGGACAGGAACCATGCAGAGAGTATGGCACAAGTCCTATAGGCTGTTCCATGGCCTCAGCTGGCTGATGCCCAGCAGGGAGGGGTAGGCAGCTCTGCCTATGGGTCCATGCCTCATGTCTCTGCAGAGTGTGTGGCTCCAGACGCTCTGCGCAGGGTCTCCAAGAAGTGCCACCGCAAGGGGAACTGCACTGTGGCTGCTGACAAGGCCACCTTTGGGGACCCATGCCTCCCTGGCATGAAGAAGCAGCTGCAAGTTTCTTACACCTGTGGTAAGAGCTCCCCACAGAGCCAGGGGCACAGGGGCCACTGGTGGAGTGTCTGCTGTGCCCACCCCATGCCAGGCAGGCAAGGGCACGGGGTTCCCCAGGCAAGCAGGGGCTGCAGGGGAGGAGCAGGGTAGTGATGCTTGGTGTGTACTCTCCTTGCAGTGCCCAAGCAGCTGCTGGAGGAGGTGGGCCCTGACACCTCGGACCCTTTCCTGCTCTCGGACTACATGCATGGTAATGTGGGGGAAGGGAGGTTACACCACAAACAGTGTGGGACCGTGTCCACGCTCAGGTTGAACCAGCCCTTCCATGGCCTGTCTGCGTCCCTGGTACCAGCTCCAGCCTATCATCTCTGTCCCATGGTGGAAGCCATCCCTTGGTCAGTGCCTGTGTCTGAGGGGCTGGAGGTGGCATCTGCTGGAGCAGGGAAGAGGAAGACACACAGGGTCGTCCCTGCAGGCAGCAGAGCATTTGTGCAGGAAGTATGGAGTGTGGTATGGGGAAAGCCAAGCGGGAGCAGGCAGCGGGGACACGGAGCACCGAGAGCACCTCGTGTCTCAGCCTGCACCCCCTTGTCACTGCAGGTGGCTGGTACAAAGGCCCCAGGTTCTCCAGGCTCCAGGAAGACCGCATGATTTTTACTAGCTCTCTGGCAGCTTTTGCCCACCTTTGGGGTACGTGCCCTCCCTGGGTTTCACGCAGCACCTGGGGGAACAGGACAGGTTGGGAGGTGGCTGAGGTCCCAGATGGCCCCAGCTCAACCCAGGACTAAGAGGCAGACAGACCCCAGATCTCTCCTGCAGGGTCAACAGGCACACAAGGGAGTAGGGCCCATGCTGGGTTTGGGGTGGACATGTAGGGTGGGAGCTCAGAGGTTGAACAAGACCCAAAATCCCACAGCATCAAGAGTCAGGGTGTGGCTACAGTCCTGCCTGTGGGCCTTCCTTTTCCAACAGGCCAGATTACCCTTTTCCTTCCTGCCCTGTCTGTAGGTACTGATGGAGACCACCTCTCTGCAGGCAAAAATTTCCCGTGCCAGAGGAAATTACTCATTTAATCCCCCAAAGGATTATTCTTTCCCCTGGTCTGCCTACCCCACATCCCAATGGAGGTTTCCTTTGGGGAAAGGCACATTTCAGGACTGGTGGGTGCTGATGAGACTCTAGGTGACACTTCCATGGTCAGTGGAGCAGGGTCTATCCTCCCTCTGCAGCTTCGGTGGTGAGGGCATCCCTGCTCCTCTCCTCTTATTCCCATATGCCTGGCAGAGGAGCTTTGCAGGCACTGATACCCCACAGGCTGCAGAGCAGTTTGTACCTTGATGTCTTTCTTTCCTTTTCCCCTCAGGTGTCCCAGAGAAAGTTGCCCTCTACTTTCTTTGTGGAGTCTCAGGAGGCCTCATGTTGCTGCTGTGCATCATCAGCCCTAAAACTACCTTCCTCCAGGAGATGGGGGAGGCTCTCAAAGACCCAGAGCTGGGGAGCAGCTTGGAGCTAGGCAGGACAAAGCTGCAAGATGAGCAGGATGAAGACGTCCCTGATGACAGCTCCTCAGACTCCTCCTTCCGCCGCCTCACCTGCACCTACCGGGCGACTGACAGCATCTTCGGCCCTGAGCTGACGGCAGCTATGGAGGGAGCAGTGGAGCACCAGGGCCACAGTGGGGAGGAGATCTGGATGCCCAGGGAGTCAAGCCCGTATGCCATACACAAGATCAAATCAGCCACCAAATAAGAACTGGAAGAAAATGGCTGGAGAGCAGCAGAGGGGTGCAGGCTCAGTGGGATCCGATATACAGACATAAGAGTTTGGGCTTCTTGGGATGACTGAACATCCCAAGAAGCAGCAAGGTCATGGCAGCTCCAGTGTGTCCATCAACTCATTGTTCCACCAGCATGGAAACCTCTAGCCTGGGGGTGACATGCAGTCTCTGGGTGTGATGAGGGGCTGTGTAATGGCTCTGTGGGCCACTGGCTCCTTTGCCACAGACACGCCACTAACCCTAACCTAACCTCCCTGTTCTCAGCTCACATCATCTCGCTCTAGAGTTGAACTCTCATCAGCTGTGCCAAGCCCACCCTGAGCCCTTCGAGGCTGTTTTCTCCTTGGGTACTGGCTTCCACTCCTGGTGCTGCAAACACACCCTGCACTCAGGCACTGTGCCAGCAGCAGAGAGGCAGGAATGACTAGGACACAGGGAGACATAGGTGGAGTGGGTGTGCAAGCACAGCAGGCATCACCAGCACAACCCCACCACAGTGCATGCCATGTGGCCCTGCTGTGCCAAGGGAGCTACTCCCCAGACTGGGGCCACTGGCAGCTCAGCATGACAGTGGCTCTCACTCTCCATTCAGGAGTTCTGCCACGCCATGTTGCTCTGTGCTTTCCTTTGTACTTTCCCCAGTGGCAGCAGAGCCCCAAGTTTTAACTTGCTGTGTTTTATTCCAGTAAATAAATGCAACAGCTCTTGGGCATAACACCTCTCCCTGACCTTGGCCATTAGTAATGAAAAAGGGAAAAAGGAAGAGGCAAAGTTCAGCCCTCCTTGTGCAGAGAAGTACCTTGCCTCCCACCAGTGCTTCTGGCACTGGGCCGTGGGAAGCAACAAGTTGGGCCTGTTTTACCACAGGATTCCCATAGGAATGAATAAGGTTTTAGCTTGGGGAAGAGAAATGGGGCAAAGCAGACCATCCGGGTCTGAGGAATGATGCTTCCCTGTCCTTGCTGCTCTTCTTGACCCTGGGGCTTCCTGACTGGTAAGCAATCCTGGAGCAAAGGTCCCCAGATACCATGCAGAAGGGCTTCTTGGCTGTCCTGCAGTGCCAGGAAGCCAGGCTGGGGCTGGGGTCTGCTCCAGCTCGAAAAGGCAGCTCAGGCTTTTTTAGTGTTGTGGAAAGAGGCTGGATGGAAGCAGAAACCCAGCTCTCCTCATGATAGGGACATACCAGGCACAGATGGTCTTGACCTAGCACACAGCAGAGTCTAGTGGGAGGAGCCAAGGACCTGCATTCTGCCTGATTTGGGGATTTGCTGAGGGAATGTCAGAGCTCAAGGAGAGCTTGCAGAACTCTCACCTCCAACTGGCTCCCAGTATCCTTAGACTGTGAGCAGGACTGAGACCACAGTTTTGCCTCAATGCTTGAACAGCTGGCACAGCTCCTGCTGCACACACATGGTTTCACTTTGCACTTCTTGTTCTCTTCGTCTTTTATCCTACATCTCCCACATCCAGGGGTCATTTCAGCTCATGTGGTGCAAGTTGCATCCCTGCAGCAGGGCTGGGATTCCCAAGAGCCCTACCAGGAGCACCGGCATGGCAGTGCTTTGGAGACTGGAAAAGCCAGCTTCCCAGTGCCAAGCCTGGGCAGGACAGGCAGACATGAACCTGTAACCAAAGCAGGCAGCTCATCCCAGCCTCCACAGAGCTGTGGGCAGACTTGGATGGGAGTTTTGGCTGAGGATCTTACCCCACAAGGATAACCAGGTTTCCATTGGCAGTGGGATGTGTCCTCTCTCTGCCTGGCTAGTATGCACCCAACTCGTATTTTTGGCTGGGCTATGCCCTGCCTTAACATGCGCGGGGAAAGGCTGGCATCTGGGTCCCACAGGATCCCAACCAAATAGCAAGCAAGCCTCAGGGAGCCCCCAGGCCAGGGACAGAAGCAGTGACACCAGGGGAGCTGGGGCTGGAGAGGACAAGTGGCCAAGGAGGAAACAAAATGGGCTGGAGCTGCAACAGCCCTGACGAGTTTTGGGGACTGAAGGGACTCAAGATCTGTGAGACCCAGGTTTAAACCTCCACTGAAACTGTGAGCAGAATTCTGCTGCTGGGTGTCCATGACCTGTGGAGACACCTACAACAATGACCCAGGTCTTTCTGCTTGAGATGAGGCAGAGCTGCTTGCATGCAGCCCAAGCCATGTGCCTGATCCTGCCCACATGGCCCTTGGGCAGCAGGTTTAAATCCCCTCAGATACTGGCACTGCTGTGTTTCCCTGACATGGGGTTCATCAGCTCCACCCACAACAGCAGCATATGGATGTGGGATTATCTGATAGGATTTTCTTGGGTTAAATTCAGGAATTTGATAGGTCTTTCCAGGAATCTGGTGGCTGAGGGAAGCTCTCCTCTGCTGCAGTGCTGAGCTCTGTTGAGTTTACCTCAGTGGGGGCTTCACTAAGCCAGAGCTTGGTGGCTCTGAAAAGCCCCCAGGAGTTGCTGAGGGCACAGGACCACTGCATGGTGGTGGCACGAGAGCAAAGGACTGCGCTGGAAATTCACAAAGGAGCAGAGTGATACAGTGAGTATCAAGTATATGAACATGGATCATGTGTCTGACACATGAAAAGTGGGTGGCTTTTCCAAGACTAGTTTATCAAGGAACAAAGCAAGCTGTGGGTGTGAGGAGTCTTATGCATTCCTTTCCTGACACATGGAAATTGACTACAAGCCAACTTACAGCCTGAGTGAGCCTGGCTGCATGGCAGGGGTCTCCTCAAGAACTGCAATGCCCTCAAGGCTGGTCCTTGATACACACAGAGTGGTCTTACCCTCAGCAGATGTTTGGTAAGCAGCTAGTATTGCATATAACCCCATAGTACAGCGACTGTGCCTTGTGTCTCGGTAACTTTGACCCTGTCATGACTGACCTGAACTTGGTCAGTCATGCCTATATGACACCACATGAACACTGCTCCTGTGGTACCTCAGATAGTGAAAGTAAGGTTAGACTAGACACTAGGGAAAAATCTTCCCTGTGAGGGTGGTGATGCGCTGGCACAGGGTGCCCAGAGCAGCTGTGGCTGCCTCATCCCTGGCAGTGTCGAAGGCCAGGTAGGACAGGTCTTGGAGCAACCTGGAATAGTGGATGGTGTCCCTCCCCACAGCAGGGGGTGGAACGGCATGAGCTTAAGGTCTCTTCCCACCCAAACCGTTCTGTGATTCTCCAAGCGATCTAAATCCTCTGTTCCCGACACCGGGCCAAGGAAGGTGCACGGCCAGCACACCCTGTCCCGCAAACCAGAGTTCCCCAGCCCGTTGGGAAAGGGCAGCCCCAAGGTCTAGGACCTACAGCCGCGGCTGTGGGCGGAGGCAGCAGACCCAGTGGCCCTCGGAGCCACTCCACCCGCCCCTAAAGAAAGCAAGGCCAGAGCCGCTCCCCCGGCGACGCCACCGCTCCCCACTCTACAGCCCGTCCGCCACACCAGCCCCCCCCTCGGCCCCCACGGAACGAATTTAAACGGCACCCAGGTCCACCAATCACTGCCCGCTCGGCCCGGCGCTCGCCCCGCCCCTGCCGCATGCCCGCCCTTCCATTGGCCGCCGCCGTTGAATTTTAAACCCTGCGCCCTGCCCCTTAGCAACTGCATCCCTCTGCCCCCGCCGATTGGCCACCGCCTGGCACCGCCTCGCACTCTGATTGGGCAAGGCTCGGCCAGTGCTGGCCGGCCGCTACCGAACTGCTACTTTCAAACGCGCCGGGGCCGGAGGTGCGGGGACAGCGGACCGGGCATGGGTAATTGGGGGAAACCGGGCATGGATGAGTGGGGAGAGGCTCTGGCAGGGGTGACTGCGGGGGACGCCCTCGGGATGGATGAGTGGGGTCTCCGGGGGCTACGTGGGAATGGGCAGCGCTGGGATCCCTAGGCGGTGGCAGGCGTGGGGACCCTGGAGTGTCCAAGGGAGTGGGCGCCTCCAAGATCCCCGGCTCCCCTAGGGAACTCTGGGAAGTGCAGGGGAAAGGGGAACTTTGGGACTCCCGACTCCCCCAGAGGACCCTAAGTGTTGTACGGGAGTGGGGATCTCCAAGACCACCAGCTCTCCGAGGAAGTGCAAGCCCTTGCATCCTTCTCTCGGATGCAGGAATCTGGGATTTGTCTGTCCCCCCTCCCACCTCGCCCAACTGAGTGCTTTTGGTCGCGATCTTTGGGGTCCATGTCCCTTCCTCCCTGGGAGCACCCCTAGCCAGACTTGACCCTTGCCTGGGCTTGTTTTGGGGTACCACTCGCCTGCCGTGCTCAGGGAAGGGATCAATCCTGCTGTGCTAACCCCCAGGAGGGACAAATGTCCCCTTATTCTGCCCCAAGCTGGGAGGCTGTCCCTGGATACTGGCCAGCAGCAGCCCCCATCACATCCTGCTTTGCCCCCAGCTTGCTCACAGAGACCAAGGGAGAGGATGCCGTTGCCACGCAATGCCAAGATGCTGACTACCAAGCAGTCCCGAGCAGGCAAGGTAGGCCCTGCTGCAGAGAATGTCGACCCTGAGAAGGTGAGCACTGAGCCAGGCGAGGGCTACAGGGGGGGCTCCTGTGGCGTAGCTGACCATTATCTTCTAACAGCCTCTCTTGCAGGAGGAGAGCTGTCATGCCAAGAGGTCTTCGTCCTCACCTCAGGGTGGGCCCAAGAAGAGATCAGCATTCGGGGACATCACCAATGTGAGTGTTTCTGTGAGGGTGGGGGCTCTGGTGCCTACTGTGAGCCCCCCCTTGGTGGAGGGGCATGCCCCATGCCCATTAGGAAGAGGAGAGATCTCCCTGCAGGGCATATCTTGCTTTCCATTGTGCAGCCCCTGTATCCCCCTGTTCTGACCCAAACAGGCTCACAAAAACCAGGTGGTGGCAGGCAAGAAGGAGGCTGTGAAAGTTGCTCCACCCAAGGCACAGAAGGCACATAATGCCTTGGGGGTGGTCAGGAACAACGAGATCAACCTAAAAAAGTGAGTAGCTGGGGACAGGGGTTTGCTGCAAACTTGTCCCATGGGACAAGTAGTGGGGGGCTTCCCTTGGGTGATGGAGACCCTGCCAGATGTAGGGGAGAAATCTACTAGAAATTTATCTACTATAAATGGCATCGGGTTGTGCCAGGGGAGGATTAGGTTGGATATTAGGAAAGACTTCCCCAAAAGGGCTGTCCAGCCCTGGCACAGGCTGCCAAGGACAGTTGTAGAGTCACCTTCCATGGAAGGATTTAAAAGTCATGTGGATGTGGCTCTTGGGGACATGGTTTATTGGTGGACATGGCAGTGCTGGGGGAACTGTTGTCCTCAATATCTTTTCCAACTTAAATGATTTTATGTCTGTGGGTATAATTTAGGTGTGGTTTTGCCCCCTCCTGAAGCAGCAAGAGTCTCTGGAAGGTCCCTTTCAGCCAAGAAGTTTGGCCAATGATTTATGCTCTTGTCCTTCCCAGGTCAATGAAGAAAACTCCCCCAACAGCTCCTGCAGAGCCCAAAGTGAATCCTGTGCCAGAGAAGTTGGTGTCTGTGCAGGAACTGAAGTCTCCTCAGGAGAGGGTAGGGACCCTGGGCTGCAGCATTGCCCCAGACCTATCACAGCACTGGTCTGTGGCTGCCACTGGTGGTACTGGGACACCAGGCAGTGCTCTGGGCCTTGGAGAGACTTTGGCCAGTGTGATGGAAAGCTGGAGAGAGTGGGTAAAGCACACCACCATCTTCCTTCAAGAATCCTCCCCTGGGAAAGAGTGGGGCAGGGACTACTGGGTGATGAGGGCAGGTAGGAAAAGGGGGGTGCAGAGGGGCAGCAGCCTTGCCCCAGCTGGGTGACCAGCACCCACAGGGCCTCCCCCTTACTGCTTCCTCTTACGTGCCAGCAGGTACCAGCAGTGGAGGACATTGACAAGGAGCAGCTGGGTGACCCTTATGCCAATGCAGAGTATGCCAAGGAGATCTTCGAATACATGCGGGAAAGAGAGGTGCGTGATGTCCAGGGGGTGACAGCCCTGTCTGGGGAAGGAGTGACTGCAGGCAGGGCCACTGAGGCTCTGACCACCTGGCAGGGGCCTGCACATGGTGGAAAGGGGCTTGTTTTGACAGCTGGCTCTTTGGCAGGAAAAATTCATGCTTCCTGACTACATGGAGAAGCAGACAGACATCAGTGGGGACATGCGTGCTATCCTCGTGGACTGGATGGTGGAGGTGCAGGTGAGAGGACACAGCTTTCTGCAGAGCCTTTGGCACATGTGACCTCAGTATGCTGGCAGAGGCTCCTGCAAGCTGTCCCAGCGCAGAGCTGATCCTCCCCCTGGGTGGGCTAGGGATGAGCCTACATCCCTTGCTCTGAGCTTGGCCCATAGGCATCCCTGGCCTCTGTGAGAGCTGGGTGGGGCTGGGCAGGCCTAATTTCTGTCTGACACTCTGTTCTGAGCCCCGCTCTCATTCTTGCAGGAGAACTTTGAGCTGAACCATGAGACACTGTACCTGGCTGTGAAGCTGGTGGACCACTACCTGGTGGAGGTGGTGAGCATGAGGGAGAAGCTGCAGCTCATTGGCTCCACTGCCATCCTCATTGCCTCCAAATTTGAGGTGACTCTTCGTGTGCTATCCTGGGGTGCAGGGGCAGAGGGGCTGTGCCTCTCTTGTCCCTGTGGGGTTTTGGAGAAGGCCAGGCCACTGCTCTGAGAGCTGCTGAGGTAGCATGTCTGTCATGTTCCTCCTTCCTGTCCCAAGGGCTGCGAATGCAGTCATGGTGGGCTGAATCCTATCTCCTGGTGTCACTGGAGAACCAGCTTTTCTCTGCTCTGCAGAGATCATCAGGATACCTTAGTTCACCGCAATGGAGTTCAAGCCCAGGGCTGGAGGAGTGCGGACATCACACAAGTCCCACAGGGTGGTGTTAACAGTCCTTATTGAGTCTGGCAGCATGTGAACACTTACAGGGCCTGTAGGATGGGTAGGATCTCCTGAGTGGGGCCAAGATGAACTTCCACTGGGGTGCTGAGCAGTTGTGCCCCTGCAGGAGCGGTGCCCACCATGTGTGGATGACTTCCTCTATATCTGTGATGACGCCTACAAGCGGGAGGAGCTTATTGCTATGGAGATGAGCATCCTCAGCACCCTCAAGTTCGATATCAACATCCCCATCCCCTACCGCTTTCTGCGGCGCTTTGCCAAGGTGAGTGCATTTGGAGGGTGGGCTGGTGTCCAGGTGTCTCCAGGCACCCCTCCTGTTGGCTCCATGGGATGGTGACTTGCATTGCTGGGGCTTCAGGCTCCCAGTTGGCAGCAAGGAAACTGTCCAGGTCCCCTCAAGAAGGTAGAAGGGTGAGGATGGTGGTTTGTGATAGGCTGGGTGTGTGGGATCCCTGTCCTGTGCCCCAGAGGAAGCATTCTAGAACCCAAAAAAGCTGGGAAGGGGAACAGCATTGCACAAAAGGCTGAGCCTTTCCCTGCCCATCGGCTGTAGTGTGCCCATGCCACCATGGAGACACTGACACTGGCCCGCTTCCTCTGCGAGATGACCCTGCAGGAGTACGACTATGCCCGTGAGAGCCCCTCGAAGCTGGCTGCCAGCTGCCTGCTGCTGGCACTTACCATGAAGAACCTTGGGGGCTGGGTGAGTACCTGTCTAATTCCCTGCCCCCACCAAGGCACCCTGGGAGGCACAGCAGTGGTGTGGGAGGCAATGGACCAGTGAGTGGGATGATGCTCTAGGGCTATGATCAGATTTGGATGCTGGACAGGGAAGATGATGTCATTAAGAGGACACAGCTTAGCCTTGCTATCCCCTTGCAGACCCCTACACTGGAGTACTACAGTGGGTACAGTGCCCAGGACCTGCACTCCCTGGTGAAGAGGCTGAATTTCCTCCTCACATACCAGCCCCACGACAAGCTGAATGCTGTGCGCAGCAAGTACTCACACAGGTGTGTGTCATGGGGCTCTGTCTCAGGCCTGTCCCTGCCGCAAGGGGTGACACCACCAGCCTGCACCCTGGGGTTCTGTAGGGATCTGGGAGCCCTGGAGGATGGGTGTCAGGGCTGTGGTTGAGCTCTAAGCTAATGTGTTCCTTCCAGGGTCTTCTTTGAGGTTGCCAAAGTCACCCCCATGGACATGCTCAAGCTCGAGGAGGCACTCACTGGCTGCTAGCCCTACTCTGTAAATAAGCCTGTAAATAACGGGGTGCCCTCAAGCAGGGTGGCACCATGTACATAAATAATAGTAATTTTAACGGAGGAAGTGGGGGGGAAAAAAAGTCATGTGTAACTGTTAATAAAATGTGTTTGTCATACATGTTGGCACTGCTAACTGTGAGCCCCAACACTGTACTTCGCCTTGCTGCGATGAGACAGAGGGTGGGAGCAAGGTCATGGGTTGCATGATGGGGAGCAGGAATCTCAGGTATTAAGGCTGGAAAGGTATTGCCAATTCCCTCTCCCCCACCCCTCACCTTCCCCTTAGTAATGACAATATGTGAGCAGCAGCGATAAGTATCTTCTCTCCAGATATTTACACAGCTTAAATACCCATGTGGGGAAGGGGAAACTGCTTTGGCTCCAGCTTGAGCACACAGAGGGTGGCCCCAGCTCCTACAGTGACCTTGATAGGGCTAGACTGGTGGTCAGACCACATCACCTATGGGGTTAGACCTCTGCTTCAGTGTTTCCAGCCCCACAGGAGAGGGGAGAAGTAGTGGCTTCAGGGACACTGGGGACAGACAGATAAAGCGAGGCAAGCAAGGGGAGGGGGCTCCTTACATATGGGGCAGGGACCTGTTCCCCTACCCAACCCCTGTTCCTTGGGGGCAGCACCCGCCCAGCGCCTGGGCTGGGCTGGGCTGCTGCCCTGCTGTCAGCCTAGGGCAGGTTGCTGAGCTCCTTAATGGCCTGTAGGATCCTCTTAATGTGGCCCACTTTGGTGATCCCCAGGTCCTGCAGGAAAGAGAGAGGAGGTGATGCACTTGCAGGGGCAGCCCTAGGCTCCTGGTAGTGGACAAGCCAGGGTGGAGGATGAGGCACAGCCCAGATCCCCATGCTCTCCCTTGCTGGAGCATAGTGCTTGCTTGAAGCCCTCTGTCCTCTTGCAAGCACATCCCCATGCTTGAATGCAGGTGAGGGTAGGGTGCTGTTGATACTGCTTTGGACAGGTATATGGAGCTTTGCAAGCTGGAGGACCAAGGCCACCCCCCTCCCCTGCCTCCCAGCCCCTGTGCACAAGCTGCACAAGCTCAACCCTGTGGACCCACGTGTAGAGCCAACCTACCACCACGAGGGATAGGGAGAGGAGGAAGGGATGGAGGACACCATGCTCCCTGGGGCTGGGGGTCCCTCAGGAGGCACAAGGGGGTTGTACCTTCAGGTCTCTCCTCTCCAGCAAAATCAACTCTGAGCCCTGGATGTCATGTCGGATGAAAATGTCTCTGTATTCCCCTAAACCGAGTGCTTCCAGCCAAGCTGCCACCTCCTCGGAGCCCCACTTGTCTGCTAGTAGGGAGGAAAACCACAGTGGTGGACTGCTGGCACCTGTGGAGGCTGTGGGATGCACCAGGGCAGACAGCAGTGATGGCAGCCTGTGGTCAGCAGCCAGCATTCCCCCTTCCACCTCTGGCTCCGGCAGGGCCAGAGGCCAAAGCCTGCTCAGGCTGCAGAGGTCTCTCCTTTCCTTGGCTTACTTATGGAATACCTGAGCTGTTCCCCCTCAACCAGACCCCCAGTCGTGCACAAGGGACTTACCCAAAAAGTTGAGCTGTACCAGAGCCCCCTTCTCCCCCTTGCTGAGGAGTTATGGGGCTGGGGAGCTCTGCACATCTGATATCAGAAAAAGTAAACTATAAGGGGCTCTTGGTGACAGAGGCAGCCAGGCAATGCCCTGTTCCCGCTTCCTGAGGATCCTTCCCCCGCATGCCCAGAACAGGAGACTGAGGGATAGGTCAGCAAGACGGGTGTCCTTTCTAGGACAGACTGCACTACCTGTCTCTCCCTGGCACACTGCTTGCTTTACCTGGGAGTGCACTGTTGGTCTTCTGCTTCTGCAGCTTGTCCTTCTCCTTCCTGGGCTTGGGGATGTTGAGACGAAGCTTAAAGCTGCCCTTGCTGGCATTGCTGGCACCTTCCTGTGAGAAGCTGGGCTTGGTGGGGTGCTATAGCTCCTTGTGGCTAGACGGCGGGCTATGCCACACCCCAGTTCCTGTGCACCCACCTCCTCAGCAGGGTGGGCAATAGGGCCCAGCCAGTGGATGTCCAGCAGCCGCTGCAACTCCTGGCCCAGCACACTCAGGGGGCCGTGAAGTGCCTCCTCCTCCTGCGGTGAGTCCAGCTGTGGGGGACAGGGACCATACCCAACCCAGCTGCCACCCCCAGATGTACCAGCCTTGGGGGGGGCTTTGGGTGCTCTCCAGCCCCCCACTCACCGTCTTCCCTTCCAGGAATGCCCTGGTCTCAGCCCACAGCTCCTTGATGCTCAGCACAACCTCCACAGCCACATTCCTGCTGAGAAACTGGGGCACAGAGACATAATCTCTTGAGTGGCAGGGCCCCAGGGGGCCTAGGTAAAGGCTGCCTTACATTCCCAGCCCTAGCTCACCTCTGAGGTGCCAGCAGCTTTGTGGGAGAGGGCTTCACTCAGTGCCAGGGAGCTGGCATTGACTGCATGTGCCAGCTCTTGCTCCACAGCTTTGTGAGCCTTGGCTGCCTCATGGATCCTGCAGGTGACAGGGGCTGGAGGTCAGGATGCCTCTGGGCTGGGCAGGCACCTTTGCATGGCCACAGCACAGATCTCCCTTCCATGTGCCCACCACATTCCCCTTCCTGCAGTCTGACCTGGCAATGAGGGTCTCAGCGACCTGTGAGACCTGCTGCAAGAGGCTGCTCTCTTCCTCAGTCAGGTACTCCATGGACTGCTGGGAGCTGAGCCGTGGCCGTGTGGCTGCTCGGTAGCTCTCCCCTTTTTGCTTGTCCTCCCAAGACTTGAGGGTGCTTTCAAATGCCTATGGGGGGACAGACATGGCCCCTCTGAGATGGTCACACCTCCTCATGTCCCAGCATGATCCTGCTGAGCACCCCAAGCTCACCCGGTCCCTTGTCAGCATCTGGGCTCTGTTCTTGTGCTGGATTTTGATGACACCAGGTGGCTGGATCCAGGCCTCTCCATCCACCTGCACTGGGACACCCTCGTCCCCCCGGATGGTGATCTTCACCACACGGCACTGTGGGGCAGACAGCCCAGGGGTTTCATCAACAGCTGCCAAGCCGAGCACAGCTGCACTGCCTCAGGCTCCACTGCTGCCCCAAAAGCTTTCTGATACCACTTATGGTCCTGCAGGGTGCCTTGTCACTACCTGTGCAATGCGATGGTGCTGGAGGTTGATGACCCGTGACACGGCCATCTGGATGCTGCCAAAGACTGCCACCACCTCCAGCTTCTTGTCATCAAAGGATGGAGCGCCAAAGTTCTGTAGAGGACCACTATATGTGAGACTTCCAAAATGGGCTCATTTTGGGACCCAGCTTTTCCCCCATGTGGGCCCAAGACAGGGACACCCAAGCCCTAGGGTTTCTTAGGACTGGGGAAAGGACATCATGCCACCCAACTCATCTCATGGTACTGGCACTCACATTGTCCTCCTTGGTGCCTCCCCAGAAGTTGATGCCACCAGCATAGCTGGGGATGTTGAGGACAGCAATGCCCTGCAGGCTGGGCAGTGAGATGGGCACCCCGTCACACTGCAAGAGAGGGCTGAGCCTAGGGGGCTGCTGTAATACTGCCCCTCCCACCCTGTCCCTGTTCTCCCAGCCCTGTACCTCCAGTTGTACCCGCTGCTCCAAATTCTTGTATGTGCGCTGCAGGAGCTCCTTCGTGCCTAGCACCCCATACCACATCATGTTCTTGGTGCGGCTGCTGTGGGGTAAAGCGGAACAGATGAGGAGCTGTGGGCTCCCCACTGCCTGTCACGGGTTCCGCACCCTTCCCAGGGCACTGGGAGGAACAGTCCTGGACTGCTGGCCCCACTTAGTTTCCCCAATTTCTGCTGCCTCCCAGGAAAGCTAAGGTGCAGCATGTTGCACCCGGATTTCAACCCTTCCATGCCAGCACGGCAACGTCCCTCTATCCAGGTGCAGAGCAAGTAACTCCAACCAAGCCCTTATCTCTTCACCCCTTCTGAGGTGTTTGCAGCCTGCTGCCAGGGGGTGCTCATTCCAGCACTGGGTGCAGGTACAAAATCTGCTGCAGAAAGGATCCCCCGCACAGTAGCACCAAGTCACCCCCTTGGCTCCCAGCATCTTGATGGGCCCTCCTGGTGCAGGCATCAGAGAGGCAGGGCTACGTGTTTTTCCTGGGGGAAACCTGGGGGGTTCCAGCAAACCTGCACTTCTTGGGGTGCTCATCGCGTTTGTTGTTGAACTCCAGGGAGATCTTTGCATCCAGGCCGATGCCAAAGTAGTTATTCATGACGCATTTTTCCAAGAAGTGTCTGAAAGCAGCAAACAGGGAAAGCAGGTTGAGTAGTAGCTGCACATGGGTGATTCTGGGTTGGCACCAGAGGAAGGGGTCTAATACCCATTGGAGCAGAATGACTGGCACTAGGAAGCCTGACCAAAGCTAGCAGGGGTGGCTGCATTTCCCTCAGCTGCCATGGCAGGACACCCATGGCACAGCCAGGACCTGCCTGCACTGGGCAGGCAGGAGCTCCAAGCATCAGCCAGAGATCCCACACAGGCAGGCTCCCCCAGCATGGGCACTGCTCGGCCAGGGAGGGCCTGGTACCAGGGATGCCACACTGGTGGGCAGGGGCTGCTGCAGCAGCCTTTTCCAAGGGGCAATGTGGTACCGGCTCTGCTCCTGCTCTATGATGGGCAGCAAGAGTGAGCCAGGGTCTCCAGGGTAGGCAGAACACTTGACTCACAGGGTGCTGGGGTCTTCAGGGAATTGCAAGCTGCCAAAGGTGTCTGGCCGTTCCAGGATGATGGAAGAAGATGCAGAGGTCACTGTCACACGCTGTGAGCCTGGCCAGGGTGGACAGGGAGGTAGCTGCCACATGCATTCTCACCCGGAGCCCCTCCCATGGCTCACGCCCTTGCCCCCACAAAAAGCCATGTGCCATGACGGCATCTTACTGAGCTTCTCCTCCTCCTTGTTGAGCTCCTCCGAGCTGTCCTTCCTAGGGCCCACACTGCCCTGGTAGGCTTGTGTCTGCTTGTTCTGCTCATCCACAGCTGGATCCAAAGAGGAGGATGACAGGGAGTCTAGGCAGCCCTGTGGCCCCTCCTCAGCTCAGCCCTGTGGGCTCGTGCCAGGAAGGACCCAGGTTGGGGCGGGCCACTGATACCATCCCAAGGAGCCCAGGGGAGAACAAAGGCACGGGTCCAGCACCAACCCACTGTGGCTTCACAGCCCCTGCCAGGCTGCTGCTGCAGCAGCATCAGGGAAGCTGCCAGCTCCCACCACCCCCTCACCTTTCTCTGTCTGCTCAATGATTTGCCGCAGGGCTTTCTTCAGGCTGTTTGCCCGCAGCATGAGCTGCTCCTTGGATTTGAAGATGCGAGGCATGGGGTTGGGGTTGAAGCTGCCACCTTTCACCTGGTCCTTGACATCAGAATGAGTGGCCTGTGCCATTTCTTCAGGGACCATGATGGCCTGAGCCTCCTCATTCAGCTCCCGCACCAGCGAGTCCAGCTTCTCATTCAGCATGGCGCACTGTGTGATACCTACCCCACTCAGCACCTGGCACAAGCTGCTGCCTCCCACCAGTGCTGGGTGCTTCCCTGGGCACTATGAGTGCCTGGATACTCCCAAGCACCTGGACACCTCATGCCTGGGCACCCCAAGCATGGCACACCTCACTACATGCACAACAAGCGCATAGGCCCACGGAGCAGCCCCTCCCCAGCTCAGGGGCTGTACTATTTGCATTACTCAGCCCTCCAGCTCCCCTGCAACACACCTTCCGTGCCATCAGCTCAGCCTCCTGCTTGTTCTCTGTTGCCCTTTTGTAAGCCCGCCCAACTTCAGTCACAAAGTCATTCACAGTGCCACAGAGGAACCTGCCAAGGGAAGTGGCCAGAGGTCAAGAGGGGCATGGCCAGCAAGGCACAGTTGCCAGCCAGGGGGACTGCTGGGATATCACCCGCTGCTCCCAAGGGGCAGCACCAGGATTATCTGCCAGGCACTAGCACAGCTGGCAGGTGCCAGCCTGGGACACCCTGGCAGAGAGGGGTGCAGTGTCCCTGGGGACATGCCCCAGCCCAGCAAGAGGGCTCTAGCACCCCCATCAACAGCCCTCTCCTTACTTTGCAGAGGAGATCACCACTGAGTGTTTGTCCGACTCCAGGATCTTGGCCAGGTGGAAAGCAACAGAGTCAGCATAATGGGAGATCTGGGCCTGGGGGGCACAGGTGGACACATTTGGAGCCCTGCCATCCTGCCATGTGACACGCTCAGGGATGGAGCTTTGCCCAGTCAGCCTTGGACTGGGGATGACCAGCCCACTCCCCACCCCTGAGGGCAGCCATGCTCATACTGCTGGGCAGAGGGGAGATCAGTCACAGCAGGAGGCAAACTGAGGCAAGGGGCTGAACAGAAGCACACAGAAGAGTCCAAAACAGCTGGCCAGTGGCAGGCTAGCTCTACCTCACCTGCTGCCTGCTCCCAGCTGCACATTCCAGGCTGAGACCTGCCAGGCTCATTTCATTGCATGCGGCTGACTGCCAGCCTCTTCATACCCCAGTCCCCAGGAACCCCCAGCATGACCTCTTCCTGTGCCATCCCTCCCTATGTGCCCCCGAATTGGCTAATAGGTTGAACAGGAGCCTGTCCTCCAGCCTGCTCTTCCCGTTTTGAGCCCCCAAATGCCAACAGTTCCCACCTGGATGTTGGAGTCCCCATTTTCCTCCTCCTTCAGGGCTGAGCGGGACTGCTTGGGGGCCTCATAGGTCAGCACACTCCACCTGCCAAGGAGAAACCATGGCTGCTTGCCATCTTCTGGTCCTCTAGCACAGGGACAGGCAAGGAACTGGGACAGGCTGCCCAAGAGATGCCAAGGTAGGTGGGGACAGAGGCAGGTATTCCATGCCCTGCTCACCGGTCCAGCATCTTGGTGGTGGCCCTTTCCAGCTTCTCCAGGATCTGCAGCAGCTGAGTGTCATCGTCACACAGGCTGCCCCAGCCCAGGACCCGTGCCAGGTCATTGCCAGTCCCCAGTGGCAGGACACCCAGCTGACACTGCAGGAGAGAGACAGAGTGGGGGACTCAAGCAGCCCTCAAAGGCACCTGTGACACCCCCAACCCTGCCATGCCCATTGTTCATTAGCACCTAGGGTACACAGAGGGGTCCCAGTTGGGCTGGGTGCCAGTACTGGGGATGGTGCCAGCCTGCATTAGCAATGCCAGGCGCTCCCACTCACCTGTTTGTGGAGTCCAAGGGCATCGATCTCAGAGAGCACCCAACCCACACTGCCATCCCCACCACACACCAGGATTCTGAAGGTGGAGAACTTCTGGAAGAGGCGCAGCCTGGGTGGGAGGCAAGGAGAGAGGGACTGGGCACTGTGCCAGATGCCCTCTGGGATCCCACCAAGGCAATTCCAGTGTGCTCAGGCAGGTGCTTACCCCAGGTGTGGGCCCCCATTCATGAGGTCAAAGACTTGGGCTGGGTTGAGGAACTGCTTGAATTTGCGCAGAAACTTGACGCCCTGGTTGTCACCGCTCTTGGAGTTGACAAAGGCTAGGAGAGGGCTGGAGCAGGTTGAGGGGCAGGTGGCTTTCCAGAAACCTGCAGTGAGCCCAAACACATGAGCCCCAGCTCTCACTCCCCACAGACACTTCAGGAGAGCAGAGTGTTGTCACTCCATCTGTGACAAGCCAAATCTGTGGGGTGCTGGGGCAGGAGGGGCAGCAATGGGGATGTCTGGGGGATGGTGAGGGGCAGAGGGAAGAGAAAGCACTGTGCTTTTAAAGAAATGAGATAGGGAAAGAAATGTGCCCAAGGCAGAGAAGGATTGACAGCTGGCCCAGAGCCCGCACCCATCTCAAGCACATCTTGGCTATCCCAGTCCCCTGGCTAGTGTCTGCAGGCTCCTTCCCTTGGCAGACCCAGCAATGCTGCAGCTGGGACCGCATCAGCTGTCACTGCCACTGGCCCCAGCCCCAGAGCCATTGCCCTCAGAGCCCTGTGGGCTGCAACCAGGAGCCCCAGCACCCCCACCACAGCAGGAACATGGAGGCAACATCCCCAGAGCCCACCGCCTCCTTGCCTGGCCACCTCTCCCTCTCCACTCCCAGCCCAGCCGAGCAGAGCAGATCAGTAACACAAAACCCTGGGAGCTGCTGAGTCAGAGCGTGGGCTGCAGCAGAAAAGCTCACTGCCAGCAGTACCCATATGCTGGAGCAGGACAGTATGGTAGGACAAGGGGGGGACTAAAGCCTTGCTAAGCTGTGCCCAGTCAGGTGGGCAACAGTCACAGGCATGGATGTCTGGGCTGCTGGAGAGGGAGAGGGCAGAGATGCTGCCAGGAATCAGCCACCAGCAGCCAAGGCTCTGGAGCTGAGGAGTAGCTGCATGATGGTTACCCTGACAGCATCCCAATGAGTAACGAGAGGCAAATGAGCCACTGACTGAGCTGAACAGTGAGAAGCATTAAAGAACAAAGAAAGAAATATCTGGAGGAGAAGAACAGATTTTGCTCAGCGGAGGCCAGCTGGGCCTCTCAGGAGAAGGAGATAGCCAGGGGTGTCCCCCCACGCTCCACATGGCTTCTCCCCGCAGTGTCCCGTGCCAGGGCAAAGCTGCGCTCTGCACTACCAAAAAAACAGCTGAGCTTCAGACACTGGGAAATAACCCAAGCAAGAGCTTCATCCTGCCTTGAGAGATGCTGAACCATTGTTGAGGTGCAACAGAAGACAGCCCACCTCAGGGGAGTAGGGCTGGCACCACTGACCCCAACACAGAGGGACCATGTCCTGAGCCACTGCAAGAGATGGCCTGGCAGGAGCAACTAAAGCCACATGTGGGCAAGAAGTGCCACCTCAAAGCCCATAGAATACCACCAAGCCCTGGAGCAGAGTGCAAGGCCACAGCCTTCAACCAAGGGAGGGGCGTTGACTCTGGAGCCTACAGATGGTACTGTTCCTGCTGCCCCACAAAACAGGCACAGTGCCGCAAGTCAAAGCCTCCAGAGGAGCTCAGAGAGCTCAGACCCCTATCCCAAACAGCCTGTTCCCTCCACCAGACCAGTCCTGTGTTCTCCAAGACTCACCATCAGAATCGATGCTGTTCAAAGCAGTTGGTGGGATGATGGACACTTTGTACTGGCCCAGGGGGCACCTCTTGCCAAGGAGCTCCTTGCAGGCGCTGTGAACCTGGGAACACAGGGACACCTGTATAAGCAAAGCTGGGGTCACAGCACCGAAGTCCCCAGCATCAGCTTTCCCAGAGACGCACACAGGAGGGGCAGTGCTGTCTGTGCTGGGAGAGGGGTGGGGACAGGGATGGATACATCCTTACGATAGCCTTGCACCAGAGACATCGCCAGTCCTGCAGCCTCCGGACACTGCCACAGGTCCGGTCACACACAGCGCAGCGCGCGCTGACGGGCAAGTTCCCCTCCAGCCACTGATGGGGCATGGCCACCTGCAGAGAAGGGCAGCCACCAATGGCATCCTGCACGCTTGAGGGACATTGTCATAGGCCACCTCTTTCCCAGGCACCATGGAGGCAGTGTCGCACAGCAGGGCAAGGCAGGTCAGGGATCCCTCCCATGTCCTCTCATCCCTGCCTTCCTGGCCCCTTGAAGCCATTGGCACATGAGGCAGGGCAGACATGTCCCCAGAAAATGTCTGGAGGTGGCCCCGCTTGGACAATAAAAAGGGATCCTGATACAGGGTGTCAGAGGACGTGTCCCCAAGCTATGTCCCTACAGAGCCAAGCACAGAGGCCACACAGTGCAGGGGACAGCTACGGTTTCCTCCTGCTTTCTAATCTGGGAACAGCGAGGCCAGATCTGCTGGTGGCTCTGTCCTGCCAGGATCCCTGACTGGGACTCCTCTGCTTACCCCATCCTCATCCTCGATGATTTCAACGCCAATGGAGGCCAGGGTTGTCCACTTGCAGTTGTTTGTGGCTCTGACAGCACAGCGCTTGTGTGCCTTGAACTTGCAGACTGCATGGAGGGGAGCAGTGAGGAACAGGGAAGGTCCTCACAGCATGCACAGCCCTGGTCCCAAACCCCTCAAGATGGCAGGCAGTGGGCATCATCCTGCACCTCACCTATTCTGGCCCAGCCTTAAGAGGCTGCTCTGCTCTGATCCCAGCCCCTGCCCACCTCCCAGCAGGACCCCAGTACTGACCTTCACAGGAGAGGCCATGGGAGGTGACCCCTGGAAGAGCTTCACGGCACACATTGCAGAAGGTGGGGCGGGCATGGGAGCAGGCGTACCAGTTGTGCATGCCCGAGAAGTGCTCCATGTTGAACTGTGTGGCCTGGAGACACAGCCCTGCCCCCTCAGTGCCTGGGACCCTCAGCTGGCACTCCCTACCTCATGGCCCCCTGAGTCCCCCCAGCCCAACTCCTGTCCTCCTGTGGGACTACACCAAGGACAGCAGCTCTTGTCTGGCAGTCAAAGGCACCCAGAGGGAAACATACTCCACATGGAAATATGTATCCACGCAGCCCCTTGCCCACATCACCTCATGGATCTCCCACTTCTGGACAGATTTCAGGGTGGTGATCCAGTCCTCCATCTCTTTCCGGTTCTCCGCACATAAGATGAGCTTCCGGAATGGTGTGATCACCTGCAACAGCCACCATCCCCACATTCTCTCACAAGGCCACTGCCAGGCCAGCCAGAACCCAGCACAGACCCCAGCAATCTCTGGCACGCCAGTGCCACCTCCAGCAGCAGGAGGCCATGCTATGGAGTGCCCCATGGCTCTGGGGGGATGAGGGAGGTCTGCAGTGCCTCTCCACAAGGTGCCGAGGTCTCCACAGGGTGTGGTTGGTAGCCCCACACCTCCCTCACCGTGAAACTGTTGTTGATGTTCTTGGTGCTGGTCTCGGCCACACTGGCATCAGACAGGTCCACCTCGTCGAAGATCAGGGACTGCAAGGGAGAAAGCAGAGTCCCAGTCCACCAGGCAGGGATCTCTGTCCCCTCCTGGGCTGGCAGGCTCAGGCAACCCCTGACTGAGCATGCTGGAAGTGCCCCCAAGCCTACCTTGGCATCCTTTGCATAATAGAGTGTCCTGCCCCGCAGCTTGAAGTATCGTCTCTTCCACCTCTGGAAGGAGCTCGTCTGCTTCAGCAACAGCCCCTCCTTTACGCTCTTCTGCAGAGACCACAGCGTCCTGAGCTCCCATAGACCCCAGGATCACCAAAGCCACCATTTTCCCCTGTGATACCAGTCCCTGGGTCCCCAGGAGCAGATTGAACATTCTGGGGCTCACTCTCTGCTGCATATATCAGGGCAAATTACATTCCCTGCCCACTATTGCCTGAGCACTGAGCACTCCCTGTGATCCGGAAGGATGCTGCTGGGCATGGCAGGGCTGGAAGATGCAAGTCTCCAGCAGTGCAGAGCCTCCACTGTTGATGCTTCCTCTCCATCCCCAGGGCAGTGCCTGGAGATCCTCACCCTGCTGCAGCTCCCTAGAAGCGAAGGGCAGAACTGGGGCCAGGAGAGCTTCCTTTGAGGGGACACCAGTGCCCCAGAGATACCAGGACTGCATCTTGGAAGTGGCATTACCTGGGCACTGTGGACCCAGCCAGTTAGGAGAGCAGACAGCCAGGGAGCAGCCAGCTCTGCCTGGCCCCCACAGTCCCAGGAGGGGACAACCTGTGGCTGAGGGTAGCCCGCAACAGGCAGAGCATCCTCTGCAGCACAGCACAGCACATCACTGCAACCTGGCTGCCTGTCCTCTGCCCTCCCCGAAACACAGCACCTGCCAATATTTACCGTCCTCGCAGTGGTGTTTACAAGACTCAATTAATTAGTGTTTGCAACATGGCTATGAGCCTGAGTGGGGCGGCAGAGATGCTCTGGCACTGCCTCATCTCTGATTGTATCTTCTTTAAACACCACCAGCAGCCCCGTTCAGCTGCTTCTCTGCAATTAGCTGCCACAGCAGTTGTATCCAATCCAGGCACACGATGACAAGCCACATTTAACGGCAAATTAGCACTGGGCACGAGGGCACAGCGAGAGAACCATGGCCCTGCGGCTCTGCACTCCCATGCCAACCCATGTGCTGCAAGAGGTGGCACCTGCCAGCCTGCAAACACACCAGCTTCAGGACTCAGCATAATCTACTGCCCCATGTCTCTGAACAGGATGGCCAAAGCACTAGGAACAGCAGGAGCCTTCAGTCACAAAGAAGTCAAAACCACACCTGGGGTGCTCCCTGAGCCTCAACTCCCCAAATGGCTAACCCTCCCAAACCTCCCTGGAGCACCCACCATATTGTTCCCTGCTCTCTTCCAGCTTGGAGTTTTAAGAGGGATGTTTTAAGCCTTTATCATGCCCCAAGACTGGTGCCGAGTTTGGCTGTGGTCAATCACTACGATGCCTACAAGTGTCTGCGCAGGTTCAAACAGCCCAGTTGTCCCCAGTGCCAGCACCCTGGGACACACTGCATCCTTTTCCTGGCCTCTCAGCTGTGAGTGCACAGGGGTCCTTCCAGTGGGGTCCAGCTGTGACCCCCAGATCCACACACAAACCATGCACCCTAGCAGTTCTTGTCCCCCACCAGGCAGGGACAAGCCAGGGTCCTGCCATAACCAGGTGGGATCCAGCCCCAAACGCCACATCCACCCCACCTGGCTGCACTCATCAGGCACAGGGGCTGTGTTTGCTGCAGTCGCTGCAGTTTCTCCAAAGGACAGGCAGTGTGCGACAGTAAGGAGTGGCTTGGGGTCTGTGACAGGGGTAGCAGGACAACAGGATGACAAGGAGAAGGAAGAAGAGGCAGGTCCATGATAGCACCTCAGGGCTATCACAGCAGACGCTGGAGCCAGCTGGGCATGGGCACTCTGCCTGGCTCCAAGGTCACGTGGGTGCCAGGATACTGCAAGGACGATTGCCCGGGAAGGTTGCACCCATCCTGCAAAGGAGGGTCAGAGCTGAAACACCCCCAGCAGCAGCTCCTGACAGACATCAGCAAAAAGGCATCACCCAGCTCCACAATGTTACAGTCCTGGCCATTCCAGGGACAAGATGCAGCTGCCCTGAAAGGCAGAGTCCCCCACCTTCACCACAACACCCATCAGAGTTTTACAACACTTGCAGTACCATGGCTGGGGGGAGTGTGCCTCAGTTTTCCACCAGTGAAGACTAATCCCTAGCATCCAAACATGGGGTGACAAAATTGGTACAGAGAAGCTCAGGAGCCACCTCTCCCCACACCCACCCTTGGGGGCTGCTTTGGGCATCAAAGCCCAAGCCCTCTGCATGGCCATGTGCGGCATCTTGCTGTCCAGCTCCTCATGTCATTAGCTGCCCATCTGAGCTCCATCATCCCTGGTGTTTGATGCTCCATTGGTGCCAGAGTGTTTTCCCCCTCCAAAATGAGCCCAGCTGTCCCATGCTGCCTGGGCAGGCACACAAGTCTGGGGTGCCAGAGGGCTGTTTCGGGATCTCACTGTGGTGAGCCACCCACCTACCTCATTTTTTGACCATGGGTCTCAGCCAGGAGCACCTGCTCCACCTGCTGGGGTAGGGAACAGTTCCCAAATGGCTCTGTGGTTTTGGACCCCTGCTTTTGGAATGAAGAAGAGGAGGAGACCTGAGAGGCACCTGATAGCTAAGGCCAGTAGCAAGCCCAGCCACACAGTGGGAAGCCACACTGTAGCAGCATTGCTGAGTGAGCCCAGTGCTTTCCCTTTGCAAACAGGAAAGGGGTGGGGATGGCAAGGGCAGACAGGCCATGCTAGGATGGCATCACTCCTGCTGTGCTGACTCCCCGAAGCCCTGTCCAGGGCTCCAGGGTCATCACAATAATACCTATAGTAGGTGGCTATTAGGTACCCTAGAGCTTGAAAGAACTGAAGTTGAGCACCTACAGGGACTGCCTCTTCTTCCTGGAGAGTTTCGGGGACACTGACAGCCCCTGGACACTGGGCTGGAAGCTCTGCACAGCTGTAAGCACAGTGTGCCACCCACACCCCAAAACAAACCCAAGCCCCTGCACTCACCCCAACCACAGCTTTTCTGTCTGGAGAGCCCCAGGATGCACTGCAGAGAGCCTTAGCAAAGCCGGCACTGGCTTCATCTCAGCAACAGAGGTGGCACACTTAGAGCCACATACAACCTTGCCCAGCAATCAGCCAGAGGCCAGCTCCCCTGTGGGGCTCTGTCCCAGCATTCCACTGCCCCCTTCCACGGTCCCCCCCTGCTCTCTCCAGCCCAGGGGACTCAGCACCAGCACTGGGGTGATCCTGGAGGCAAACGGCAGGAGGGCAAAGGCTGGAATGAAACCATACAGCATCTCCAGACATACTACCACCTCCAGCTCAGATGCAACTGAAGTGGCAGTGGCAGCAGAGCCTCGCAAGGGACACAACTAAAAATGGCTCTGGGAGGATGGCCAACGATGTGGCCTGCCAGGACTGGGCTGGTTCCCAGAGGCCATCATGCCACCGGCTGGCTGTGTGCTTGGCACAAGCAGGGGGGCTTGAAGGGCAGCCCAGGGGAGCTCAACACCCTCCAGCAGGGATTCTTCCAGGTCAGGCTACAACCCGAAATGCCAGCCCTTCCTTCAGCCCTAAAGCAGAGCTGCAGGATGCTGCTTTGCTCTGTCACTCCACTCTCCCAGCTCTGCCACCGCCATTCCTGGGAAGAGCCCATTGTGCAGCCAGGTCTGACCACAGCTGGAGGGTTCTCCTGCTAGGATCAGCTTGAACAGTAAAGGAGCACCTGGAGAAGAGCCAGGAAGGTTGTTACACAGGAATGCTGGCACATATGGCTGGTGACCACCACACTGTCTGCCCACATAGCTGGCCACCCTACACCACTCCTGAAGGGATATACTTGTCCCTGTGACCACACGATGCCTCACCCTGTAGGAGGAGAAGAGAAAGAGGATAACTTGTCAACACACCAACCTGCATTGCACCAGCATCATTCCAGGCAGCAACCCTCCTGCTCCAAATGCAGCAGCCCGCTGGGCACAAGCCGGAGTCCAGTTGTATCAGAGCTCATCCCCCAGCTGAGACAGCAGGCACCAGGATAGCAGGGGAAAGCTGGCAGCCCTCAAATAGCCCAGATGCAGGGCCTCCACCAGCTGCTGGGCACCCCGTGGGCAGGAGTCAGTTGGAAACCTTATCAGGCTTTGTGACACAGCAGAGCTCTTCCCGGACTGGGCAGTCAGGGGGCTCGGTGCCTGACGGGTGCTATGGCCCCACAAGCTCAGCTGCTCCCAGAGGATGGAGCTTTCTGCCATTGCAAGACCAACCACAATATCCCTTCCCCATGCTGGGTAGGTGCTTGAGAGGAAATTCCAGCAGCAGTCCTGACAAGCTATCACATGGTGCTCACAAGGCCAATGAAAGGGGACAGAGAATTAACAGCAGGAGAGGAATGAAGAAAGGAGCCCCCAGAAGAAAGGCAATCCCCCCCTACACCTCATCTAGCAGCCGCTTTTTAGAAATGAGGTCATGCTTCCCTATCCACAGCTGCATCGGTCCCCAAGCATCCTGCTGGAAGGCCTCGCACATTAGCCCGACCCTTGCTGGTTCCCCTCTGCCCCTTGTGCCCTCCCACTCTGCCCAGCAGGGGTGGGCAAGAGCTGATGGGCAAGAGGACATTCGCATAATGGAAAAAGTGAGAGGGGAGAGGGCACAGTGCTTGAGAAACATCACAAACATCCGGCTAGTGACACTGGGGCTATCTTCACACCCCAGGCACCAGCTTGGTGAGTCCTGATTAATGAGAGCAAGCCCAGCCCCTTTGGTCTCAGTGTTTTCTTGTGCTGAGGTGCAATTTCCTATTTTATCATCTCTGTCCATTGGCAGACATCACCAGAAGAGCCTAGTTCCCTCTTTGCTGCACCCTCCCTTTCAAAAACTGGGGACTCCTTGGTTACAGACTCTTCTCAAGGTTGAACAGTCCCAGCTCTCCCAGGCGCTCTCTGTATGAGAGATGATCCAGTGTCCCACCAGTGTCAAGTCTGGAGGATGCACTGCCCAGGAGCCATGGTCCATCCTCCTGCTGCAGGAGAAAGGTTTCCAGGCCTGGCCCCAGCAGTTCTACCTTGCTTTCTTCATCTTTTGGCCAGGATTTAGCCCTCAGTGGGCAGCCTTGCCCATAGCCTGGCTCTACAGCACTGCCTCACCAGGCTCCCAACACCCCGGTATGCAGAGGTACAGCTTGCCCCATTCCTGGGGCACCCTGAGCCTGCAGGATGCTCAATGCCTGCAGCAAGGACAAGGAGCCCTCATTCCCCAGGGTACCAATAACCCCACTGACCCCCCTGAGCCCCATGGGAGGATTCTGGTGAGTACCTCAGCCCCACCAAGCAGCTGTGATGCATCTCAAGATCAGGAATTCAGGAACATGATCCCCCTTTCCAAACAGCAGACAAGCCATGGGGGCCCCTGACCACCATGGCCATGCACATTGTGCCCACACCACAAGCAACCCTGGATTCCTGGCATGAACCCCACTGTGCCCCCCTTGATGTCTCCACCTCCCAGCTCCGGTGCAATTATCCCAGGACCTGTCGTTCACTGAACCAAACAGCACTGCTGGATCACTCTCTGCCTCTGCTCAGCTGCTGGGAGAACCTGTGCTGGTGCAGTGCCAGGAAATGAATGACCCAGCCACATGGGCAGGATGTGACCCACAACCCCCAACAACTCAAATGTGTTGGTGCACCCCAGAACCAGTGCCTCCTCTCTCACCTTCACCTTCTCTCCAGGCCCAGCCCTAAAGGGACCAGTGCCAGGAAGCAGCATCACATACCCCTCCCACACTGCCCTTGCACACCTAAAACCTGGTACGAGCAACAGGCAGCCCCCAGATGCACTGAGGAAGAGGAGGAGCATCAACAAGACCCCATCCATCCAG
>JACBWW010000039.1:7309054-7368449 GCA_020086605.1 Lanius collurio
AGCATGCGGGCACAGCGGGCACCCGCGCGCCGCCGCGCGCATCCGTGTGCGGCACCCGCGCGGGCACAGGAGAGCACGTGCACACACGTGTGCACTGCCCGCCCACGCGGGCACGGCGGGCACACCCGGCGTGGGCGTGCTCACGCACCACCACCGAGCACATACGTGTGCACACTCCCGCACGCACCCAGGCACGCACAGCCGCGACGTGGGCACGCACACACACACCGCCGCCATGCACATACGTGTGCACACGCTCACACATGCACGGGCAGGCACGGCTCAGGCATGAGAGTTCATGTGCACTGCCACCGTGCACAAACGGATGCTCCACTCACATGGGCACATGCATGGGCATGGGAGAGCACGTGCACCACTGCAGTGCACCTGTGTGTGCACCATCCACATGAGCAGGGCCAGCACATGCACAGGCATCACAGCCACACACGTGTGTACACCATCCACACAGGCATATGCACAAGTGAGCACATGCATGGTTTCCATGTCAATATGTATGGTCACAGACCACATGCACAAGCCTGCACACCCCAGGCATGGGAAAGCACATGCATCATGTGCATCCACATAGATGCATGTGGGCATGGGTGAGCACATGCACTGCCACTGTGCAAATATTTGTGCATTCCCCACATGAACAAGGGTGGGCACATGGCTGGCATGGGTGAGCATTCACACTGTGGCCATACACATTTTTGTGCACATACCCACATGCGCACCTGAGGCACAGGTGAGCATGTGCACCTTTGCCATGCAACCATATGGGCATATGGCGACACATGGAAGCACAGCCAAGCACATGATGCCTCCACACACTTACTTGTACACACACTTCCACATGCACACAAACATGTACTGGCAGCCCAGAAAGCCACCCATATCCTGAGTGCATCCCCGACAGGGTGGGCAGCAGGATGGGGGAGGGAGCTTCTCCCCATCTGCTCTGCTCTGGCAAGATGCCCAGGAGTGCTGCCTCCAGCTCTGGGGTCTCAAGCGCAAGGACGATGCGGAGCTTTTGGAGCAGGTCAAGAAGAGATCATAGAGATGCTCTGAGGACTGAAAACCATCTACTGTGGAGACAGGCTATGAGATGTGGGGTTGTTCAGCCTGGAGAAGAGAAGGCTCCGGGGAGACCTTGAAGTACCATTTCAGTATATCAAGGGGGCTCCAAAAGGAGAGTTTTTCACTGGGCATGTCGAGATAGGACAAGGGGAACAGTTTTAAATTGTTCTGTGGTGTGTTTGGGTTAGATAAAGAGGAAATCCTTTTCCATAGGGGTGGTGAGGCACTGGCACAGGTTGCCCAGAGAAGCTGTGACTGGCCCATCTTTGGAAGTGTTCATTGCCAGGCTGGATGGGGCTTGGAGCAACCTGGCATCCCTGGAAGATGTCCTTGCCCATGGCAGGGGGAGTTGGACAGAATGTCCTTCAAAGATCCCTCCCAGCCCAAACCCTTCTGTGACTCTGTGGTGTGACTGCATAGAACATGCTCCAGAGTGTGTTGGAGCACACACACATGCATGCACACATGGGGATGTGCCACCAAACAGTCCACGTCTAGGGAGAGAGGGTCTCACCTCACTTTCCACCCCACAGTGTCCCCTGTGCTCATCTCTCACCCACTGCTGCTCTGGGCTCTCCATGCTGACAGAGACCCATATCCCCTCCTTCCTGCTGGGCCATGCTGTCCCAGCCCAGGGACAGGGAGGGCTCTCTTGTCCCTTCCCAATGCATGGCTTTGCCTTTTGGGCTGTAATGGACTGTGGGAGTGAGGGGGGGCCACTATGGGGTTTAGACTTTTATGCTCCAGGATTCTGCATCTCCCACTTGTGGCAGGGGTCTCTCAATAAAACATCACTACCTGCCATGTGATCATCCTTCCCCAGCTCAGGTATATGGGATATCGTGAGGCAGATCTGGGACCTGTAAAATGGAGAGATCATCGCGATAGGGAGACAGACACCAAGGCCAGGAGCTACCTCACCTTTTGTGAGTTCTGTTTGCACCTCTGCGAGACTTAGGACCCTGAATACTATGATGGGCCTGCTAGCATGCATCTCCTCTGAGGTGCCACAAAGGGATCCCCATGACACCCCATGCCATGGCCTCATCCAGCACTGAGGACCCCAAGTACCCTGTGACCTGGCTACGACACCAGGCCTTGGGCCAACTGTCATACCTGGCAGCAGCTGGACAGAGGGGCAACGGGGTTTGGAATGGGTCATGGGGCACAATTTCCCTGAGCCTGCAGTTATCCATATGCAAGGGCTTGCACAAGCAGCCCTGTGAACTCACACTTACACACATGTGCATGCACTCACCCATATGTGCATTTGCTCACTTGCATGTGCACACACACATGCATGCATTCACATGTGCACATCATACATAGGACAAGTTCCCCTGTGTGTGTGTTCACCTGCATGTGCAGTCACTCACCACTAGTACTTGTGAGCAGCAGCATGGGACTATGCCCTTCCCTGTGCCCTGTACACATGTGCTCACAAATATGGCATGTGTTTAACTATGTGAACATGTGTGCTCACAGGCGTGTGCATGCATTCACCTATGTAAGTGTTCAAGTGCGTGCACTCACCTGCATAGGCTTGTATCCCCTGCGTAGCCACATGCTCGTGCTTCCGGCCACGCGCTGAAAAGCTCCCATGCGCGTGCACGCGTGTATCCCATTGTGCACTCGCCTACACTCGCGCCCGCGCACTTGTGCTCAAACGCACGGATTCACATTGGAGCACCCCCGGCGTCCTGTCCCAACACCTGTGCACGCGCACGCGGCCGCACGCCTCTGCCCGCCCCCGCGCGCGCGTCCGCGCACACCTGCGCTCCCGCACCCACATGCATGCACGTGCTCTGCCGGAGGACTGGCGCCGCCCAGCGGCCGCCACTACCCCTGCGCTGCCCCGGGCAGTGGGGGCGCGAATGCGGGGTGCCCGGGCCGCTCCATGCGACCGGCGAGCAGAGAAGGCCCCAAGGCAGGCACTGGGCACCACCCTGCCGTACCGCGGTGAATCGGGGCACCCCAGAACAGGCCCAGCAGCAACACAGCGACAACCCCCCGGGCACGACCACCCCCTCGCCGGGGCTGCCCCAAAGGCTCTGGCAGCGATGCCCTGGCAAATTGCCAGGAAAAACGCTGAATCTTCTATCCAAGTGCTGTGACCTGTACATGCATCCCTGGGAAAGGGTCCAGGCACTGACCCATGCCTCAACTCAGCCTAGGAGCACTGGGTGCAGAAGACACACAGCCTACAGCTGCACTTCGGGTGTCCCCTGTGCCATGGGGGTATTCAGCTCCCAAGACCTTGCCAAGGCTTAGTTCATACCAGCTGGAGCAACTACCCCCTCCCCGCTCCGGTGCCACTTGTTGGGGCACAGGGACAAACCATGCGAGACACAGCTGGGACAGAGGTGCAGCTCCTGCTGCTTTACTGTGAGAGGTACAATGGCACACAGTAACATGCAGGCCCTGGCAGCTCCTCCAGCACAGGGTCCAGGAGAGCAGCATGGCACCCAGTGGGTGCAGTCTTTGGTACTAGCAATGATACTGGGGGTGGCTGAGATGGAGGGAATGCTGAGGACCCCACTCCTGCCAGGCACCATCTGACAGTACAGCCAGGCAGGTGTGGGGTGTAGTGTTTAACAGGCTATGGTTATCTCAGAGCAGGGGCAACAACACAGGGGGGCTGCTGCTGGGGCACACAGGCAGGCATAGCTGCTGCCTGCATCCTGGGGTTGGGTGGTCCAGCTGTGGAGCCACCCCAAAGCGCTGCAGCCCACCTGCCTCCCCAAAACGTTTATCCCCCTGCCCCAAGTTCCTGCTGGTTGCATTTAACTGTGCAAAATCAGTATCGAGGCACCTGCTCATGCCATGGACAGTGGGGAGGGTGACATCTAAGCGCTATTTGGGGCTGTTGCAGCACAGAGGAGGGGACAGGTGCCCCGTTTTGTCCTTAATGTGGTTTTTCCACTATTAATCACTCCTGGTGTTGGGCTAGAACCTGCAGGTGAGGGCTGGATGAGGGCTGGCCTAGTTGTCTCCATACCCACGGCATTGGTGACAGAGGGTAGCTGCAGGCCTCAGTGTACTGGTCCCAGAACCCCATGCCCTGGCAGGGTACCATCCCAAGACATGGGTACACAGCACCTACTGGCACTCACCTCGGTTCCCTGCAGTCCCTCAGCCAGCAGGGAGCGAGTTAAGAACTTGCTGGCCAGGGCCATTGTTTCTGACACAATGGGGAGGAAGAGGATGCTGGGGCTGAAATTCCTTCAGCTCCCACCGGACAGATGGACAGAGCTGGACAAATAGACATGACAGAGGGTGAGCATGATTTAACCCTTTCAGATGCTGCATGAATATGCCCCAGGGTAGCTGGGGGGTACTTAAGAAGGCATGTGGTGCAGCACCAGATACAAGATAGGCACTGGTGTCCAGGACAAATTGGAAGGACCCCACGGGAACAGAAAGACCCATGAGGGTGGTGGTAGCATCCACCCATCTGGTCTTTCTGGACCACAGGCTGCTGAGTGGCCACAGAGCCCACGACAGCTGTGTGTCACAACACCCCATCAGCACCTGGACTGGCAACCATGCCCCTGCTTGATAAATCAGAAAAATAAATAAAAGGCAGGGGCCTGACAGATGGACAGACACAGGGAGAGCCCACAAGGGGCTGGATCCACTTTGGCAGCAAGCTGGGACCACAGCCAGAATCCCAGAGGGAAGCTGGGTAGGGGGCTAGCAGCCCTTGGAGGCCTGGCCAAGGCTCTCGCGCAGGCACCTGAGCTGCTCCTGGCCCAGCTTGATCTTCTCCTCCAGCTCCCGCTGCTCAGCAATGAGGGCTGACTTCATCTTGACAAAGTGCTGGTAGTCCTGGAGCTGCTCAGCGGGCAGGTACCGCGCCACCATGGCACCCACTGCCTCCTCCCGCCGCCCCACATGCTCCTTCAGCTCTTTGGCATCCTCCAGCTGTGCCACCAGCAGCCGCTGCTTCTCCCGCAGAGCGAGCTGTGGGGAAGACAGCTGGTGTGGGCAGGGCATCCCACAGCCCAAAACCTCATGGGAGAGGGTCCCCTGCCCCATGCTCACCTTATCCTCAGCAGGGGCATGCGGCCCCAGGCTGCCCAGGGCAGTTTCCACCCGGGCCAAGCGTCCCGAGAGGGAGAGCAGGAGGTTGATCACCTTGTCCAGGTCACCCACAAAGAGGCGGTACTTGTCAAACTCCCCTGGGGTGCAGAGGGCTTGCAGGCGGGCAGCCACATCCTCACCCAGTGCCCCATTGGCGCTGATGTCCTCCTGCAGCCCCCGTTGTGCCTCCTGCAGCACCACCAGCTTGCGGCTCAGGCTCTCGATCAGCTGCAGCTGCCAGACCAAAGGGGTAACGAGGGCTACTTCCCATGGGATATGGGGACTGGCACAGAGGTGTAGGGGTGCTGTTCTGGGGCCCACAGAACCCAAGAACCTTGTTGTACCCCTGGTTCCCATGAGCTACTGGCAATTCCCAGTCCTCATAAGAATCCGTCAATATCACAGACTCCATGTGCACTTAATGGATGCCCCCAGTCCCTCTGGGCATCTGGGAACATCCCAGTCCCTGCAAGCACTGAGCATCTGGTGAGACTCCCAGGTCCCACAAGCACCTGACAATGCCCCTGGTCCTTGCAGACATCTGGCCCCTTGTGAGCATATAGCAATGTTCCTGGTCCCTGCAAGCATCCAGCAATGACCCCCCTGCCCATGAGTGCCTGGTGATGTCCCCAGTTCCCATGAGCAACCAATGATGCCTCAGTCCCTGTGAGCACCCAGAAATGCCCCCAGTCTCCATGAGCACCTGGCGAGGGCAGTGGGGAACCATGAGGGAATTGTCCTCAGCAGTGTCTGTACCTTCTTTTCCACCAGCTCATGGTCCACCTCCTCCTCATCCTCCAAGCTCCCCTCCACTACCTCCGGCAGCACCTTCACCTTGTTGGGTGGCTCGGCTTTGCCCACTGCAACACCGTGGTGCACTGGGAAGGAACTGGAGCTGGCAGCACTCCCAGGAGGTGGCGAGATGGGCTCAAAACCTTGCCTGGGGAGACAGAGATACAGAGATAAGCACTGGGGGTGTCAGCCTGCCCTTGGCATGGGGCCTAGGGCCTTGCCAGCCCTACCTGTCCTGTGCCATGGCCTCCATATGCCAGTCCTGCTGGAGACACTTCCGCCAGGCCTGTCGCTCCCCTGCCACCAGCAGCTCACCCATCACCTCAGTGGCAGTGCCAGGGGGAGCCAAGGGGGCCAAGACACTGGCCAGGGAATGATCCCTGACAGCAATGTCCCACAGCAGTTCCTCGGAGTCCTTGCAGCGGGACTGGGGTCGGCTGCCCTGGCAGCTCACCCCCTCCACTGCCCCAGAACTGGGCTTGAGTGCCTCTGGCAGAGCAGGGCCAGGGTCACAATGCAGGGACAGGGAGCACTCACCCACCCTACGGGGACTAGCACAGCCCTGCTCCTGGTTCTGGACGAGCCTTTGGGGCTGCTCCTCCATCTCCCAGGAATGCTTCAACATTGTCCGCTTCTCCCCAGCTCCTGACACCCTGCCAATACCCACCCACGGTATGTCAGCTCCCGTGCCCACTCATGGGGACACAGACACTTGGGGCAATGGCTATCCCAGGGAAAGAGGTCAGGAACACCCCACAATGCAAAAAAAACCCACAGGGTGCTCCAAGGAGTGGATTAGGATGCTCTGACAGGGTGCAAGGGTCCACAAAAGCCCCTCATGTGTCCCAGCAGTGCCTGCAGCCTCACTCCCACTCCCATGCCATGGCAGCACTTGCCTGCAAATCTCAGCGTTGGCAGCATCAGGCCCAGGAGTCCTGTGGAATGATCTGGGGGGCTCAGGTCGGGGCCAGGCACCCGGTGGAGCGGAAGGACGAGCAGTGTGCCCCCAGGACTGGCCCTCCTGCTCCCCGGTGAGGCTCTGTGACCACTCCCTCACCGTTTCCGCAATGCTGTGGACTGGCATTGGGGCAGCAGAGAAGGCAGAGCCATACCCAGCACCATCTGGTGGGTGCTGGGATGCCCGGCGCTGCTTGTACTTCTCCCAGTTGGGGGGAGGTGGGCGGGGAGGTGGTGGGCCCTTCTTTTTGGGGATGCTGGGAGGGTCCAGCTTGGCACGGAAATGGTCCTTCCGGTCACGGCCCCAGGGGCCGGCAGGTTCCAGGTTGAGGTGGCTCTCAGAGAAGGCTCTGCCCCGTAGTGGGCGGTACAGCGGATCCTGGGGGCTCTCAGGGGTGTGGGCCAGGCGGTCACTATCCCACAAGAGGTCATGCGTGGATGTGGCCCGGTAGCAGGGTGGCCACTCTGGATCGGTGCTCTCAAGGCAGGTGTGCAACGGGCCAAGCCTTGGGAAACCCATTGGGTAGCTGGAGAGCTCACTAGAAGAGAAGGAAGCACCCGTCCTCCTGCACATAGTTGCCCATCTGGCAGTTCAGGCCCATTTCATGCCCTGCCTCATTTACCCCAGCTAGTCACCCAGTTGCACTGGTGGGAGAAGCCCAGGCTCATCCTCTGGGCACAGTCTCCTGGAGACAGCCCCAGACCTCTGGGGAATGGTAAGAAGGGACCACCTTTGCTGTGGACACCTCCTCACACCCCCTTGCCCTGCATGCCTCCTTCCGACTCGGCACCACACCAAGGATGGCCATGGCAGTATGGGAGGCACTTTGTACATCCTCAATCAAAATCATGGCAGTCCCCACATCCCCCGGTGGAAGTCCCACTGAGTGGCACACACATCCCAGCACCGTGGCACCTGGCATGGGCTCACCTGATGGATTGGCTGACTTTCCTGGTTATTGCAGGTTGTTCCCACTCATCCTGAGGAAATTCCTGGGTGAGGGGGGAGGGAGTGTGAAGTCCCCTTCCTCAGCACCTCTGTCCCATCCCCATTCAGGTGCAGAAGGCATGCAGGAGGTCTGCGGGGCCAATGGGGGCACAGTACTCCACACTCCAACCCAGAGTCATGTTCCAGGGCTGCAAGGGGGTGCCAGTGCTGTTCCCCAGCACAGTCCCAGCGGGCCAAATTACTCACCGGGATGAAAGCTCTCCGGGGGGGCCAGGCATCACTCTCCTCTCGCCTGGGATGGGGGGCCGGGCAGCAGCAGTCAGGGCAGCGCACCCAGGGCACGGGGTGACAGCGGCAGGTGTGGCCACGGGGCAGTGGTGGTGGGCACAGGTCCCCTCCCCAGTAGCGGCAAGGCTCAGGGCACAGGGGAACCCCACAGGGGTAGGAGAAACCCCGCAGGTAATCCGGCTCTCCTGGCCTCCCCGGTGGCTTGTAACAGTGGGGCTGCTCCCGGCAGCACTCAGCATAGGGGCCAGCAGAGCCAGGGCGGCTGGGTGAGGCAGGGCTGTAGGGCTGATCCACGGAGAGGCAGTGGACATCCCGGTGCTCAGGGCCAGGGGGCTGGAAGGCACCGGGATTCCCTGCTGGCGGCTTGCTGTGTCGAGGTGGCGCCGGTCGGCTGCTCTCCTCAAAGAACCGGCGGCGGTCGGCGAAGGGCAGCAGGACCGCCTCGTCGCTGCCCCGTGGTGGTGAGCTGCGGGCTGCCGGGGCCTGGCTGTAGCCCTCCAGCTCACTGGGGCTGGGCGAGTGCTGCGGTTGCAGCTTGTGCTCCGGGGACCAGCGCCAGCGGCCCCTGGCTGTTGGCACCACCCGCTCAGGGGACGGGGGCCCTTTGGGGGCTGGCACTGGGTCAGGGGTGGGGATACCCCGGACCCCAGAGCAGCCAGCGTTCCCGCTGTCCTCACTCGGAGCAGGGCTGAGACACTCCGGCAGGGCAGGGGGTCGCTCTGCCAGTACACTGCCCTCGGGGGGCTCCTCAGTCTCCTCCACCGGCTCCTCACCAGGTGGAGGTGCACCAGGACCCCGGCTCTTCTGCAGCTGGGCCTTGCGCCGCTGGATCTCGTTGCGCAGGCTGGTAGCAAAGCGGTCGCTGCGGCGGCGCATCTGAGCAGAGCGGTGGGGTGGACCCCCAGCCCGACGGGCCCCTCCCCGGCTTTCCTCCTCCCTTGGCCCCTCAGTGCTGAGTGCTGGGCTGGCTTCCTGGCCATCCTGCCCGCAGACTTGCTGCAGGTCAGGGCAGCAGCGGCAGGGCAGCGTGCGGCAGCAAGGCTCTGGGCAGTACAGGGGGTCCTGGCCAGCCCCTGTAGTTCCCCCCCGGCTGCCCTCAGGATGCAGCGGGGACAAGGTCCAGCGTTGCCCACTGGGGGCTGGCGAGGCTCGCCCACTGCCAGTGCCCAACTGGAGGGAGCGGAGCTGGGAGGCCAGCAGCTGCTCGGGAGCACTGTGCCGGTGTGACACGTGGTTCTTGAGAGGGGACAGCAACGGGTTGTCACCTGCTGTCACGGCATCGGGCACTCGGTGCCTGCTGTCATCCAGGTATGGCTGGTTGTCAGACTCCATGCTCTTCCCTAGGAGTGGCTCAGCCAGGCATCGGTCCGAGGGGGAGCTCAGCATGTAATACTGGTCAGCAGAGAGACGGTCCTTCGTGGAGTATGATGCCAGTGTCCTGCCCACCACTTCGGCCTCCCCATCCCGCTGGCAGAGGAAGGTGTCAGAGATCCATCGACCCTTGACATGCAGCATGTCCGCTGACACTGATGCCTGGCGCCTGTCCCCTCTGCCAGCTGGGGCTGGCCGCAGGCTGTCCCTCCTGACAGGGGGCTGGGGGGGCACAGGTGCCCGCCAGGCCTCAGAGTGCCGGCTGGCAGATGGCTCAGCCCCTGTGGTCAGGTAGCGCCCGTCAGGAGCTTTGCAGGGGCCTTGGAGGCTGGAATCGATGGACACAGCCTCTTCAGGACGGAGAGAGAGAGCGCAGTCAGAGGCGATGGAACTGGCAGAGAAGGAGCTGTAGGCCGAGTCCCGCTTGCTGTGGTACATGCCCTGGTCAACGGGTGAGGGGTCTCCTTCATAGTAGGCCTGGCTGGGATGGTCCAGGCTCTCCATGCTCCCGATGGAGCTGCTCCGGTCAGTGCTGCAGTGCCAGGACAGTGGGTTCCACTGCAGGGACAGCTTGCTGCTGCCTGGCCCCACGCCAGCGTTACAGGCACCTGCCGCCCTCCATCCAGCTCTGCAGAGATCCCAAGGAGCCCACCCCCACACATACACCCTCCCTGGGACAACAGAGCACAGGGTAGCGCAGCCCCAACCTACCCTCCACCCCTGGCTTGGGGCCACCACCAAGGTTCCCTGGCACTGGCAGGGGGAGCAGGCACAGGGAACACAGGGTGTGTGCGACTCCAGCCACTCGAGACCTCCCAGCTCTGGCAGTGGGGGCAGTGAGACTAAGCAGCTCCTGGCTGTCTCCAGCAGAGCCACCGCCCCTTCCTGCCGGGAGCAGGGAGTAAACAGCCAAGGGAAAGGGTAGTGCAGGATGAGGAACGATGCCCAAAACGGGTGTATGAGAGCACTTATGCCACTCCCACTGCCACAACCCAAGAGGGTGTCCTGTCTGCCCCCTCCCCTTGCACAGTCTCATAACTGCCCCCAGGGCCTCACCTGACATCACACCCTGAGGGCCAGGAGAGGCTGAAGGCATCAGCTGGGCAATGCACGGTGGGGACATCCGGGCGGCTTTCGGCAAGTTTGGCCACGTGCCAGGAATGGGGCCGGAGGACGGGCACGCTCCTCCTGCCAAGAGCAACAGCGGGAAAGGACAAGAATGGGGAGGAAGCCAGGCCAAGGAACCGGGGCTGAAGTCACTTCCTATGGGGCTTCCTGTCCCCTCCAGGCCAGTGCCTGGCCAAAGGGGACGGCAGCAAGGAAGGTCCAGCCCTGCCAGCACCCAGCACTGGGCAAGGGGATCCCAAAGCTCACCCAGCTGGCCTGGGCTCCCCAGACTGCAGCACCCCTGTTGTCACATCAACAGGGGACCAAGGACATGGCCCCTGCACAATCCGCAGGCAATGCCCTGACCTTCCCCCTTGTTCCTTTGTCCCTCAGCATCTGCAGCAAGCACCATTATGTCTCTAGGAAGGGTCCTGTACTTGTCCCTGTCCCACCCCTCATGGCATCCATAGGAGTCTCCAGTCCCCCCAGCACACTTCACTGCACAGATGTGGTCAGAAGCCACCTCCTGTACCTCCCAAGTGCCCAGTGCTGCCACAGCATCTGCTGACTAGATGAGGAGAGTGGCAAGCTTCGAGGTCAGCACAGGGACTTCCCAGAACCCCCAAACTCACCATGGATGATGCTGAGCCCCAGCACAGTCCCGTGGGACCCCTGCCCCTTGGGCAGTGCCCTTGTGCCGTCCCTGCCCCTGAGTGCTGCTGGAGCTGGAGTCAGTCAGGGTGCAGCCAAGGAATGGATGCAGTTGGAGGGGTTGGGGGTGGGGGGACTGCAAGGCCCAGCCCTGCCTCTCCTTCCTTTCCCAGGCAAACAGGCAGGCAGGAGGTAGGCAGGCAGGAAGGGAGAGGAGCGGCCACGCTTGATACTACCGCCCAGCAAGGGGGTGGTGAGCCCAATACACTGCCCTGACTCTGCTGGCTGGGGAACCCCACACAGTGGGGGAGTGCTGACAGCAGCAAAGGGGCTGTTCCCCACCCTGTCCCAGCAAAGGGCACCTCCAAGCTGGGGACAAGGGCACCTCTATGTTCCTGCCAGTCCCCAGGCAGGTAAAACCCCACTGGCCCTCCCTGTGTCCCCTCCACAGCACTGCCAACCTGCGAACGATCATCTTCAGAGTGCGGTAGGAGCCCTTGATGAGGATCAGGGCCTCCTGGCGGGATCCGTACAGTGGTGTCCCACTGATGTTCACCAGCTCATCACCCGGCTGCAGCCGGTGGGACAGTGCAGCCTTGCCCCCATCCTCCACCTGGGTGACAGAGATGGGTATCAGAGGCCCCAGAATATCCCAGGGGATGTTCCACAGCCACTGGGTGTCAGGGGAGAAAGAGGCTTTGGAGAAGGTGCCTGAGCCCCAGGCACCATGGAGAGATCTGTGGGGCCAGGCTCTCCCCCTTCTCTGGTCACATGAAATTCTGAGCAAGGGCATCAGGGAGGGGGGAGAAAGAAAAATGTCCCATCCCAGCAGATTTCCCCGCAGGCAGAGGCAGCACAAGGGCCCTTTGTCTGGCATGGATGCCAGCCCCCTGTCACTGCTTCCAACCCCACATTGAGCCTGTCTGGGCACCCGTGGTGATTTTGATGCCCAAAGGATGCCATCCTGCCGTATGTGCCCACAGGAGACAACAGTAGGGGAAGTGCTGAGCCCTGGCACATGCCTACCCTCCCTGACACCCGTGGCTGAAATGAACCTGGTACCCTGTACTGCTGTGCTTAGAGGAAGCAGGGCCATGGTGCTGCCAGCATATGAAACCCTGGGCTATCCCCTCTGCCCTAGCTGGTAGGGGTAGTGCTGGCAGCCCTGAGATGAGCAGCGCCCAGATGGTGTAGGCAGAGTGCCCACTGGCAGCACTGATCTCTGCCCATCCTGCCACTGCAATAGCCAGGAATCACCAAGTCCAGACCATCACACTACAGGGCTGGCAAGGGCAGCTGCTGCTGCGTGGTGGCAGTGGCACAGGGCATGCAGGTGCATGGGGCGGGACACAGGGTGCCCCATGCTCAGCATGGATGCGGCAACACCCTACAGCCACCCACAGAGCTGAGCTAACTTGGCCCTATGCTGACGCTCCTGCACCCACCCTGCCCAGTTGCTCCCAGGCCTGGCCAAGGAATCAGCTCTGCTCACAGTGCCTGCAGGGCCAGCCGGGGCAGCAGCCGGGCCCCAGGGCCAGGGAGTGCACAGGGCCTAGCAGGTCAGTCATCGTGCATGTACCCCTGGACACCACTTTCCAGCCCTAGTGCTGGGCAGGGCTCAGGGGGCATTCTACTATCCCTGGACAAAATGTCATCTTAGGAAGGAGGAAGGCAGGGGCAGCCAAGCCTCCCGCCCAGTGTACCACTGCCCCACGGCCCTGCCTGACACAGCTGTGCCCAGAACCAACAGCTCTCCCATTTTTTCAGGGATCTGAACACTGCAATGCCATGCCCAGGCTGGGCACAGCCCAACGTGCCTGCCTGTGCAGGCAGGCTGCCCTCCTACCCAAACATCAGCCATGGGGCTGCCTTTCTGGCAGGGGACCCTGACTGCCCGTGAGGGTTTCCAGTCCCACCATGTAGTCAGTGGAGCACTTGAGTTTACCCCTTGCCATGCTGCTGCCCAGCACTGGGCACCAGCAGAGCATGCAAGGCAGGCTGCACTCTCACCCCAGTCCTCTGTCCAGCCACGTGTCCACCCAGCCCTGCCTGCCATGGCCATGGGAATGAGTCAGATGTGAAAGGTGTCCCCACTACTGCAGGACACCACCACATCGGCACCCATGTCTGGGCCATCACATGCACCAGGATGGACAGGCTCAGCCCTAGCATCACTCACCAGGAGCTAAATTTGGCACAAACGGCCCCTTGTTCTGCCTTTGCCACCAGTGAGCTTGGCAGTGGCAGCCAAATCCCATCGCCTGCTGCCCTGCCTGGCTGGGCCAGCCCAGGACACTTCCCCAGCACCATCCCTGGAGTTCACTCTGGCCCCGAATGGTGGGCACCAGATGGCTCACAGGAATGTCTGCCTGTCTCAGGAGAAACTTGTCTTAGGAGTCACAACCAGAAGAGTGCCAGAGCTGTGGCCACCCTGCCCCACACCAACCTCCTTCCTTGCCCCCGACGTGCTCGAGGAATCCGGGGGAGCCTGTGCCAGAGAGCGTTCGCAGTCCCATGGAAGGCTTAGAGCGTGTGTGAGCACCGCCGTGGGACTCTGCCACAGGAAGGGATCCCGCCCGGAGTGGGCTCAGAGGCCAAACTCTGTCACCAAGTGCGGGGACGCCTTCCCCCTTTCCGGCCGGGGCCCCCCGCGCCACAAGCGGGGGCCGCCCCCTCTCCGCACACACCTCGGCCGACCGCAGCGGCGGAGCGGTGGCCCCAGGGGACCCTCCCCTGAATACACAGAGAGCTGGAACAAGCCCCTTTTGTCTGCCGAGCACACGCGGAGGCGGCGTGTCTGGGGGAGCGCGGGGGCTGACACCCCGCGGCCCGCAAGCTACTCCCCTTCTCAAAAATTGTGGGGAACATCCCCGGGCCCTCCCATCGCCTCCCATCCCCTCCTCCGGTAACCGGTGGACCCATGGGGACCCTCCACCCTAAGGGCCGGCAGCGAGTCGGAACGCAGTTACTCCGTCGGCGCCCGACTCCCCCACCCGCCGGCGGTGCCACCTCAGGGCACAGGGCTGGGACCGGAGCCACTTTTCCAGCTCCCCCAGCCAGACCGCGCTGCCCGCGTCCCGCCGAGGGCGTGGAACAGCCCGGGAGCGCAGTCAGCCCGGCTCGAGGCAGGGAGCAGCCCCGGGGCCGCCAGCCCGGCCCGCCGCACCCCGGCTCAGCAAGACGGTGACACCGGGCGGGCAGGCGGCCAAATTGCCCAGTGTCAGGGCCCCGTCCGGGCTCCGCGGAGGGGTCGGTATTGGGGTTCCCTTGGCCACTGCCCGGCTCCCTGCGGGTCTCCCTGCGAGTCTCCCCGCGGGGCGATGCGCTGGCGCGGGCTGCGGGAATCAGTGACCCTCTGCGTAGCGAGACGTCGGGGCCGTCTGTGGGTCACCCTCAGCATTCGCTCCCGGTCGCGGCCGGGCCCCGCTCGGCACCGTACCCCGGCGCCAACCCAGTCCCGGGCACGGTCCTGCCCCAGCGTTCCAGGGGTGCCGGGGCATGACGGAACGGACTCTGGTTCCCCCACCGTGGCCCTCAACGTCTCCGCAGAGCCCTGTGCTCGGAGCGCCTATGGGCGCGGCACCGACGGATGGGCACACGAAAAGGGGCTGACCTCCCCCGGCTACGGTCTGTGGGACGGGACCGGGAAAGACGTGAGGGGGAATGTGGGGCCGCCCCCGACGCCAGCCCAACGGATGTGCTAAAGGAATTTCTTCCTGCCGCCGGGCCCGGGCTGTCCCTCCTCCCCTCTCGCTCCCACTTTTCTCCGCGGCTCTAAGTAGAGGGTCGCGGGGATCGTGGGTGCGAGTGGCCGCCCTCGTCCCGCCGCGCCATGACACGCGATCCCGCGGCCGGGGCTCCCCGCACCCCCGACGCCACAGCGCCCCGGGTGTCCACCCATCTCCCGCGTCCCGCCACGGGCGGGAGGCCCCTCGCGGGGGGATGCTGCGGAGCCCACGCGGGACTGTGCCGGCGGTGCCTACCTTGGAGACGATGAGGGGCTCGCCGTGCTCTAGCCCGCCGCGCAGCGTGAAGCCCCAGGGCGCGCCCCCCTGCAGCTGCACATGCACGTACTGGGGGGCGCCGGGCTGGCCCTCGGCCCGCTCCATGGCGGCTACAGATACAGCCCCATCCCGGCCCGGCCCCGAGCTGGGGAGGAAATGACACCCCCGCCCGCCCGGGCTGAGCGGCGCGGGGCGAGTGCGGGGCGGGGCCGGCCCGCACCGGGACTGCTCCACCGCCGCCAATGAGGGGCGGGGGGACGGCGGGCGGCCGGTTCGGCACGGCTTGGCACGGCTCGGCTCGGCACGGCTCGGCTCATGGCATGGCTCTGTACACAATGGCACAGCACCTTTCTATTCAGTAGCTTGCCATGCCATGCTTTAGCCCGGGGACCTGAAGTGAGCTGCTTGGCTCAGCTTGGTACAGCCCCCAGCCAGCATATTTCAGTTGTCCAGCTCAGCCCAGCATGGCATGATATGGAAGGCTGGCAGACTTCAGTGCAGCGTGAGACACAGCACAGCTCAGCTCAGTGTGGGATGGCAAGGGGGCCAGCATGGGTTAACTGACCCAGCGTGGCTCAGCCTGGCATGCCTCGGTGCAGTTCAGCTGGGTTGGCACATTCTGGCTTGGCTCAGCTCAGCTCAACACAACACAGGGCGGGCAAAGTTAAGTTTGGTACAGCACAGAGCAATCCGGGGCCTCATCTGGCTTAGCTCCACTTGGCCTGGCCCAGTTTTGCTCAGTGCAGTTCAGCTTGGTTGACTTGGACAAGCAGGGCTGACACAGTTCAGCTCAGCACAGCCTGGCCTGACTTGACTTAGCGTGGCCATACACAGTTCAGCTCAAAATGACCCAGTTTGGTTCAGCACAATATGGTGCCACCAGGGATCCACACCAATAGGGCCAGCTCGGCACAGCTTAGCTTGGCATGGCAGCAGTTCAACAGTACTCCCACAGGTGCGAGGTGGTGGCAGTAGGGTAATGCAGCCCCCTAGCTCCCCACTGCACAGTCACACTGGTGCCCCAAGCTCCACTGCCTGCAGGCCAGCACATGCTGCTGGCTCCTGTCCGACCTAACCATGCCAGCCCCCACCCTGTCCCTATCCTGCCGGGCACCTCAGGGTGTGCATGGCAGTTTAGCCGTTCTTCACCTTTGTGTTTTCCCTGCCAGGCCCAAGAGGAGCAGCTGTGCCGCTTGGGGGAAATTGAAGCAGGAGGAGGAGATGGCGGATGGCAGCCGCGGATGGTGGGAGTGGATCGGCACGGATTCCCGGGGCAGTCCTGCTCCTCCCCTTCCCGCCTGGAGCCACGACTCTTACTCATCTCCTTCCCAGACAGCACAGCCGGCCTGGAAAGCTCTGCTCTGCAAGCAACGCCTGCGGCTCCTGATTGCCTGCCACGGCCCGGGAGGGTCGTCTTGCAGTGCCAGGCTGGCGAGCCACTCTACACTTGTTCATTCCCAGTGCTGGAAGGGTCTCAAGTTTTTCTTGGTAGTCCCTGTCCACAAGCACCTGCCTTGAACTCTGCCTGTGCCCCGCACAGCCCAGCTGCAGGCAGCCCAGTACATGTGTACATTCTTGTGCCAGAGCATCACAGGGCGCCGGGTGGGGTGGTACCTGGGCTGTTTGTAGAACTAGAGCCCACTCAGGAGCGATGCATGGCCCCCTCGCACAGCCTTGACAGGTCCACCACTGGCATGTGCACTCCTGACCTGAATCTCTTGCTCTCCCCTACGGCCTTCCCACCTGCCTTGTCATGCCCCCACTTATGACTGGCTGCTGCCATGCCCGGACTTTTCCCTGCCTTCACTGGCTCATCTGCCCCTTGTGCCCTTTCCCAAATGAGTAACCAGGGCTGCCTGGCCAGTGAGAGGGCTCTGTGCCTTGGCTCATCATGTGGTCCCACAGCACATTTAGCACCACACACACCTCCACACAGCCCTCCCAGCCCTTAGCACTGTGTCCAGCTGGCACTAGGAAGGGTGGGCAGCAGGCACCAGTACAACCCCCCCAGCTCTCCCATGTCCCTATGTCTGCATCAGTGGTTCCCAACCAGTGTGCCCACCCCCTGGGCCCTTCCATCCCAGCAGGAGAGCAACAGAGTACTGTGGGTCTGCACAAAACATCGGGGGCTCTGGAGGTGGCACTGGCTGCAGCTGCCCACACTGCACTCTGTAGTGTGCCCAGAGGGCCTTTCCCAGGCAAGCACCATGGAGTCACTGTCCCCAGTACAGAAAATGGCTCAAATGGCCCATGCCAGCAAGAGGGTGGGCACCATGCTTACAACCTCTCGGCTTTGAGCAGGTGCTAGCAGAAAGACCTGGAAATTGGTCAAGGTTGGCAAAGTTGTGGGCATGCTGATGATGATGGCAGGATGATGCCTACAGTGGGGTACTGCTGGCTGACCCAGACATAGTACTGTTGGGCTCAGGGTCACTCTGCTCATGCATGTGCCTTAGTGCCATGTGGGTATGGTGTGGCACTGGGCAGCCTGGGTATGCTGCGGGACTGTTGGAGAGCAGAACCCCAGGCTCTGTGCTTGCTTGGGGCAGTGCAGACCAGCTTGCAGTGACGAGCACAAAGGTGCTGAGCCACTGCTGGAGAGGCAGCAGAGAGTAGAGGGAGCTGGAAGGGCTCTCACTGCATGAAAGCACCTTCTTAGGCTCTGGCCCCATTCCCCTGGGACCCAGGGAGCTCCTGCCTCTTTAAAACCTGATTGAGACCATGCCTTTATAATGGGCCTGGGCAGGGACCTCCTACCCTGTAGGAGGCTGGCCAGGAACAGGTGGGCTGAGTGAGCTGGATCTTCCCATCCCACTTCACCCCACTCCCCTACACCAGCACCTTTAGAGCCCCCACAGCCAGGCTCAGTCTGGCTAGTTTTGCTCCTGGTCTGGGATTTAGTCTGGAATTGTACCCCTTTTTGCATACAGAATCCCCCCACCTATCTGTTCCTGTGCCAAGCTGAAGCAGCTGGTGTGGTCGTCCTGGCTTGAGAGGAGCTGGCAGCACCCTGAGATCCTTTTGCTGGTGCCCACAATTAGCTCTGCCTCTCAAGTGGGGAGAAACACGACTGCAGGTTCTCCCTAATTCTTCTGCTGGCCAGCCCCACCTTGTCCCAGTTACCTGCTCCCTCTCCAAACACACACTCACCTATCATGGCTATGCCCTACCCTTTCACCAGCCTCCTCCTTCTCCTTGCTGTGCCCCTTTCCCAGGCTGCAAACCAGTCCCCACTGCCCCTCGGCTCCCTGCCTGCTGTCCCCACCCTGCCCCTCCTGCAGGCCCTGCAAATGCGGGCTCCAGGCAGCCCAGGCTGGCGAGTGGAGCCACCCAGCGGGCAGCCCCTGCGCTACATGCTGAATCTGTACCGGCGTGCTGCTGACCGCGAAGGCCGACCCCGCCGCAGCCGCAGCCTGGGCACCAACACCATCCGCCTGGTCCAGGCCAGTTCCCATGGGGGTCAGCCCTGGGCAGGTAAGCAGCTGATGGGCACAAAGTATGGTATGGGGGCTTAGCAGAGCTAGCAGGGTGGGCTTCAGCTCTGAAGGCAAGGTGTCTTGCCTCTTTCCTCCCCGCTCTTTAGAGTATCCTGGCTGGGGTTGCTCTTGGCTAGGCTTGGGGTTCCACTTGGCAGGAATTCAAGTCTCTGCCCCAGGGGTGATTAGGGCAAATGCATCGCTGGCCCTTGTGTGCCCTTCTTCCCTTCCCACCCTGCCTGATGCTGTGCCAGGCTAGTGGTGTTGGTGCAGAGGATAGGAAATGCTACAGACTCTCTTTTGCCCTTCACCCCACTAGCAAGCCTTCTGTTTGCTGCAGCTTTTGCCTTGTGCTGGGGCTGCAGCCACACAGGCTCTACTGTGCTGTGTGGGGCTGTCGCAGCACCACGGGAGAAAGGGGTGCTGCACAGTGCCTCCTGCACTGTGCTAAGGGGGTACTGGTCACTGCTTCCCTGCAGGTCGCTGGTATTTGCAGGCCCTCACCTACTACCTGGAAGGCCAGCCAGAGGCCGAGCACCTCCTCAGAGCCACTGTGGTCTACCTGCCCAGTCTGTCATTAGCCCATGGTCGCCTCCTCTGTGCTCTGGAGCTAGTGGCGGCCAGTGAGGCACCCAGGGTGCTGCTCAGCCCTACTGCCCATCCCCGCCATGGCTGGGCTGAAGCTGACGTCACCCCTTACCTGGTGCTGGGGAACAGCAGCATGGAGATTCTGGCACTGAGACATGTCTGTGTGCGTGCTGGCCGAGCAGGAGGCCACGATGCTCTGGTTGCTCCTAGCCACCCTTTCCTCCTTCTCTACCTTAACGATACCCAGGCAGGGTTGGCACCTCCAGCAGCAGAGCCCCACCGACACCGGCGTGATACAGGGACATTGGCTCATGACCTGTCCAACTACCTGCGGGAGCAGGGAGGGGAGAAGAGTGACTGTTCCCTCCACCCCTTCCCTGTCAGCTTTGCACAGCTGGGCTGGGACCACTGGATCATAGCTCCCCACCGCTACGACCCACACTACTGCAAGGGCACCTGTCCCCACCTGCTCCGCTATGACTACCATGCCCCCAACCATGCTGTGGTGCAGAGCTTTGTTCATCAGCTTGTGGATGCCAATGTGCCCCGGCCCTCCTGTGTGCCCTACCGCTACAGCCCCATCAGTGTCCTCATGATTGAGCCCAATGGAGGCATACTGTACAAGGAATATGAGAATATGATTGCAGAGTCCTGCACCTGCCGGTGATTTCCACTGCCCCAGCACATCATCCCTGGGCTCTGCCTCTTCCTGCAGATCTGGACTTTAGGGTCTATCTTGCTCTGCCTGGAGCTCACTGGGCTCATCTCCCCTCCCCATGCAGCGCTGCTCAGTGGGGAGGTTTTACAATGACACTTTTATGTAAATTGTGGATTTTTAAAGGCAGGAACCTGTGCTGGGGTGGTTGCCCCATGGCATCTGTCCTTCCTGCAGCCCCCATGGCTGCTGCCTGGTTTTGGTGGGCAGGGGGGCTTGGCCTGATGTTCTCAGAGATGAGCTGTGTCCTTAAACTGGAGTGTGAAGCTCTTAGGAGGTGACTGGGAGTCTTCTGGCAGAGCCAGGGCAGGGAGGGTGAGAAATCCAGGTGTCTCTGTGCTTTGCATTTGACACTGGTGGTGTCATGATCTGATGTGTCCCTGCCTGTGGCATTCCTTCCCAACTCACAAGCACCCCATCCCAGTCTAGTCTCAGCTGCAGAGGCATCTCACTAGGCTGAGAATCTGGGCTGGAGGGAGGAAGCCTCTCTCCTCCCCTGCAGTTCTGCTCTGGAAGGGCTATGAAAAACTGGAGGGACCTGAGCTGCCATCTCTGGTTCCAGTGCTAGAGGCCTATGCTGGGCTCTGCCTGCCATTTCCTCTGACACACTTGTTCTTCAGCTCCTTGGCTTGCCCTATAGCAGGGCTCAGGTCTTGTTCTATCCCAGAGGTCAGACTCCCGTCACAGATGTCTCTCTGCCTTTTTGCACTCTTGCTGTCACACAGGCCTCAGGCTCTGCTGGGCTCCTGGCGCGTCCCTGTTCCCAGAAGGGTCAGTCCTGCTCTCAGCACCCCTGATACCTGACTTTCCTCTATTTATTGCTTGACTGTGAATAAATAAATTGATTGATTTTGCTAAAGACCATCTTGGCCTGTTCTTGCACTCTCCTTGGGGTGCAGCAGGTGCCCGCTGGGATAGGCTGCCATAGGCTGTATCCCTGTGCAACTGCCCTTGTGCTTTCACTGGATGGGGTGGATGAAGGGGTAAATCCCATCTGGTTCAAGCGGGGCCTGTGAGAAGTGCCTCCCCAGGAGTATAGACCTGCCCTAGTGCAGAGGGGACCAGATGTGGCTGCAGGCAGCAGCCTTCATGGGGCTGGGAACAAGAGATGCCCCACTTCCCTCTGTATGGGGCAAGTCCTAAGGGGCCATGGAGGGGCAATGAGACAGGTCTCCTGGGGCTGTCTGTCACCATGGCCAAGGCATTTCTCTGCCAGGGCTATTTCGGGTAGGTGTCTGCAAGCAAACCTGCCTGTTGCTGGACGTGATGCCCTGCTTGCAGTGCTGGAGCAAAATTTCCATTCTTTGAGTATCAAGGCATAGGTGGCAGTCATCATCCTTGTCACCAGAACTTGGGGGCACTGCCACCTGCGTGCTGTTTCTCCACAGCTCATGGCTCTTGCCAGGGTCTCCTCTTGCTTGGGGTCCAGCCACATTGGTTATTGCTGGCCCCAGCTCCATGGGGAGGTTTCAGCACTTTTATTTTTCCTGTGAGTGTTTGCTGTTGGACAGGGTGCTATCAACTCCAATCCTTCCCTTTTCTGCCAGTCTCAAAGTTTCTTTCCCATCCTGGAAAAGTGAGAAACCAAAGAGCCCCAGGCTCCTGCTCTGTCCCTTGTCCCCAGTTAGCCACATCTTGGTCATGAGTGGAGAATGTCTTCTGCTTTTTTGGAAGCTCACAGTTCTGATCCCTATCAATCATTAAGCATGTGGTGTTAACTCATTCAGGCAAGTGATGATAAAAGGCATGGAGCTGGGCATGCTCCCAGCCCTGGACACCTCTGGATGCCACTTGGCCCCCACCTGCTCAAAGGGGTCCCTGGGATGAGGGGTGCTGCAGTCCCCAGGAGCCCACTGTGCCCAAACGCTGCTGGTGCACATCTGGATGATGCATGTGTCTGCCCGCACCTGTGCCTGCAGGTGTATGCCTGCATGTGTATGATTGTGTATGTGCATGGCAAGTGTGTGTGCTTGTGTGTGCGTGCTTATGTGTGAATGTACCTGTGAGTATGTACAGGCTTGCACACCTGTGGATGTACATAGGTGCGTGTGTGTGTGTTTGTGTGCCATGGTCACAGGGAAATGCAAAGGGTGTGTGCACAGCTGTGTACACGTGTGTGTGGAGGTATGTGTGCACACGAGTCTGCCTGTGCATGTGTTCCAGTGCGGGTAGGTGTGTGCACACCTGTACGTGTGCATGTGTGTGCATGTCCATGCCTCTATGTGCACGTGCACACCTGTGGACATGTCCATGCCTCTGTCCACATGCATGCCTGTGTGTCTGTCCCTGCACCTAGAATACGTGTGTGTGTGTCCATACAGACCCACACTGGTATTGTGTATCCATCTGTGTGTCTGTCCAGCCTCACACCAGTATGCGAACCCATCCGTGTGTCCGTTCCACACCGGCACAGGTGCGTTTGCGCATCCGTCCCTGTGTCCGTGCGTCTGTCCCTGTATCCGTATATCCGTGTGTGTGTCCGTCCATGTATCTGTGTGTCCGTCCGTGTGTCTGTCCTTCTATCCGTGTGCTCGTCCTTGTAGACGCGCATCCGAACTCAACGTCGCTCGGCCCTCGCCCGGCAGGCGGCGCCGCACGCCGCCGCCGCCCCGCCCTCGGAGCCGCCATGACGGCACGTCCTGCCCACTCAGTAGTGAGCGCCCTGTGGGCCGAGGCCGCCGGCGGCGAGGAGCACAGGGCAGCGCGGGTGGGGCGGCCGCTCAGGGGCTGCAGTGGTGCTCGAGTAGCGCCGTCGGCGGCAGTGACCCGGCTGTGCCGCGGGGTGGAGCGGGGAGAGGAGGGGCGGAGCGGGGCGGGGGCTCTGACAGGACCCGTGTTGTCCCGTCAGTGCCAGTGCTGATCCCGGTCTAGATCGTGCTGCCGCTGTCATGAGGAGCCGGAGCAACTCGGGCGTGCGCCTGGACAGCTACGGGCGCCTGGTGCAGCAGACCATCCTTCGTTATCAGGTGCGGACCCTGACCGGGAATGGGGAGCAGACCCGGGGACCCGGCGCTCCCCGCCGGCCGCTGGGCCAGGGAGTTCCGTGGGAACGGTGTGTCCCCTCCGCAGGACGCGGTGACGGGGCTGCTCCCCGCCAGCGCCGACCACCAGGACGCCTGGGTCCGGGACAATGTGTACAGCATCCTGGCGGTCTGGGGTCTTGGCCTGGCCTACCGCAAGAATGCCGACCGCGACGAGGACAAGGCTAAGGCCTACGAGCTGGAGCAGGTAGGAGGGAGTAGGAGGTGGAGGCCGGGCTGGTGTCACCCGGGGACTGTCGTCACTTCGGTCTGGTCAGCCTTTGGCACAGCTGGGCATGGGGCCCAAAAGGCAGTGCAATGAGGGTGAGGACACGGCTGTCCCCCGACACAGGAGGCAGTAGGAATGGATGTCAGAGCCTGCTCTTCCCAGACCACACTGGAGCCCAACCAGAGGGTCTAGACCTCTGGCTGTGGGCTGATCTGGGGCCACAGCCCTTCTCTCAAGGGCTGGGGAGCCATGTCCTGCAGTTGTGTCCTCTGTCCCACTGCATAGCATGGCAACCTGGCCTTGCTGGCAGACCAAGAAATCTTCCCTCTGCTGTTTCCCGGGGGCTGTGAAAATGTGAGTGGTAGCTCTGATTACAGAGGCTGAGCCCCACAAAGGTCAGTGGCCAGCTGATCCTGCATCAAGGCTTCTCCTAGAGATTAACAAATCTGTTTTCCTTGTTCCTGCAGAGCGTGGTGAAGCTGATGCGGGGGCTGCTCCAGTGCATGATGAGACAGGTAGGGACTGGGGAGCACCTTTGAGTGTCAAGTGGTCTCCCTAAAGCCCAGCTATGCCACAGAGTCCTAGCTGTGCCAGCCCTCCACAGCCTTCCCTGATAAGCAGAGGAAAGGGCCCCTTCCAGCAAGTCTTGAAATAAGTTCTGAGTGAGCATCTGTCCTGGGTGTGATTGAAGTTGCAGAGCTGTGGGCTGGTAGCCAGTGGAGCCTTTGCCAGCTGCTCCCTGTCTCTTGGCCTGGCAGGCACTAGGACTCTGCACCTCTCCTCCCTGAGGGCGTTTGGGGTAACCCTTTTCTCTGTGCATGGTGCAGCTGTGGCAGTGGGCCCTCCACTGCTGCAGTCCTGTGCCGCAGTGGCATGTGAGCCTGCACTCATTGCCTTGGTGCACAGAGGGGCTCAGCCCAGGGGTTGTGAAATTTCTGCCCTGCCAGGCACGACTCCATGTGCTCTGCCCATGGCATGGAGCAGCCCTTGGCTTGGGAGCTGTCAGACCTCTCTGGAGACAGGGTTTGATGAATGCCTGTGTCTCTTTACCCTTCTCAAGGTGGACAAAGTAGAGGCCTTCAAGTACAGTCAGAGCACCAGGGACTGCCTGCATGCCAAGTATAACACCCACACCTGTGCCACTGTGGTAGGAGATCACGAATGGGGTCACCTACAGATGGATGCTACCTCCCTCTACCTCCTCATGCTTGCACAAATGACGGCCTCAGGTAATGCTGGGGGCTGCCATTACAGCTTTGAGCATGCTGGTCTTCAGGTTCACGAGAGTCTCAGTCTGCGTGCAGCTTCCTGGGTGCCAAGCTGCTGCAATGGCCTCTCTGATCCCCACTATTTTTTTATGCTCACAGTACCTGAGGTGGGTTTGGGCCCCTTGATGTCAGTCTCTCCAAAAGTCCCTGTTTGTCTGAAGCCCTAGTGCTGCTGTAAGGGGTGGGAGTGGAGATGGGGTCAGCTAGGACATGGCTCCTATTGGGCAGGCATGCAGTGGGGAGGAGTCATCCCTGGGTTCCTGCAGCCCCATCCTGTGTACTCTTGTAGGCTAGGAGTGGCTAATGTGAATTCTTCCCTGTGCTTCAGGCCTCCACATAATTCACAGCTTGGATGAAGTCAACTTTATCCAGAACCTCGTGTTCTATGTTGAAGCTGCCTACAAAACTGCGGTGCGTAGCGTGTGCTGGGGAAGGGGGTGTGCTCCAGTGGTGGAGATACTGGACTGGTGTCTAGGAACAGCTGTGGGTTCCCCCTGAGCCACACTAGCACCTTCTGGAAGCACCATGGATAGGTGGGATTCAAAGGCTTGCTGGGTGTGTTCTGAAACAGTGCCTGGTTCACAGGACTTTGGCATATGGGAGCGTGGGGACAAGACAAACCAGGGCATCACCGAGTTGAATGCCAGTTCTGTCGGCATGGCCAAGGTGAGCTGGGAAGAAGTGCTGGCTGAGGGGGTGAGGAGCACCAGTGGCTCTGAGCTGCTTTTTGACAGGGCAGGCTGGGCATGTGGAACTGCTGAGGCTCAATGCCCCATGCAGTGATAGGTTCCTGGGGAGCAAGACTCTTCTCTTTGTACACTGGGATAAAACTGTGCCCTTCTACCCTGAGTTTTGCCTGAACTGGGAGTGAAAAGTTCTTTGGGGGTATGTGGCAGAAATGTCCCAGGCCCTTTTGATGTCTGGAGATGTGGTCCCAGTTTGACCAGAGATGTTCTGCAGCCACAGTAGGATTCAAATTCTTTTAAATTTGGGCAGTGCTTTACACACAGTAACTAGCATGGAGTGAGAGCTCTTACAGATGAGCAGCATGGTGAAGGACATGCTTCTTTGGGTCTCACCCTGCTTGCAGGCTGCCCTGGAGGCACTGGATGAGTTGGATCTCTTTGGAGCCAAGGGAGGCCCACAGTCGGTGATACGGGTGCTGTCAGATGAGGTGCAGCACTGCCAGGTGAGACCCACCCAGGCGCTATGCTGTTGCAAGAGGAACTGTGATCTGCTGGTTTTGCGGTGTGAATGATGCCTGGCCTGACAGCCTAACAACCTTCCCTTCCCCTTTGCCCAGTCCATCCTCCACTCAATGCTGCCCAGGGCCTCCACATCCAAGGAAGTGGATGCCAGTGTGCTCTCTGTCATCTCCTACCCGGCATTTGCTGTGGAGGACAATGAGCTCGTGGAAATCACCAAGCAGGAGATTATCACCAAGCTGCAGGTGAGCATCTCTTCCCTTGCCTCACTGTTCCCAGGAGACAACTGCAGTCCAAACTGTTGCAGCCCTTTTCTTTCCAAAAACACATACAGTGCAGGGTTGCTGGGGCATGTCCTCTCCCAGTCTCCACGACCGGTGGCAGAGGTGTGCAAAGAAGCAGCCCTGTGTGCTGTGGCCCCGGGCTGTGATGGTGGTACCTGAGCGCTGGGTGAGCAAGGGAGGGCATGTTTGGCTGAAGGAAACACCCTACCCCTGCTTCTGCATTCAAGGTACAAGATATCTCACACTGTGCCTCCTGCTCAGCAAATCTTTCCCTTCCAGGGGCGCTATGGCTGCTGCCGCTTCCTCCGGGATGGATACAGGACTCCCAAAGAGGTGAGTGTCCTCAGCCCCGCTGCCTGGCAGAACTTGACAGCCAAGCAGCAGCTTGCCTGGATGCAGCACAAAAGCTGTGTTGGGGAGCCTTTGGAATACAAGAGCCCTGAGTAGCCCCAGGCAGTATCATGGGTCTGGGCAAGGCTTCCCAAAAGGCCAGAGCTCATTGCAGAGGTGGTACGTCCCACCCACACCCATAGCAGATGGCCAGAGGCTGACTCTGCCTGCATCCTGGAACCTGGTGTCTTTCTTAGGCTGGAAGAAGGTGGGACCAGTGCCCAGCAAGGGAGCCGTGCTGAGGTAGGCTCTCCCAGGGCTGCACCTGAGCAAGGGCTAGAGGCCTGGGGAGGTGACTGTGCAGAGCCATAACCCAACGGCCTCATCTGTGGCAGCTCTGGAGATCACAAAGCTGCTTCTGTCTCTCCTAGACAAGCAGTCAGCTTTGATACTGCCAGAATGGCCCTGGGAGCAAGTGGAGAGTTTGTTGCTTTGGGGAGAGGAAACAAAAAATTTTATAAGCAGCAGTCATTTGATAACCACTGAACTAGGAAATGATACTCAGAGACTCTTAAGTCATCATCAGCTGTGCCTCTGCAAACCTGCCCATAATAGGCAGTATGTGTGGCTGCCGTGGCTGCCCCCCTCCAGAGCCAGAGAGAAGCAGCAGCATCTCCAGTCCAGTGTTGCCAGCGCTTGTGAACTTTGGCAGCATGCAGAACTGTGGATTACTTACTTTTGGGGAACTGTGAGTCATGGAAAGGGCAGCAGGGCCCGCAGAGGCATGCAGCTAGCTGGAGTCAGGTGGGATTTTGAAAACTTATGGCTGGAGTACAGGTGAAAAACGTCTGCTCCATCTGTCCCCTCTGCCTGAATAGTCTGCACTTCTCTTCCTTCTCTGCAGCAGACAGAGCTGTTAGGAGGGAAGGCCGAGGAAAGGGCACTATACCACACAGAGCTGAGGTGGGAGGACTCTCTGCAGGCAGCTTTTCATGCTGACAACTTCCCTTGTGTCGGGCTCACAGTGGCACCACATGGCAGGAGGGCCCTGGAGGGACCTTTCTGGCCCTGTGTGACCAGTCCAAGCCCTCTCACCTGGCTGGGCCAGCTTGATGATGCTGGAGGAGACAGATGCTGAGCAGGCAAGGCTAAGAGGACCCAGCATGGCACAGGAGATGTCATGCTGTTGCTGTACAACAGCACAACATCTGGGGTGTTCTGGGGGCTCGGGTGCTCTCCTGGGGACCACGTCGACTCCAGAAAGGGGACGTCTCTCCATCCTCAGTGCAGGGCACTCGGGAGCGGGTACTCCAATGGAGAAAATAGAGGCTGCAGGTGAAACTGCTTTTCACCTCTGTCTTGGCCACCTGCAGAGGAGAGCTGGGAGGACATTTGAGGCTAGTGTATCAGGAAGAGGAGATCTATCAGTTTGAGGGGATCCTGTGTTGTGGTTTGACCCAACTAAGCGTCAAGCACATGAAAAATCAGTTATTTTATAAGGAAAATGAAATAAGAAAATATTGAGGAAAACTAGATAGCTGCGACACAAAACAGGTTCAAACTTAAATGGTTGCAGTACAAGGAGAAAGTTTTATTACTAACAGAATTAAAAGTTAAAAGGTTTAACAAGAAATTAAAACGAACAAACCCCCCTCTTTTTCCCAGCACTTTTCTCTTTTTCCTAACTCGCACAAAAGATAACAGAACATAGGATTTTAGTCAGTGTTGCAGTTCTTGAAAAATCTCTTTCTTATGCTTAAGGAAAAAAGGGTTTCCTTCTTGCTTCGTGTGGTTTCTCAAACTGCCACCAACAACAAACCCACCCGTAAAGAAACAATCTGCTGTGGTGTAATACATCTCTTCTATGAAAAAATACCAGTTTTTTCACACTGCCACACCTGGGCCATCACATGGGGTTATCAATCTTTTTAAGGTTGGGTTATTTTGGCCTGAACACAAAGGCTTTTTTTCTTCTGCTACAAGTCATTAAAAGCCTCTCACTGCTTCTATATGTCCTGGCATAGGCACTCTTCACAATCTTTACGGGCCACACGTGAGTCTTCCATCCCCCCATGCACTCCAAATGGATTAAAGAGACAAACAGTTTGATTAGAGTTTCTTACCACCGCATGCAAGAAGTATTTTTAAGCTACACTCGAGGAACGCGGCACCGCCCCTTTTCTCCGTCGCCATTTCCAGCTCCGTCTCACGTGGCTCATACTTTCTCTGACTCCAAAGCCTCTTTATTGAGGAATGTTCTTGTTCAGGCTTTATGGTGAAGAAAGCCTCGCTCCCTTAGTACTGCTGGCTGCATGGTGTTTTCTTCAGTTCAGCTGGAAGTGTGCTGGCTGCAGACCAGAGGCTCTGCTGGCTCCGCATGGACAGGAGAGGGACCCGCCGGTCCCAAGAGGCTGCTCCAGAAAGATTTTAGCTGTGTGGCAGTCCATGGCTGGGTTTAGCTGCCTGGGCTCTGGGATGGTTCCCTCTCCAGTGACCCAGGGTCCATGCTGCGACATCAGGGAGAGGGGAAGTAGGCTGGGGCCCGGAGGCTCAGACACCCCCCCCCCCCCCACCACCTTTTTCAGGCGAGCTGGAACAGGAGGGAACTCCCCCCTCTCCGTGCAGTTTAAATGTGTAAATTGTGAGAAGCGTTACTGGTCTAAAAATCTGTCTTACCAACTCAGATTCAACCCAATACATCCTGTTATGTACCACCTGCCTTGATGTCACTTACAGGATCCCAAACGCCTCTACTATGAACCTGCAGAGCTGAAGCTGTTTGAGAACATTGAGTGTGAGTGGCCTCTCTTCTGGGCATACTTGATGATTGACGGGATTTTCAGTGGAAACATGGAGCAGGTAAGATAGGCAGGACCTACTGGGCCTGGTGCAAAAAAGTCCCGTGCAGGGGAAGGATGCAGGGAGCCATGACCGGTGGCAGATTCCCTCTCCTCTCTTCTCAGGTGCAGGAGTACCGGGAAGCCCTTGAGGGGGTTCTCATCAAGGGGAAGAATGGGGTACACCTGCTGCCGGAGCTGTACAGTGTCCCACCAGATAAGGTGAGTGATCCTGAGCTATGGTGGGAAGCAGGAGTGTCTTACGGAATCACAGGATATTCTGAGTTGGAAGGGACCCACAAGGATCATGAAAGTCCAACTGCTGAAACTTCTGGTCTCATTACCTCATAATTAATTTGGCTTATTAAGCCAAATTGTTAGTGAAAACTTCATGTATAAAAAGGATGGCTTGGAGCTGTTATGAAACCATGTTGGATAAAAACTGGTTTTTTTCTCTCAAAGCATTTTTTACTCCCATACACAAGAGTTCTTTGCTGATAGTCTGCTTGCTTGCAGACTGAGTGCTCTAAGAGCTCAGGACAAGCAGACCTGGGCTGAGTAGATGGGTGCTGAGCTCCTGTTCAGTGGTGAGGGGATTTGTGTGGGACTGGGCTAAGAGCAGTGGCCTCCTGATGCCCAGGTCATCCAGGGGAGATATGCTCCTCACCAGTATGAGAAAGCATCTCAGGGAGCTCCTGGGGCATGTCAGTCCTTCTAGTGAGATGGCCTGAGCTGGGAAACCAAACATGGTCTGAGCAGCTGATCTGTGTCTGACACAGATGCCAAGGGCAGTCATAAGAAGAGAGGAGGAATGTAACGAGGCTCTTCTGGACCCTCTGTGACAAATGCTGTTGTGGGGCCTTGTTTTAAGCCTTGAACTGCTGGACTTCGGGATGCAGCGAGGATGCTTCCTTCAGCATCCTGTGTCTGTGGATCCCTTCTTGACCTCCTGGCTTTTCTTCCAGGTGGATGAGGAATACAGGAACCCACACACTGTGGACAGGATACCTATGGGCAAGCTGCCACACATGTGGGGACAGTCTCTCTACATCCTGGGTTGTCTGATGGCTGAGGTAGGGTCACCCTGAGTGCTGGGAAGGGCTGTGGGACCAGGTCTTGAGCTGTGAAGGTGCAAATGCTGCCACCCAATGCAAGTGCCGCCACGGGGAAGCCCCCCTTAAAGGTGGTTGTCCATAGGCATCACCCATTCTGTCCTGCCCATAAATGTTAATCTCTTTATACCTTTTTTTCCACAGGGGTTTCTAGCTCCCGGTGAAATAGATCCCCTCAACCGCCGTTTCGCAACTGTCCCTAAACCTGATGTGGTGGTCCAAGGTGAGGGAAAGGAACCAGTCCCAAATCCCTGAGCTTGGCAGGTGGGGGGACTCTGGCTGTGCAGAATTCACAGAGGTGGCTATGTGATGGCACTGCTTACTGGGTTGCTGTCAATACAGCCCAGTCTCAGCCCTGGCAAAGTGGGTGGAAGATGGGATGCAAGTCCTTCAGTTTCATTCTCTGTTGACCCACAGAACTATCACCTGCTGCAGCCTCCTCTGCAGAGAGGTTGAAAACTCTTCTTGCCACTTGGTGGGGAAGACTTGTGTGTATAGAGTGTTAGGACGGACAAGGCAGAGTTGTGCAGTGGGAGCTGGTTCCCAATGGATCCCAGACAGCTTCCTCTCTGTGGAGTGGTGCCTTGTATGTGTCCCCAAAGGCATGGGGCAGTGCTGTCACACCCTTGTGCCTCTGTTGCACTGAGACTTTCTTCCATCCACAGTGTGTATCCTGGCCGAAACAGAGGGGATCAAGGCAATCCTGCAGAAGGAGGGCATTGACGTGGAGACTGTGGCAGACATCTACCCCATCAGAGTGCAGCCTGCTCGCATCCTCAGTCACATCTATGCCCGGCTGGGTGAGCTGCGCCCCCTGCTTCTACAGCAAAAGGGGTGCAGAAGGGTCTCTCCCACCCCTGGCACTCCTGCTCATAGACACTCGTGTCCTGCTCTCTGCCTGGCTGATGAGGATTCTGCTGCCCATTTCTAGGCCTGATAAAGCCACTCATGCCCGAGGGGAACAAGGTGGCAGACAGTGCTGTTCAGTGTGATCCTGACAGGGATAGAGCTTTGGCTTGCAGTTGCATGGTCACCCCAGGGACAGACAGAGACTTTGATCCCTTTGGGTTGAACTTGGTGTGGGTAGGAGTTGTCTTCTATTCTTGTGTTCAGATCTGGGTGGGGGAGGCCAGCCAGACCCAGGAAGGGTTCCCTGGCCATCCCTGGCAAAGAGAGACTGGAGCTCAGGCAGTATGGCCGTTGCTGGGGGGTGGGCAGGGCTGAGTGTGAGGGGAAGATGTGCTCACCTCTGCATGCTTGCTCCTTGATGCTGCAACCCCTCGGGCATGGGGTTTGTTGAGCAGGAGCCAGAGATTTAGCATGAGCCAAAGGAGACATCTGATCTGCTGTGATTTAATTTAGCGGCTAATTTAGGCCACCAAAAGGCCAAGTATGACATGGGCTGGGGGAGCAGCCTGGTAGCTGCCAGAGCTGACGAGCAAGGGGTGATGCTGTTGCTGCACTGTCCTGGGCTTTGGGAGTAATCCAGGAGCAATTGGAATGCTGATAGAGCTCTCAACTTAGAGGGGCCTGCCCTATGCTCAGGGGCACCCCTAGCCCTGCTCCAGCTTCTGACATACCCGAAGATCAGGAGATGTGACATTGCAGAAGTCAGGACAGGCTGTGTTTCGCTGTTTCAGCATGTCTCTACCCCTCTGGGCACGTCTGGAGACAGAGAATTACTGTCCCTTAGAGCTGTACCAGCTTGACACAGGGTTCTGGGGTATCCCAACCACAAACCAGCACTTCCCTGCTGGTTGGTAGCAAGAGGCCTGGCACCACTTGCTGCTACAACCCCTTTTATGAGGAGGCTTGTACTAAAAACTGCTCTTCCTGCCCTCCCAGGCCGCAACAAGCAGATGTGCCTTTCTGGACGGCCCTACCGGCATATGGGTGTTCTTGGGACCTCCAAGCTCTACAAAATCAGGAAGAGCATCTTTACCTTTACCCCACAGGTGGGTGACATTGCACAGGCTCATTCCCAGGTATTCTGTGATATGAAACTGGGCAGGATGTTTCTTCAGTGGCTGGGAACGTGAGTTATTCTAAGGTGTGACCCAGCACTCTGTGGCATGAGGCAGTACAGTTGGTGGTCCTGGCTGTGTGGATATTGCAACAGTTTGAGCCTTCTAATGACCAGTATTGGATGAAAATCTTTTCTCACCCTGACAAGGTTGCCAGGAGGAGGCTGATGACTGGCCGGAGACATGTCCAGGGGACGAGCAGTGTTGCAAGCCTAGCACTATGGGGAGTTAATGTTTCCTTGGAACAGGCACAACATGGACTGGCTGTGTGGGGCCTGGATGCTGCTGCTGCTGAGCTGTGGCATTAATTACCTCCTCATATTTGTTAGTAGCCAGTAGCTGCCCTGGGGGTTGAGGTTTCCTTGCTAGACTATACTAGCACCTGCTAAGTAAGGTAGGATGAGCCGTCAGTGCAAAGCAGCTGCCCTTGGGGTGCATAGTGAGGCCAGCTTGACTGTGTGCCTGTGGGAAGACATGGGTGGCACCATAAGAGCCTGGTGACTGCATGAAGGGCCAATCACGTCTCCTGCTGTCCTCACAGTTCATAGACCAGCAGCAGTTCTACCTGGCTCTTGACAACAAGATGATTGTGGAGATGCTGAGGACGGACCTCTCATACCTCTGCAGCCGCTGGAGGATGACTGGGCGACCAACCATCACCTTTCCCATCTCTCACACCATGCTCGGTATAGATACTCCAGCATTGCAAGGCATTTGGCTAGAGCAGCCCTGGGAAATAGCTCTGCCAGGAGGAAGGGAGTGGGCAGATGTGTGAGTGTCTCAGTAATGGGGACATGGTAAGGCTGGAGCAGCCAGTAGTGTCCTGTGAAAAGCTTAGTGCTCAGAGAAGCCGCGCTGAGTGGGCAGCTGGCCTGGTAGCTAGCAGGATTGCCTGTCAGACACTAGTACCTGCAGCTCAAGGACTGTTTGCTGGCACAAATGGAATTGAATACAATTCAGACTCCAGACAATTAGGCTTGTGGGAAGGCCTTTTGGGAGCAAGACCAAAAAAGCAATTTGTGTATAGAAGTGTTCTTGGTGCTCTTTCTGCATCTTGACTCTTCCCTAAGACTGAGCACCTGCCAAAGGCTTTCCTAGTCAACGGAGAGGGGAAAACAGTAAACCAGAAGGAGCAAAAGCACAGAGCAGAACTGGCTTGCCTGCAGCAGCTCACAGCTTCTCTTTACTTTGTTCTGCTTTAAGGCCTTTCTGTCTTTTCTTGTGTATTTCAAATCCCCTTAATTTCTCAAGCATGCCTTTTGCTGTGGTGCCTCTTGCCCTCAACAGCAGCCCACTCCTCTGCTGACTCATGTGAAAGGCAGAGACAGAGCAAGGGGCTGTTAGGTGCTGCTGTCTGGTACTGTCAGCTTCAGCCCAAGGTGAAGCCTGGAGGGCATCCTGGCCTGGTTTCCTTGAATCCAGCCTGGACAGTCCAGATTTCCCTTTTTGGGTGGTTCTTTTGGTACCACAGTCTGACCCCACTCTCTGGTACCCCAGAGTAAGGATCTGGCCATGGTGCTTTGGGTGTCTGAATGCTCACCTGGTCCTGGGTTACTTTCTGGGAGTGAGTTTGAGCATGACAGCCTGACTGCCTGTACCTCTTCCACACAGATGAAACCAGCAGCAGTGTGCACCCCACGGTGCTGGCGATGCTACAGAAGCTGCAGGATGGGTATTTTGGTGGCGCAAGGTGAGTGCAGCTTCCTGCAGTGCAGGAGGGAGAAGACTAATGGCCTCCAAGAGTCTGGTTATGAGGATACTTGCTAGGCAGAGCATAGGCTGTGAAGGAGCAAGCTGGGGAGGATACACTGGGGTGTGCTAGGCTATCAATGTGGCCTGGGGCTACCCTCCCAACAGAGGAGATGAAGGAGAGAACATAGCTCTTCATGTCCTCAAACCCAAGGCTGCAGGATTCCTCTAACAGCTTTTGGGCAGCCCTTCCATGCCCACCCGTAGCTGAAAGAGTTGCAGACAGCTAACATAGACACTGGTGTGTGTATGCTCCTGGTGAACATGTTTCTCCCCATCAAAGGGCCTGTAAAGCCAAGGGTATCACCTCGCCTTTCCTCTCTATGTGACCTCCCTATCTCTTGCCCAGAATTCAGACTGGTAAATTATCGGAGTTCCTGACAACGTCATGCCGAACGCACCTCAGTTTTATGGACCCTGGGCCAGAGGGTAAGGTCTTTGCCAAGAGTTACAGGCTCAGCAGTGACAGCTTTGAGAAGCTAGACACCGAGGAGTGTCTGCATGGCTTGCAGGTAGCAGAGGATGGTAAGGGAGAACAGGCCAGTCACTGCTTTGGTGTGGAAAATGCCTAACTCACCCTTATACCCATAACACCCAACCTCCCTGCCAGCATCCACAGCTGTGTTCTTCATGTGCTTGGGTTTTCACCCTCTTCCCATCTGACCCTCTGTCAGCCTTGTCTGGACTAAGTGGCTCTGACCTTCATAAGCTGCTGTCTGGAGAAGAGATAAAGGGTTGGCAGCCTGCCTCCACTTGGGAGATGTGTCTGAGGGTCTTTGATGCAGAAATGGCGGTGCAGAAGGTGATAGCACAGTGACCGTGGGGAAGAGCCACCATGTCCCTAATTAATCTGTTTTTTTCCCAAAGCCTTTGCCCCTCCCCTGGGCAGAGCTGCTCCAGTGAGTGCCAAATTGAAGCCTTACTGCTGTGTAGAGAGTACCCGAGAATGCCTTGGCCCATCACAGCATGAGGGACCACACCTTGTGCTGGGACCATGGCAGGATACAAGTTTTCCTGTCCCCCATGCAAGCAGGCCTGGGGACACCTCCTGTGTGGCCTAGCACTGACCATCATCAGCCTTCCCACTATCTGTTTTACCTATGCAGCTCCTGCAGCCACTGTCCGCACTGCTGGGACTCTGTTCATTTTTCTTGCCCTTCTTTCACTTCGCCTGCAGCCTCCTTACAGGCTGCATCAGGGTTTGTCCAAGGTGTCTGCTTTCCTTCCCAGCTCCAGTGAGAGGATCAGCCTGGCCTTTCAACAGCATCTCAAAGATGGTACATTATAAGGTTTTCCTGTGGTCAGATGCTGTACCCAGGCAGGTGAATGTTCTCAAGGTTGGTGCTTAGAGGATTTCTCCAGCCTAGCCTTCAGGCACTGGCATGAGGCATTCTCTCAAGGGGTGGAAAGGGGATGCCATGCTGCTTCAGGTGCAGTCTGCAGCTCACCTCCTGGGGCCAACACACCTCCAGGTTTGCCAGCTGGAGAGCAGCATAGCTTTGCCCTGGCCCACTGTAAGTGCATTGACAGATCTGTGTTTTATCTGGGGCAATTTCCCCCCCCCCCCCCCCCAGGGGCACCCCCCTCACTTTTGTCTCCTAACTGAGCAGAGACCTGGCCTTTGAGCACCCTCTTCCATGCTGCTGTTAGCACATGGTGCCTCTGGTGCTCCTGATGTGGTGTTGGGAGCTGCTTGAAGCTGAGCAAAGAGCAAGGCAGGAACTATAACTCTTCCTGTAACTCCTACTTGGAAATAACTGTTGCAAAACCCACCTTGCCTTGCTCCCTTGCTGGAGTCCTACTTGGAAGATGCCCGTGCTGTGCTGGGGTGCTTTTAAGTGGTCTCTGCTTGGACAGGCTGCCCCTGACTGGACCTCCCCACTTCTTCCCTGGTGGGATGGAGTGTGAGGGTTTTTCCACAAGGTTTGAGTGGAACACTTCTATCCTTGCACAGGCTTGGATCAGGTACATGCTGCAGCCCTATTACTTCCTTTGTCAGGGTGGGACTCAGAGGGAGCCCCAGTTTGGGGCAGGCAGTGTCCCAGGCAGGAGTCATGCAGGAGCAGAGGTGCTTTGTGTGCCTGGCTGTTGGCACTGTCTGTTAGTCCAGCTAGCTGCCAGCACTGGCCCTACATTGTCACTTAATGCAGCCAGGAAAGCTTTGTCCCTGCTGAGGCACAGCTGGGAGCTCTCTGGGCCTTTGGGTGCCATGACTTAAAGTGTCTGAACCCCTGCTCTGCTGCCTTCCCTTCCAGAGGACACCTACGATGAGATTACTCAATACCTGGATCACCTGCTGCAGCACACGACTCCCCAGTCAAACCTTCCTCCCACCACCCAGCAGGGAGGGCTGAGCCGCTTCAGGGCTGCTGTCCACACCACCCGTGACCTCATGTCCCTGGCATCCAAGGCCAAGGACCTGCATGTCCAGAGTGAGTAACTCCAGCACCCTCCACATCTTCTCTTGAGTCCAGGGGTGAGGTTGAAGTGCTTTGTGAGCTTTCACAGCTGTATCATGCTGGGGTTCCCACGGATTGCAGAGGAACTAAGCCTTTACCTGGGCAAAGGCACAATATGTCTGTCATGTTAGTCCTGGCCGTGGAGCATCTTGGAGTTGGTGCCTGTGCAGCCCCATGGAAAGTCAACAAAGGATGGCAGCTCCCTGCAGTATTCATCTGAATGGGTAGACAGGGGCTGCTTCTCCCATAGCCAGCTGTCGCTCTAGGACACAAGAGAGAACACGTGTCTGTGTTAATATATTAACTTCCAAATTTATAGATTTCTTAACCAGGACAAGGATTGAGTGAACAAGGTCACTTCCACTACAAACACATTGGCTACAAGAGGTGACCATCAGGGTATTTTTGTCATAGTGCAGGTATGTAAACATTCTTACAGTTAGGAAAACATAGCTATTGTTGACATGAAAAACTGTGAGAACTCTGATTCCAAAAGTAGAAACATCAGAAAGCTGAGAGAACTAGGCAACAGCCAGCTTCTCTGCATGAACTGCTGGGGGAGCAGTGTCAGAGTGTATGAGGTAGTTTGGGGCAGAGACTGGGGCTGGACGTGTCTCTGCTAACCTTTGGGTTTTTTTAGATGTCGGGATGTATGTCCCCAGCAGGATCTTCCAGGCATCCCAGCAGTCAGTCAAGCTGCTGAGTTCACCCCACCAGCATGACTTGGATGGCAAGGTGAGCTCTGTCTCTCCCAGACTGAGCTATCCTTTCAGCTAGAGCCAGTGTCCTTGCAGGACTGCAAGGGGAAGGCTTGTTGTTTGATGAGGGGGAATATGCATGGGTCCTTTTGGTGCAGGTTGCTGGTGGTGCTCATCAGCAACATGGGTCTCCCTTCCCCCAGAGCCATGCACTCTATGCAGAGATGAACTTGCCCTCTGATGAGGATGGCAATGTGGACTGCAAGGCACTGGTGGACCAGCTGCGCATCTGCCCCACACTGCAGGAGCAAGCAGACATCCTTTACATGCTCCACATCCTCAAGTAGGACGAGCTCTTTGTCCTGAGGGCTCACTGTGCATAGAGGGGTTTGGCACGGCCCACAGGGCCTGCCAGGGAGTTGTGACAGGCGAATTGATGAGTATAACCCAGCACCTCCTTCACAGGGGACCTGAGTGGCACACAGGGCTTGATAGTGAGCCTGGCCCCACTGTCAAGGAGCTCCTTACTGAGCTGTATGTGCGGGTGGGGGAGACACGCCAGTGGGCCCTGATCCGCTACATCTCTGGCATCCTCAAGAAGAAGGTTGAAGCTCTGGATGAGGTAACAGCTTTACAGCCAGCCTCTAGCAGGCTGAGGTCTGTCAAGGAGGAGGCAGCAGAGTGAGCAGGTGAACCATGACTGCATCAGCTCTGTCTCCCTCTGCCTTGTGCTCAGCCCCCATACCCTCAGCTGCTGACAGTGGCTTCCTTTCTGTCCCCAGGCCTGTACTGACCTCCTGTCTCACCAGAAACACTTGACAGTTGGGCTGCCCCCTGAGCCACGTGAGAAGACAATCTCCATGTGAGTGTAGCGCCTCTCCCTCTCCAAGCCTGCTGGGCTGGGTCTGGATGTGAGCCTGCTGCTCTGTGGACCATGGGCAGGAGTGGCCCTGGGTGGCTGTCCCCAGCCTATATCTCTCCTCTTGGGGCTGTACAGTCTGGGAGTATGCAGGGTTTGCTCTGCTGCCTCTCACCTGCTCTGCTGTTTGTTCATGCCCCAGCCCAATCCCCTACGAGGAACTTGTTCGCCTTATTGATGAAGCCAGTGAGAAGAACCTCAGTGTGTCCATCCTCACCCAGGTGAGGGCCCAGGTTGTCAGGGAACCCCACAGCTGGGTGTCTGCCCTGGTGAGCAGCAGTGGGGTGATCTGCTTCTGCCCTTCCAGGAGATCATGGTGTACTTGGCCATGTACATACGCACACAGCCTGCACTATTTGCTGAGATGTTCCGCATCCGCATCGGCCTCATCATCCAGGTGATGGCAACAGAGCTGGCACACTCCCTGCATTGTTCAGGTATATGTGGCAGGGACAGCACCCTGGCTGGGGTAGGTCCTGCGATGCTTTGGGCTCTGTCAGACAGAAAAAAAGTACTGTTAAAAGTGGGCAGCTCAGGCTAGGACAAGACCCTGCATGGAAGTGCCAGTGTCTGCAGTTGGACCTGTTCTTGAGCAGCTCAAGCGTTTGCACTGCAGTCTCCATCCCAGCATGTGTCGGGCTGGCATGGGAAAGAGTCCGTGTTGTAGGCAACACCTGGAGCTAGTGTATGTCCTTGCCAGATGAGCTCCTCTACCAGTGCTCCCCCTGCTCACAGAATGGCACACAGAGTAGAAATGTCCTAGGAGGACTGTGAGGCAGGCTACAAAATCACCGTTGTGTTCTCTCCAGCTGGAGAAGCCACGGAGAGCCTGATGAATCTCAGCCCATCAGACATGAAGAGCCTCCTCTACCACATCCTCTCTGGCAAGGAGTTTGGCGTGGAAAGGAGTGGTGAGTCTTGCAGCAGAGAGCATCTCGGTGCAAAGCTTGAGTGCAGAGCATGGCCAGATCTACATGTTCCTACCTGTGGGGGGTGTCCCTGTTCTCCCCCATGTTCAGCACAGATGCTTCAAAACTGGAGGGTTCCAGCAGGAAGCTCTGCTCTTCATAAGGATAGTGCTGAGTGATTTCTGGGATCAAGCCCAAATCTCATGGCTATTTGAGCTTTGCTTAGTTTGGCACTTGACCTGGTTGGGTCTGAATTGAAGCTGTTCTGTTCTGCACTCATGGGTCTCTGATGCTATCATGTTAGAGGGCAAGGGCGTGCAGAGGTACCAGTGCCTGGACAGCAATGAGGGATGGCCATGCCTTGAGTGATTTGCCCACTCTAGACCTCTCTTCCCCTCCAGTGCGTTCAGTAGACTCATCACTCACCACTGCTGTCTCCATCTGTGACATGGAAGCTGTCAGGACCACCAGGCCTGAGCACACTGGCCTCATCAAGCTGAAAAGTGAAATCAAACAGGTGAAGCCACTCACGACAGGTCTTGTGGGTGAAAACCAGCTACAAACCAGGCAGAACTGATGGAAGAGTGGGAGACAAATGCTTCCAGGAGCTAATTTTGTTTCCAGTCCTGCCCTGGGGGGAAAATTGCGGCGAATGTGGTAGTGGGTGGGGGTTGCTCCGGCAGTTTAGGGAGAGCACGGGAGTACTTGAGGAGGTGCAGGGGTGGGGAAGACCACGTGGTGTCCCAGGTGTGGCTAGTGTCTTGGTGGGCATTTCCAACAGCAGAACCTTCATTTCCTTCTTCTCTTGCAGCAATTGGATAAACGTAGGCAGTCTCTGCCTGGGAGTAAGGTGAAGCCCTCCTGGTCCTGCAGCCTCAGCTTTTGCCTTTCATGCCATGCACCAGGGCAGCTTCCCTGCATGCTCAAGTCTATGAGCTTCCCTCAGCTGCTGCAGCAATGAGTTGGCTTCCCCTCTAAGCAGGCTCAAGGCTGCTGTATTCAGGATGGGGACGGAGGCTGGCTCCCTGGGAAGAGGTCAGCGTGGCTTAACATGCTGTGGCAGCCCAGGGCTGCCCACTGCCCAGAACCTTCAGGAGCTCCCCTTTGAGTGGGACCTGCTGTGTTTGGACTAGCAGGGAAGAAGGCTTCCCTAAGGTGTGGGCATACTGCCATTACAGCCAGCTGGGAGCTGTGCTCCAGAGTCACTGCGCTCAAATGCATTCCATCATACCCACAAAATCTGCTGAGTAGGATGGCATGATGCTCCCAGTGCCATGACCAGTAGTGACTCTGCTGGACAGTTCACTGGATCCTGCCTGCAGCCTACCCAGCTATTTCTTCTCTGGGGAGGAAGGTTTCTGGTCGGCTACCAATGGCAAGGACTTCCTCTTGTGCCTGGCATGTGTCCAGGAGGAGTCCTGAGCTCTAGAAGGTGTCTTGTTGTCCAAGAGACAGAGCTTGCAGGGGCCAAGCTGATGCAGCGGGTTTAGGGCCAACTTGCTGCAGTGTGAAACCTGACAGAGGGTTGTCTCTGGGCAGTGACCTTACTGCTGGTCGTCCTGTCTGCTCGAGACTAAATCCGTGCCTGTACCAGCAGCCAGCAGAGCAGTAGCAGTCCTATTCCTGTGTGCAGGCCAGCACAAACCCACTGCTTCTGCAGCCCTGGCATGTGCAACCCTCTGCAGCTTTCCTTTCAAAACTCCATCTCCAGCTCACCCTGGCCATGAAATAACTGCCTTCTGACCTGACCCTGATCTGTGATGCTGCTGCTCTGCTGTGACTGCTGCCCCGCTCTGGCATGGTCTCATTTCCATCTTTCCCTTTCTCCTTCAGCCCCACAGTTTGCAGTCCAGGGACGCCGACCTCAAGTCCTCTCTGGTAATCTGTGTGTGTTGGCTGCACACATGGGGTCTGTCCTGTTTGTGGCTGCAGGAAGGAGCTGTGCTCTGGGGGGTGCTGCAGGGACCTGGGGCTGTAAGGTGGGCTTTGCTGGGGGCAGAGGGTGACAGCTCTGTCTTGGGAATGAGGCTGGAGAACTACAAACTCGTGAGCAGCAGCAGGCTGCATTCCTGAGGGATATTAACTTTGCAGCAGTCTCTGTGGTTCTTGTTTTGTCTGCCCAGTCTGCTGGGCACACAGAGCTGCTGGGCAAGGACTCCTTTTCAAGCATTCTGGAAGACCAGGGCAGTAAGGACAGCCGGCAGGGCCAGTGGCAGCGGAGGCGGCGGCTGGATGGGGCCCTTAACCGTGTCCCTGTGGGCTTCTATCAGAAGGTCTGGAAGGTCCTGCAGAAGGTGAGCTAGACATCAGCTGGTGCCTCTCCATGCGTGTGAGCCTCTGGTCCCAGGCATCAGCCTTGCCACGGGGACTTAGACTCTCAGGGCTGGTCCCTGATGTTGTGTAGATATGTGCTTCATTACAAGGCCTGGAAAGCTGTGGAAGACCTGCGCTTGTAGTCTTGTAGGGCCTACCTCAGCATGTATCTTGCATAGGGGAGCTGGGGTCTGCTCAGGTGCTTCATGCATCAGGCAGACAGGGGCATGGCTAGAGCCACAGCGTGAAGGTGCTCTGGGCACAGCCCATCCTCAGCATGGTGAGCCAGGGAGCAGAGCCCCATGCAAGGGGGGCCTGGCTGACTCTGAATGGATGGGAAAGGAGTGATGCTAATGTGGAATCAGGAGGCGGAGCTGGGGTGCAGCATGCACCACTGTTCAAGTGGGAGCAAGTTTGTGGGCTGGACCTGTGTATCTTAGCGTGGTTATCCGAGCCATAACCATGATCTGTCCTTCTTGTTCTGCAGTGCCATGGCCTCTCTGTGGAGGGCTTTGTTCTTCCCTCCTCAACAACCAGAGAGGTAGGAGGTTCACATGAATGGGGGAGTGGGGCACATGGGTTGTTGTATGCTGGTTATCCTGGGTGATTGCCCAGGATAGCTCAGGAGCTGAGCAGGTGATACAGTGCTCTAGGTACACTTCTTTCTACCTCTTCACAGATGACCCCAGGGGAAATGAAGTTTGCTGTGCATGTGGAGTCTGTCCTCAACCGTGTGCCCCAGCCAGAGTACAGACAGCTGCTGGTGGAAGCTATCTTAGTGCTCACCATGCTGGTGGATGTGGAGGTGCACACCATTGGTGGCATCATAGCTGTGGAAAAGATCTTGCACATAGCAAATGACCTCTTCTATGAGGAGCAGGTAGGGGCCAGGCCTCACCCCGGGCTGCTGGCTACATTCCACACAGCTGTGCAGGGCTCACCTACTTGGAGAGCCCTGCCTGTTGTCCCCATTGTGTTGATGGGGCACAGCTAAGCTGTAGTGTCTTCCTCCCACTGCTCGCCATCAATGTGTCACACTGTGAGTGCAACAAAAGATGCTCGGGGAAGCTGATAGGGGATTGTCTTTCTTCCTAATGATGCCTTTCTCCTTCCCTATCCAAAATCCAGAAAGCCCTGGGCGCGGATGAGCACATGCTGGAGAGGGATCCTTCAACAGGCATCTGCAGCCTGCTGTATGACAGTGCACCAAGTGGCCGGTTTGGCACCATGACCTACCTGTCCAAGTCGGTGGCCTTGTACGTGTATGACTTTCTGCCCACAGATGGCTGCTCCATGCAATAGCTCTTGCAGTTCCTCACTGGGCTGCAGGTGCTCTGGGAAGGTTGTTTCATACAGCTTGTAAAGATTGTTGGTTTAGTTACTAGGTTAGTTTGCAAGGCAGCCTGCATCACCATCTCTCCTGTCAGCCCTGGCCTCTTGGTGGGTGAGAGGCCCTCTGAAGAACTCCACAGGAGGCATGTGTCCTAAACTGACCTGTACCTGTGTGTGGCCTGTGGAGCAAGGGAAAGGCTGAGCTTTGAATTATGCTTGTATTAGCATGACTCCTCCTGAGCCATCACCCCCAGAAAGACCTCTGTTTGAGGGAGTTAGAAAGGGCTCCCCTGACCAGACCTGTGTGCTCAGCATTACAATGCTCTCTGACCAGCTCGCACTCTCCCTGCTTCCAGCAGGTTTGCAGTTTTTAACCTCTTCTGTGCTGCTTTTTATTCCAAATCTGCAGGATTTATACTAGTGTACTGGAGCTCTTGTTCTTCCTGCTGCTGATGGAAAAGCTTTGCTAGAGGAATAGCAGATGGTGCCTAAGCCTTTCTCTCCCAGTACTTTCAAAATAGATATGGCCCAGCCCAGCCACAGCTGTGCTGCTTGGAAGCAGGCAGTCCCCCACTCCTCCCCCACCCCACCCTCACCGGGGTCCTGTGTATGAAGCTGGGGAGGTTGTGGTAGCCAGGATCCTTTTTACCTCCAAGCTGTAGCACAGGGCTTCTGGCTGGCTGGGACATGCCAGTGGCAGCCCCTCTGTGCCATCTGCTCTATCCCGGGCAGGGGTGCCAATCACAGATGCTTGAGCTCTTATGTGCCCTGTGAAGCAGCTCTGAGCTGGCTGCTTGGTGTTACCTGTACAATCAGAGCCATGCTTTTAATGCTCATCTCTGGCCTCTTCTCCATCTCCCACAGCCTGGCACAGAGAGGGGTGGGGACACAGTGGATCCCTGCTCTAATCTATCCTGCAGGTTAGCCCCCACTCAGGATGGTGTGGTTGGACTGATGAGGATCAGGCACACACTCCACAAAGTGGTGGAGGAAGTGGGATCCCCTTTTGGCTTTCCCTCCCTAAGACTTCATGCTCCAGTATACTCAGCACACTGAGCAACAGGCCAAGAACCCTCACTCTCACCCTCTGACCTTGCAATGTCCCACAGCTTGTCACAGGCCAGCCTGATACCATCCACGTCCCCTTCCAAGCCTGGTTTACAGCTGTCAGTGAGCAAAGCTCTGAGCAATCTTTCCCCTTCGGGAAAGGTTGATCCCATCTAACAGCAGCATGCCGTGTTAAAAAAACTATTAAAAAATCTGAAATTGTGGCAGTGACATCAGCCACCAAGCCATGTATTCAAAAGACTGAGCCCATCTCTTTCAATATCACTCCCCACAACTGGAAGGACAGAGGAAAAGATCTGTGTTCCAGAATCCCTTACCAACCATCCCTAGGCCTTGAAGTCTCTTGGTTGCCCTTGGACTATGTGCTGCAGCTTCTTTGCCACCTGCATGGAAGAGCAGCAGTGGGTAACAGTCTGAAGCTGAACCCGGCTGGGAAGTTTCCTAGTGCTTAACCTGGGCCCCAGGGAGGCAGCAGACTTCCCCTAAGAGGACTGTCTATGTGGCATATTGGACCCCCAGAGAGGAGTCACCTACAATTCTAACCCATCTTTCTCATGGAGGTGAACGTGGTCTGTGGGTGTCACAGCCAGGGCAACACCTCTGGTGTAGATGGACTAACATCCTTATCATCCATTGCCTGGCCTTCCATGTGAGAGCTTCATACCTGCTCTACAGAGGCATGTGGGGAGGCAAGGTGGGCAAGGAGGGGATTTGCCTCCACCCCCTCCTTTCCTTTAAGTTACTGCCTTCACCTGGCAAGGGAGGATACAGGATCCCCTTGAACCTGTGTATATTGGGGTGGCTGTTCCTGTCAGGGAGAGCAGAGCCTGGTTCCACCAGTCTTTATCTTAGACTCCCTTATGCCCCTTAACCTTTCTACGTCCTCTCATAGCTGAGCCCCAAGGAGTGGGCAGATCTTGGCCACACCAAACATGACTGTTCTCACCACTGCCGTCCTTCCCAGTGAAAGGCTCTGGCACTCCCTGCACCCAGAGGCCCAGAGTTCCACGGGGCCGGAACTGCCCGTCCTGGTGCGCCTTGGACCAGCGGTGTTGCGGGTGCTGGTCCCCGGCATGCCGACTCCAATGGCGGCGGTGCCGCCGCCGGTCTACATGGATGGCTGTGTTTTCATGGGAGCTCTGTCTGAGTGGCCACACCCGCTCTAGCAAGCACAGAAGTGGTTTCTGCCAGTTGGATGTCACAGCTTGAGCTCCTTCTGAGAGGGTGAGGGATAGCAGCTGAACTTGAGCTGGCAGGATGACAGTGCTCATGCTATGCCCCAACACTGTGCTCTCCCCATGCTGCCTGTGGTGCTCCCTGGGCTGGCTGTGTGTGAGTGCAGAGGTGGCTGCCAGGCAAAAATTGGACACTCCACTGAGGCAGATGTTTTCCTCTGTGTGTGCCTGGGTTTTCTGATGTCCAGGTTGGTTTGGCCTCAAAGCCAGGTCGTCTCTTGGGGCAGCAGCTCTTCTGTGGCCATATGGGAAATCACACTATTGAAAAGCCAGTGTCCATAAAGGAGAGAGGGGAGTCCTGCAGCTTTAGTTGAATAAAGGGAGAGAGTCCGCTGGGGCATCTGCCCACAGGATTTTCTCTCTTGAGGTTTCAGAGAGCGCAGCTTCCATTTATCCTAAACTCCTGGCTGCATGTTGCCCTCTTCCTTTCCCTGTTGGCTGGGGTACTAGGAAGGTACAGACTTCCCAAATCACCTACAACGTCTTCCCCCCCTTGAACCTATCATTTTCCCCCAAAGTTCAGAAACTCCAGCTTGTAGACCCATTTGTCTGTTTCAGGAGTTAAACTGTCTGGGTTCTGTAACAAACCTGTGCCTGGAAGTGGGTAGAAACATTAAGACCCCATTCAAAGACTAACACCCATACCCTCAACCCATGGAATTGTTTGTAAAGACATTAGCACACATCTTTCCTATCGTAGCTAATCCCTCCCTGTGTGACCCTTGCTCCCATCAGAGGAGCCTTGAAGGGCCCGAGCACCTCCTGAGGTGCGGCTCCTTGAGCAGGGCGGGCACCGCGTGGGGGTCTGCGTGCGGGCCACGGGCCTTTTAAAATGACATTTTTAGAGAATAACCATCACTTCGAGCTGCATGGGGGCCCCAATAAAAATGTTGCTAACACGAGCTGGCTGCCTGTTCTTAACGTGGCTGGGCTGGGGGCAGAGAAGTGGCGGGGCGGGCCTACAGCTCCCGGCAGGCCGCGGGGCCGGAACTGCCCGTCCTGGTGCGCCGTGGACAAGCGGTGTTGCGGGTGCTGGTCCCGGGCGTGCCGGCTCCGATGGCGGCGGTGCCGCCGCCGGTCTACATATACAGCCCGGAGTACGTGGCTCTCTGCGACTCCCTCTGCAAAGTGCCCAAGCGGGTCAGCGCCGCGGCGGGGGCGAGGGGGCGCGGGGAGCACAGCGGTGAGGCCCGGGCGCGGAGGCGGTCGGCGCCCGGCACGGCGGCAGGAAGGGAGGGAATGGGCAGCCCCGGCGGGAGGAGTGTGGGGTCAGAGCGGGGAGGGCCTGTCTGTGCCTTCACACCGCCCCTCGCAGCGCGGGCTTGGACGCTGAAGTGACACTTCCCCGGGAAGCCGTGCGCGGCTGTGCTTCTGCCCGGGACACCGGAAGGCCCCTTCACACGCTATGGGCACGGGCCGGAGCTGGGACCTGGGCGGGGAAAGCCGCTGCTGGGAGGAGTCTGAGCCACACCTCGTCTGTGTCCTTGGACCCCCAGTTGCTCTCTTTCTGTCTCCTGCTCTCACAATCTTATTCTTCTCTTTAGGCCAGCATGGTGCATTCATTGATTGAAGCGTATTGCTTACTTGACCAGATGAAGTAAGTGCTCCCGTTTTCTGTGAAGGGACGTTTTCTTCTACACTAAGGTTTGGAAGGTGCTGAGTAACTTCAGGTTTCACGCTGTCCCTGCTGATGGCGTGATTGTAGGAGCCCCCACAGTGTGTATTTCCAGGATTTAAGGAAAATGCTTGTTTTGCTACATGGACACGATTACACTAGTTGTGGCAGATGCAATTCATTGTCACTCCCCTGGTCCGATGGAGCACATATAGCTTTGTGCCTTCTCTACAGAGTATATGTCACCCCCATGCTTGGGACTCTGAGCAGGGTGACAGCCTTGGTACTGCTCCAGTTCCCCTGATCAGTCAGTGGTGATGCAGAGAGGGACTGTATTGTTTTGCTGTGTTGTCATTGATCTGGGAGACTTTTTGTGAGGTCTGCATGCTGTTCAGGAAAGAAGACCAGATGAGATCTGGGGCAGAAAAGCCTTGCCTCATTTGGCTCTTGACGCTGGGGCGAATGGAGGGAAAAAAAGAAAGGCTTAGCTCAGCCCTCCTTGTGAAGCATCTCATAAAATATTAAAAAAAAATATGCTTCAGTTCAGCAGGGCCAGAAGGTTTTTTGAAGACTTCTTTTTTAAACAATTTTTTTTTTTGGCAGAATGTGCTTGGGAAATGGCTGCAGGTACCATTATGGAGCAGCCCCGAAGTGGTGTTTGCCCTCGCATGGGGTTGGAAGCATCGGGGTCAGCCGGGAGCTGGGAGCTTCCTGTGTTCTTCCTGTAGCAATGCAGCTTCCTGTAGCTGTGCTGCATTGCCTATATGTGCTCCCAGTGTCCAAGTTTTGGGGAGGGCTCAGTGTGTTGCAGGATTTGCTTAGGTGCATTGCAAAGCACCCAGACCCAGGAAGGTGCTGTGCAGGTTGCTGGGAACAGTGACAGTCTGTGCTTTGGTGCAGGTCACGGCATGCAAGAGGTGTTGCACAGCTCCTGATCCAGGCTGAGGTCCTGCCGCAGCACTGTGCTGGGCCTGGGCATTTCCCTCAGTTAGTTCCTCTGTGTGTAATCTGAATGTTGGATCCACTGGGGATTGCACAAACTGAGAGAACATCCAGAAAAGGGGAAAAAAAAACTTGAAACAAAGTGGGAAGGCTAATGCAGGCAGCACCTGCAGGTGTTCTTCACTGGGGTGGGCACCATGGGCAGTGCCAAGCCAGGGGCAAGGCCTGCTCCAGCGCAGCTGAGTGGCTTTCTCACTTAAGTGACAGTCCAGTGCAAGAGGAAGAGGGATTTTTGTTTGCTTTTACAGCAGTAACAGCTGAAAGAAGGCTCCTAGGTTAAAGGCTAAAGCTGGACATTCCAGGTGAACCCTGGAGCCTCTTGCCTTGATATGCTCCCTTCCTCCTCTCTGCCTAGGATAGTCAAGCCAAAAGTGGCCTCCATGGAGGAAATGGCAAGTTTCCACACAGATGCTTACCTGCAGCACCTGCAGAAGGTCAGTGAGGAAGGGGATGATGACCACCCAGAGTCTGTGGAGTATGGACTGGGTAAGGATGTGCATCTTCAGCAAAAGATTAGTTGAGTGCCAGGGCCAGAATGCTTTTTGCAGGAGCTGCAGTTAGAAGGGTGAGCTCTGGGGGATGCTGGGCTTGGTTTTGAAGGGAAATGCTCTTTGACAGTGTGTTGCTGAACCCCAGCAGTCATCTGACAGGATGGAACTTTCCCTGGTGGCAGCAAAGGGTACAGCTAGCTTCACACTGCTGCTCTGTGCACCTTGGGCTGTCTCTTGCCGACTGGGGCTGGTGCCCTTTGCTGCTGCTCTGAGGCTCTGGAACAGGATAGAAGACCCTGACACTGTCCTCGGGCTGGAGCTGGGACTGGCTACAGCCAGTCTGCTGTGGGGAGGGCATGTGTGAACAGCTGCCTGCAGCTGTCGTGACTTGCTCTGCAGGGACCAGAGCAGCTGCTGTCTGTCTGTTGACTTGACTTACGTCTGGAGCAGAGGGCTCTTGCCCTCCTGGATCTGAGACAGCCTGAGCAATGCAGTGGGTGAAGCAGGTGAGATGGCTATGGGCACTGTCTTGGTCTCAGGAATGGGAGAAGTGACCCAGAACTGAGGCACAGGTGCAGATACTGCGCCAATCTCATTAGTGTCCCTTAGACTTTACATTCCTGAAGCTGCTTTGTCTTCAGGAAGACAAGCAGCTCTGGTATCATGCTTTGTGGGCAACAGCTGCAGGGAGGCTGCTGTACAACTAGGTGAAGATCATATTCTGGATTTAGACCTACAGCTCACCTAGGCTTGACTCCTTTGTCGTTGTCCATTTTTAGGGAAGAGGTAAGTAAGTGACTGTGCCAGGGCTTTTCTGGTCAAGCAGCCAGAGACCTGAGAGTAGTTTTTGTGAGATTGGTATGAGGGACCAGTAGGTTGGGCAAGTCAGGCACACAGCTTAGAAGTTGGTTCAGTACACATTTGTTAATGAACTGAGTGCAAGAAAACATTTGGGTTGTTGATTTTTGCGGTGGGTTGATTTTTGTGGTGTGGGTGGGGTTTTTTTGCCAGGTGCCTACCAAGATGCGCTCTCTCTCCACCTCAGTAGGGTGGGGGAGAAAATACGGTGGAAACGATCATGTCAAGATAATAACAGGGAGATGACTCTCCAGTTACTGTCTCCAGTAAAAAAGACTCTACACAGGGAAATTAATTCAGTTTATTACCAATTAATAACAGAGTAGGATAGCGAGAATTCAAAATAAAACTGAAATCGCCATCCCCCTCATCCACCTTTCTTCCCAGACTCAGCTTCACTCACAGCTCTTCTATTTTCCCCCTCAAGCAGTGTAAGGGGATGGGGGTTGTGGTCAGTTCACACATCTCTGCTGCTCCTTCGTCCTCACTCTTGCCCTGTGTGAGTGTGGGGTCCCTCCCACAGGACACAGTCTTCCATGAACTTTTCCAGTGTGGGTCTTTTCTATGGGTAGCAGTTTTTCAAGAACTTCTCCAGTATGGGTCCTCCATGGGATCAATCCTTCAGGAACACGCTGCTCCAGCCTGGGTCAGTCCTGAAGGCTCAAACAAAAGGAATGTGCTTCCCCTGGAGGAAGGGGCCTCTTGTGTCTGACATGCGGACTCTTACCTGGACTCTTACCTGCAGGTTATGACTGTCCAGCAACTGAAGGGATCTTTGAGTATGCAGCGGCCCTGGGAGGAGCCACCATCACTGCAGCCCAGTGCCTGCTGGATGGCAAGTGCAAGGTAGCAATTAACTGGCCTGGAGGGTGGCATCATGCAAAGAAGTAAGAAAACAATCTCTTCCCTTGTGTTTTCTCATCTGATGTCTAAACCCTGCTTCCTAGCTCCCAGCTTCCCTGCGAACCCCTAGGGTGCAATGACCCAGTTGGAAGAGAAAGCAAGGTGTGAGGGAAGGCAGGAGATAGAAGGGAAAGAAACAGAAGGCAGGGTAGTGGCCTGAGAGGAGGCAGGTCACTGCCCAGTGCTGGTGCTGTTGCTCTCATGGGCTGCAGAGCAGGTCTGGGGTAGGTATACTTACAGGTGTCCTGTCATTCCTTGATACATCATTATCTCAGGAAGCTCAAGTGAGAATGGATTTCATGGGGTCCATGGAGAAGCACAGTGGAGAGACAAACAATTGATGTCACTGCCAGTTTGGAACACAATGGGGATGTGGCAACATGTCCAAATTGTTTTATGTGGCTTTTTGGGTTTCTTAAGAGGTTTGAAATGGTGCAGGACTGACCTTGGGTTACCCCATGTTCTGTGGGGGTCTGTTTCATGTGAGATCTAACATCAGTAATGGTCTTCCATCACAACAGGAGAGGAAATAAAGTTCTGTCCCTGAATTCTGTAGTTCTCTAGTGGTAAAATAATTTGCTTCCATCCAGTTTTTCATGGATGTATGTTTTGTTTAACTTATGCTCCCCATCTCCCAAAACATGGGACCTCTTTGCAGTGTAGACAAGACACCACCCTTCCTAGTCCAAAGCCAACTGGTGTTGGCAGTGCTGTGCTGTGTCCCTGGGGAGCCTCAGGAGTTCCCATCAGCCCTGTGTCTAACCCTGGCAGCTTGTACATATATGTGCAGATGTCTTGCTCCAGTGACTTTTCTGACCTGGCAGAGGAACTCTTCAGGTATAACGGTGGTGTGCAAGTGCCAGCAATAGCAATGTCTCAGGCCATTTCCTGGTGGGCACTTGGCTGAAAATGGCTTCAGATGCAGCATTCTGTGAAAGGAGACTTGCACGTGGCAGAGCCAAGCCCTCATTCTGTGCAGAACTGATGGCTTTTGGGAAATCTCCTGTTCTCTTCTGTCTGGATTGCATGGCTTAAAAAATACCTATAATGAGAAAAGACTTAGCAGTATTGCTGCTGCTGAGCTATTAGCACTTGAGTCTGTTTAAAAAAAAAGGCATATAATACTTACTGATCCCAAAGGAGTCTTCCCAGTCACCCCATTAAACTGGTGTGTGATGCTTCAGGGTAGGTCCCAGCTCATTGTGAAGGTTCAGCCAGACTGACACCAAACTGCAGGTGCCTGGTGCTAGGACCTGTGTCCTAGCAAAATACATTCCTTTTGTCAAAAAACACCTGCTATCTGGTGGTTTAGTTGCTTTCCAGGGTCCTAAAGGTAGGAATGACGTGGGACTTTGGAAGCTCTCACTTCAGAGAATGCTTTTGGGGTTGAGGGTAAGATGCTGAGTAAGTGCTTTTTCTCAAGCCAGTTGTACCCTCCCTTCTGGCAGTGACACTCAGAGCTTTGCTGGGTGGATTTAGGGCAGCATGAGGGAATCCCAAGTGCTGGCCCTGAGCTGCAGCTCTGACACTGCTCCACATTTTTCTGAACTAGTATCCTGCTCTTCTTGGCCTTGAGTTTCAGAGGTGTGTTACAGCATGGAGAGAGTGCCCAAGACATGGCACAGTTTACTTTGCTTCCTTGTGGGCTGTGAGGGAGGGGAGAAGTGTGTAATCACAATTGAGTCAGATTCTCAGGATACCTGTTAACACCTACATTCTCAGCATCACTGTAAATGAACAGAGTCACTGGGAAACACCGGTGCTCCATGGCACTTGCAGGGAATGAAAGCAAGTGCAGTTTTGCCACCCCCAGCTGTTGCTGAGCAGGAGGTGTCAGGGCAAATGAGCTGAGTGCTGTGACTGGAAGTCAAGAGGCATTTCCCAGAGGTGCATCCTGGATCCTGATACAATTTGTGGAAAAGGTATTTGGGCACTCTTGTTGCAAAGTATAAAGCTTTGCTTTAAATCAGCTGTCCAGGGCAGATTTAGGAATGCATGGGGACTGGTGCTAAGTGGTGATGGGGACTTGACTTTGGAGTGAGGCTGGAGTAGAGGTCAAGAAACTTCCTTGTTCCTTTGATGCCAGCAAGGAAGCTGTTCCCTGATTATTTGTCAGGGATAAATCATTCTATAGTACACCTGTCCTGTGTTTAGCTGCTGGGACTCTCTCCTGGCTGAGCTCAGGAGCTGTATCATGAGGGACTGCATGTGGGACAACCCATTTGCATTTTCCTGGGGAGAGAGAGAGGGAGTTATTTTGGGAAGAGGCTTAACCTTCACAGCCTGAGATTTTTGAACAGCAGGAGAATCCTGTGACTGCCTTGGATTTGCCTTTCACTGCCAGGACCTTCCCAGGAGCTGTGACCCAGACAGCAGGGGTGGAGTGGCTGCCTGTCTGTGCCTGTCGAGAACTCATGGGAAAATGGACAAGGGGACTGTTCTCTTGCCTCAGAGAGAGACTGGGTTTGAGTTGAGTAGCTCTGAAATTCTTTAAAATGTCTCAGGTGCAGAAAGCTAACATTTTATTTGTTCAGCTCTGCAATGGTCAGATGTATCCCCCCCACAGGCCAGGACCTCTCTGCAGCAGAGCCAACTGATGCTTACCCAGCTGCCAGAAAGCCCAGAGCTGAGAAGCAGTTGGCACAAGCAGTCTGTGCTTCCCAGCCATGCTTTGAGTGGCTCCTGACCCATCTCTTGGTCCCTGCTGGGCGTTGGCTGAATTTTCGTACTCCTCTGTGCCCCTGTGAGGTGGACACTTGCAAAGCCAGAGTGAGAATACTGGGATCACTGGTGATTGCACTGGCAATGTTCAATGTCACAGACATTGTTTTCACAGGGATGAAGCTTCTGGCTTCTGTTACCTGAATGACGCTGTCTTGGGGATCCTGCGGCTGCGCCAGAAATTTGACCGTGTCCTTTATATCGATTTGGATTTGCATCATGGAGATGGTAAGGCCCAGCAAAGGCAGCAAACAGTGCAGCTGCACAGACTCAGGGAGGAATGGGAGAAGTCAAAGCTTGTCTGCACAGCAGGGCTTCACTTGCTGCAGCAGCCATGGCTTGGGCTCCTTTCAGTTCAGTTGAGTTCCCTCAATCCATTTCTGCCTTGTCCTGCTTCACAGACTTGCCCTGTGCTGCTCCTCAGACCTCTCTTGAGGGTCTGTGCAGAAGTCTTGTACCTAAAGCAACAGATAACGTGTGCCAGTCTCCCATCCTGGCAGAGCAGTTGCTGACAGGGTTTAATTGTTTAATGGTCCAGTGCAAGAGGGAAGCAGCCAGTAGTAAATGGGGCTTTTAAAAGAAGGCTTGATGCTGTAAATCTAGAGCCAGAGCTGGCCTTGCCAAAAAAACAGACAAAACACAAACTTTCTCCTTCGGGGACATTATTTCTATACCATTTAATGTCTTCTGCTCTTCTAAATTTTATATGTTTCATTTTGCTCCCTTTTCTCTCTGCATTTGGTTTCTGTTAAGTTTCCTATTACTTCTTTTTTCCCTCTCCTCCCCCACTATTGTATTATGTCTTTAAGGAAAAGGCACGTTGAACCGCAGCAGCACTGAGAAAAAGCAAGAGAGCCCAGTAGCACTGCTTCTAATCAGAGCCAAGCTCTGGCCAAGGCAGCCCTGCTCGGATCCCTCTCCCAGCTTTGCAGGCCTAGCAGCTTAGGCAAGTGCTGCTACCATGGGTACTGATGTGAAATACTGAGATCCATTCAGTACTGATTAGCATGAGACCTGCCAGATTCATTGCAGTTGTGATCTTTGCTGCAGTTGAACTCCAGTCTCTGTGCATTGAGGATAGATTTATTGAGCCACATCTGCATTTCTGCTTTGTTCATGCTGCTCCTTCTCTGCTTGATGCCCTGGGTGTATCAAGCAACTCGGTGTGTTCAGACTCCGTCATTTATGTAAATGATGCATGAAAGCTTTTTTCCCTTTCCTAACAGGAGTTGAGGATGCCTTTAGTTTCACCTCGAAAGTCATGACCGTTTCTCTGCACAAATTTTCACCAGGATTTTTCCCAGGCAAGTTGAACACATGAGATTTGTGCTCATTTGGTTCACACGTTACTGGCGAGGCCCCTGTAAAGGCAAGTCTCATCCCTGCCGTCCAGCCGACATGTCTTGCTCCCTCTCCTCTCAACCCAGGAGAAGGAAAGAGGGGGGAGCTACATGTTTGGCATTTCCCCCTTTCTGGTTGTACCTGAGCTCTGGGCAGACCCCCTTTGACGCTGCATGGCAGAACTGGGTGAAGGAGAGAACTGCGTCCCTCCACCCCACCTTTCTTGGTGGTGGCAAGCGGACTTCTCCATAAGCATGCCGAATGTGCTGACTCTCAGCTTGCCTCTGAGACATCTCACATGTCTCTCTCTTGCTGCTGCTCTGCTTTCCCTCCTAATTGGGGTGTTTCTATTATGCAGGCACCGGTGATGTGACAGATGTTGGCCTGGGAAAAGGTCGCTATTACAGTGTGAATGTTCCCATTCAAGATGGCATTCAGGATGAGAAATATTACCAGATCTGTGAATCGTAAGCCCTCTTGCTCTAATACAGCTGACTTGGATGGGATTTTAGAGAATAAGATACTACACAGCTTACTATTTTTACTTACAATCCTTTCTTAAGGCTTGTCCCTTCCCCTATTGCAGCCTTTGATTACAAAGAACATGTGTTGTAAGTTCTCAGAGGTTTTGTCTGAATCCTTAAGCAAACTGAATATACAGAGACATTTGTGGGTTGCTGGAGGGGTCTCTACCACAGGTCAGAGGTCAGCCTATCTCCCTAAGTCTAGCCCTAAGTCTGCAGGTGTGTATCTAAGGAGAGACTGAGAAGGGACAAGTATTTTTCAGCTGTGGACTTAGGGCTAGATGTTTTTTCTTCAAATAAGTGCTCCAAATTCTGACTGTGGGACATATGCTTGGGGCTTAGCTGAAAGTGTTTTCCTAGCACCTTCTCTCTGTGCTGGAAGAATGAAAGGCTGCAGGCTGAATATCTGATACTGACGGAGTTGCCTCCTGGCAGTCCCTTCTGTCACTCAGCTGATGGTGGACCTCACAAGCTGTTGCCCATGTCAGAACTGGGCTGCGAGGCTTGTTCTTTTCCAGGGGAGAGGAGTCTCAGTGGTAGCATGTCCACCTCTAACACTTGAGGGCTGAAACCTCTCTAAACTTGTAGGTCAGTAGGGCAGTCATGCCCTAACCATGCCTTCTACTGGCTTGTTGGTGCTTGCCACTGCTGGAGCAGAGCAGCCCTCTTTGTGCTGGAGGTCATGCTTCTGAAAGGCAGCTCTAGGGGCTGGGACAGGTCAGGAACCCACTCAGGAGGAGCCTGCTGCATGCATTCACAGCTGAAGGACATAATAACCTACCACAGATTGCAAGTTGTGTATAGCTAAAGCTTCTGCAAAGAGACTTCGAGATATCTTTTGAGTTCTGTCCAGGCTGGGAGGCAGTCACGGGCATGACTGTGGATGTCTCATCCAGCTGTTGTTTGAGGGTGATTGCCTGTGGTTCCCAAAACCATGGTGAGCTTGAAGCATAAAGCTTTGTCCAATGCAGGTTTTTGCAGGCTGACTACACCCTGCACAGGGCTTTTCTTCATAGTTTTGCTTCAAGTGCCACATAGGAGAGAGGAGAGTGAGAGCCTAGCCAGAGCCTTCCTCTGTTTCTCCTGTCCTCTCCTCTTCTGTCCCGATGAGAGGTGTCTGAGAGTTCAGGATTGTTGTTTTGCCCAGACCCTGATTTCCAGGAGCCATGACTGTCACGGGGCAGAAAAGCCCTTGGCTTGTCCTGCAGCCAAAAGGCAGCCAGTGTAAATGTGGAGTTTGATGCTACCACTGAACTGGTGAGGACTAGATCCTCCTCTGCTATGTTATCAGTGGTGCTTTTACCTTCATCAGCCTTCTGATAAGTGCTCTGAGAGCTAAACTTGCTGTGGAGGTAGAAGGCTTACTGGGAGCAGAGGCAGTGTAACTAGTATGAGTTGGGTGGAAACAGAGAATGCAGAAATGCCGAGAGGCACTGGTGGATCTGAGGGACCAGGGCTGTGCCATGAGCATTCCTCTGAGCCATGCTGGCATTAACCAGACTGCTTCTCCTCTCCCCAGAGTGCTGAAGGAGGTGTATGCTGCCTTCAACCCCGATGCAGTTGTGCTGCAGCTGGGGGCGGACACCATTGCTGGAGACCCCATGTGCTCTTTCAACATGACACCTGAGGGAGTGGGCAAGTGCCTCAAGTATGTCCTGCAGTGGCAGCTAGCAACTCTTGTCCTGGGAGGAGGTGAGTGCATCCTGCTGTTCTCAGAGAAACGTGTTTGTCTTCCTATGACCCTGCCTTGAGTGCCTGCCTGCCCTCGGGCTCAGCACTGGCAAGGGTTTAGCAGGGCGATTGCTGGGCAGTGTCTGGAGGACACACACTGTGACACAGTACTGTTTCCTCACAACTGAAATCCTTGATACTGACAGGTGCAAGTCTCAGTCCTGACTCAGATCTTGAGTTAAAAGCTGCGTGGCTCCTCTGGAGAAGAGGAGAGGCCAACCAACTGACCCTGACTTCTCAGTGACACCTCTGATTCCCATCTTTGCTGATCAGCCCTTTGGTGCTCCTCTTGAAAAGTGAGCACTACATTCCCAAACCTACCTTGGGCACCTGGTGATGAATGGTTTCATTAAGATTCAAGCAGAGGCTTGGGACAAGGCCCGGCTGCCCGCAAGGTACAGCAGGACTCTGATACTCAGTGAAAGCTAAGCTGGACTTACCTCTGCTGTGCTGCCTAACCAGCTGCTTGTCCAGTGGAGACAGCACAGGACAGGTTTTATGTTAACAGAGCATTTCAGAACAACAAAAGCCACTGTGTGCCAGGGGAAGCCCCTGAGCTCCATGATTGGAACTGGATCAGCTCTAGCTGTTGTCCTTTTTGAGATGGGGGAAATAAGGTATAGCATATTAAGGCTAAAATTTTACGTGCCTGATGCCCTTTGTTTTGGAATGGTTATAAGTGTTCAGTCCTGCAATGGCTTGTCTGTGAGTATGCTGGAGATGTCACCTTTCAGACAAAACCCAAAACTTCTGTTAAAAAATGAGGATCAGCTGTGTGTCACTTGTGAAAATACCAAAGGACTGTCCCACCACTGCAGCATGTGGAAGCATTTGAAGTGGAAACTGGGGGAGAAGTGAAAAAAAAAACAGGGAAAAAACCCACAACAACCAACACAAACAGAAGGGAATGTTGAAAAATATGGTCTCTTTGTCTTGTCGAAGTGCTTTTCTCCCTTTACCATTCTAGTCATCTTTTCTGGAAAAAAACTTACCCAAGTCTCTTGCAGGGATGCTTTCAGCTAAGGTTTCTCCTTGTGGGCTCATGTTCCGTTACCATGGAGGTAACCATTTCCTACTGACTGTGAAATCTCATTTCCCTGTAAAGCAGTTGCAAGTTGTACTGATGAGTTTCACATTTGTCCTCTCAAGCATGACAGTGCTGAAGAATTCACCAGCGTACGGCTGGGCATGTGTATTTTGCTTTATAGGGCAAAGGCTGGTATTAAAAAGCAGGAAGCCCCCATTTCTGCTGTGGCCCTTGCACTTCTCTCCCTGCTACTTGTGAATGGCTCTCCTTGTTGCCAGGAGAGAGTCCAGCGCATGGGGCTTGGAGCTCATCCTGGGTCTGAGATGGTGGCTGGAGGACCAGCCTCTGCCAACTGGATGTAACTGGGGTTCAGTTTGAGAGGTCTGCTCTTGCATACATTGTCATTCTGACCTGGCCTTGTGTAGCCAGCAGGTGCAAAATGCAAATTTTGGGCATGGCTTGAGTGGATGAACTAAGCTTAATTCATGTAATCTGCACACAATGGCTCCATGATTTTTCCTTCCACTTAAATCTCCTTTTCTCTTTTCCCTTTCCCTGCTCTTTCTCCTCAAAATCCCAATTCTTGCTGGAAACAGGAGGTTACAACCTTGCCAACACAGCTCGCTGCTGGACGTATTTGACTGGGGTCATCCTTGGAAGAACACTGGCCTCTGAGATCCCTGATCACGAGGTAATGGTTTGAAAAACCTTCCCTTCTCCTTGCAGAAGAGCCAGTTGTTCTGCCTAATCCACACAGCATCCTCGCCACTCAGTCCTGTTTTGTGGAGACACTTAGTAACAATTCTGCCCTCACCCAGCAGTATGGTGGGTGCTCAGGACCCCAAAAACAGAGGCTGTGTGCAGCTTTCTGCAAGGGGTCTCACATGCCAATAAACTCTAGTCTCAGATAATTACAGAGAGGATGAGCAGAAGGAGTCACTGGTTTGCTCAAAGAGCTCTTTAGGATGTGCCTTTTGCCTTTCTCAGAGCTTTAAATTTTTGCCCTACTTTCATCTATCTACACAAAGGACCAGGTGCAGCTTTGAAGCTTTGGCCATAGGGCCTGGTGCTGGTGTTTTTCAAGTCTTGAGTGGGGCTGGACAGCTTCTTGAGGGACATAATCTAGACTGAATTTGTGTGGAATAATTATAGGCTGGAATCATCAAATCACAGAAGGATTTGACTTGGAAGGGACCTTAAAGGCCATCTAGTGCCACTTCCTGGCCATGGGCAGGGACACCTCCCACTAGACCAAGTTGCTCCAAGCCCTTTCCAACCTGGCCTTAAACACTGCCATGTTTATAACGGGTCTCAAACCACAGATCAGTGTTATCAATCCTACACAAACAAACCTGCTCGTGCAGAGTAATTCAAGCGTACAGTGTCTACAGAGGAGAATTCAGGTTTTACCTATGTCTAAGGATCTCATGGATCAGTATATATAAGGAAGTAAAGTTTTTGTGTGGATTGAGGCTGGAAATTCATCATTATAGAAATCTGTGATTAGAGATGCAAGATGCTTTTTGAGAGATGTCATGAGAGATCAAATACGATCCTTTAACCAGATTTTTGCAGAAACAGATTATAAGCAAGACTGGTATGTGTGGGAAGTGAAAAGGGTGGGTCCTCTGTAGGAAGTAACCTGCAGAAGGTGGTTAGGTTTGCTGTTGCTCCAAAAGCTGTCTCATGAAAACTATACATGAAAAAAACCCCAGCTTGTACATATCAAAACATTCCTTTCAAAGTAAACTGGAAACCAGTACAGGAATGTTCCCTTTTGTTTATGCTCATTGTCCTTGTTATCATTTCATAAACTGATATCACACAGTACAGCAACACAGCAATCCTGATCCCTCTCCCTGCTCTGAAAAATATCATCACAAGGAATACATATATGCTCACACATATGTACTATACCCACATGAACAGACCAAGTAACATTTTGATCAGTGGCTCTGTACCTAATACCAGCAAATGCTTAGATACAATTTGTTTCCAACTCACTCTGGGCAGATCTGTTGTTACCTCAACCCTTTGTGCCCCATACTGGGCACCAATTAAAGCTGTCTTAGGAATGGTATTCTCCAATTTAGTGCTCCTGCTAAAAGCGCGCACTGCTTCCCCCCCCCCC
>JACBWW010000039.1:7368849-7433179 GCA_020086605.1 Lanius collurio
TCTCCTCTCCTCTCCTCTCCTCTCCTCTCCTCTCCTCTCCTCTCCTCTCCTCTCCTCTCCTCTCCTCTCCTCTCCTCTCCTCTCCTCTCCTCAGTTTTTCACAGAGTATGGTCCTGATTATGTGCTGGAGATCACACCAAGCTGCAGACCAGACCGAAATGAGCCACAGAGAATTCAAGAAATTCTGAATTCTATCAAAGGTGCGTTGTCCAAGCCTGCACTCCTCCTTCAGGCTTACAGGTGTTTTTAGAGGGGACTTCAGAAGAGCTGATTCGTGTCTTTCTCACTGACTGGAAAGATGAACCACATTCATTTGGCTGCTCATTAGTGCACAGTGTCATTTGCCTCCCACATCCCTTGGGATTTTCAGGGTTGGTGGTACAGAGTTATGGGTCCCAATAGCAAAAGTTGCCATTGCCTTTCCTCTGGCTGGGCAGGGGAGCATGGGGCCTTGTTCTTATTGGAATCATAGAACAGCCCAAGTTCAAAGGGACTTCAGAGATCATCTGGTCCAAACTTTTGTGGGAAAGGGAGCATAGGCAAAGATTATCTAGCAATCTGTCCAGTCACATACTGAAAACTTCTGACAGTGGGGCCTCTATCACATCGCTGGGGACTTTCCTCCAGTGATTGGCTGTTCTCACTGTAAAAAAATACTTAAAATAAGGTGAAAACTCTCCTGGTGCAATTCACATCTGTCTTCTCCATGTGGCTCCTTGTGAAGAGAGCTTCTGTCCTCTGAAGCCTACAGAGTAGGCTTCAAGTACTAGACTACTGTGATGAGGTCCCTCTTAAGCCTTCTCTTCTGCGGGGAGAGTCTTTCCTCATTGGGCAGGTTCTCCAGCATTGGATCACCTTTGTGGTTCTCCTTCAGACCCTTTCTGCTCTGTCCATGTCTTTTGTGATTTGTGGGGATCAGAAGTGGACACAGTACTTCTAGTTTGTCAACCTGGAATGAGATGATCCTGTTTGTCTTAGTAATGCTCCTACAGATGGTGCACAGGATCCAGTTTGCTTCATTGCTGCAGCAGCACACTGCTAGATCACATTCGGCTTGCTGCCTATCAGGACCCCCACATCCATTTACACAAGGCTGCTTCCCAGTCACACAGATCCCAGCCTGAACTGGGCACCTTCCATCCCAAGTGCAGGACCTTGCTTTTGTCTTTGTTAAAGTTAAGACTTTTTCTTTTTAGCCCAGTCTTCCAGCCTGTCCAGCTCTCTAAGATGGCTCTCCCTTCTGATATGTTCATATCAGCACCCAGTTTGGTGCTATGGTTGCTTTCAATCTCATTATCCAGGTAATTTATGATGTTGAGCAATGTGGGGCCCAGTATCAGTCCCTGGGGGACACCACTTGAGACAGGCTGCAAGACCATGTAAAAACCATTGATCACCATCCTATGTGAGCTCCCTGAGAGCCAGCTTCTCCCTATCCCCTTTGCAAACCACCCATCCAATCTGTGTCTTTCCAGCTGGTCCAGGAGGAGACTGTGGGAAGTAGGTATCTGCAACTGGGACAAGTCTCCAGCAGGCAGGACTCGAAGGTCAAGTCCAGGACAGGCAGCTGGCTGAGCTCTGCCAGCTTCAGCCAACCTCATTCTATGTCCTTGTCCATCTTTCTTGTCCTTGTCTGCCATAGGGATTGAGAACAGCAAGATGGGGCTTGGCAGCCCTTTTCCATCTGTGTATGTTGCAGTGTAGAAGTAGGGTAGGAAGTGCAGTGGCCATGGATGCCTTTGGGTGGGAGCATCCTTGGGGACCTGTCCGAGAGGTTAGGAGGAACAGCATCACTCCAGAGCTAGAAGGGAGGGCTGTACACTCCTGTCTTTGAATCCAGCCTGAAAGAAGGACAAGGCAGCAGGGAAGTGAGCATGTGCCTCTCAGATGCTGGTCCACGAATCCCAAACCAGCATTCAGCATAGTGAAAGCAGTGGCAGGGTCCCCCTGTGGTAATTTCCAAAGCCTGGCTCGGACAAGGACAGCAGCCTCTGCAAAGGGAGCAAGGGGTCGGCAGGAATTGAGATTTGTGCTGAGGCTGCAATTCCTGTATTGTGGCCTAGTCCATCAGGCATGGGGGTGGCACCCCTTGCCAGGTTACTCCATCAGGCTAAAATATCAGTGGAAATACCCTTTTCTGCTTCCTTTTATTTGCAGGGAATCTGAAGCACGTTGTTTAGCAGAAAAGGAAGGCTCGGGCAAGAGCATTTCCTATGGGGAAGACAGCGTATTTATGTGAACAAGTGGTGAAATTTGTGGCTGCAAGGAAAATTTGGAAGAAATTACTGTTGGTTGGTTGGGTTTTTTTCTCTTTAAAGAAGAAAAGCTGCTGCATGCCACAAGCACTGTGGCTCTCCCCAGGCAGGAGTGTGGGTCCTCCAGCCACAGCCTTCCAGTGCTGGCAGAGCCTCCCTTGCTCCTTTCTCTTTGCTTTTTTAACACCACAGTTTGTTCACACAACTGGTTTTAAATGTTTTTAAAGAGAGGGGCTACTCAGAGCTGTGAGCCCTCCCCAGCTGGAGCCCAGTGCTGCATTACCTTCCTGGGAGGGGCACAGCCTCAGAGCTGCCCACTCACGAAGTAGAGCCTGAGAGCTACCCTGAGGCACACAGGTTATGTCTCTTACCCACAGAAATGCACAGCCATTGTATTTTTAACGGGGAATTCTTAAAAAATAAAATGTTTGAAATACTCCTCCAGCCCTTTCCTTTCTTCTTCCACCCACTCTGCCTTGCCAGTGCTCTTTTCCACAGCACCCTTCATGGCAGAGCCATTTGTGAGCTCCCGAAATCCTGTGCAGAGGGGCCAGACCCTTGGGAGCCTCTCAAGACTGTCGAGGGAGATGCAGGGCATTGTGGCAGCTCCTGTCCTGGGAGATCTTGGATGAACTTCCAGATGCTCTGGAGTCCCATGAGAGCTGCCACGAGGTGTCTCAGCAAGGGAAAAGGTCTACAGGTATCTGGGGCAGATCTCTACCAGTGCCATGGAACCTGGCCTCTGCTGCCTTTGTCCCCTCATTCTCCTGGCCCATGGACTTTTTATTGTGCTGACTTTTTTAAAGATGTCCAGTCACTGTGGGAAAGCATATTTCCTATGGCTTTAACTAGATTATGCTGGAAGAAACAGCAAGACGGAAGGGTTTCCAGCTTGGCCTTGGCTTTGTTTTGCTCTCTTGTTTTTCACTGCCGATTGAAACAACAGGAAATCTGGCATGCAGATAGTTCAACAGGATGTGGCTCCCATGACTCCTGACCCCTTGCCTGCTTCAATGTACCCCTGGTGCCTGGTATGGTGTGGTGTGACCAGTCTTGTGTGCTGACCACTGGCAGGAGGAGGCTGGTGCTGCCACTGCCACAGCAAAAGATCCCAGCGCCTGGGGGACGTTTGGGGACTGTCCATCCACGGAAAAAGTGAGGAATGAGAGAGCAGAGAAGCTGCTGCCTCTGACCTACCTCACGGCCCCATGTGCTCTGTCCCCACCACCAGGCAGACTGCCCTGTGAGCTGTGGGAGCTGTTTCAGGAACACAGCTGGGAAAATGAACAATAGGAAACCCCACAAGTGTCAAGTGTTGTGGCTTTAGGTGAGGTGCCTCTTGGGTGGAAATCCCCACATCTCCCAGCCAGAGTGGGATGCCCCCCTTGCTGCCCAGGCAAGCACGGGAGTAGTCGGGGCGCCGCTCCGAGTTTCCTGCCCGGACCCCACCCGCCCGGGCCAGTCCGCGCCCCTCTGAGCGCTGCCGTATCCTCGTAGACCCCGGAGATGAGCTGTTTACAGTCCCTTCCCCGCGGCACGAAGGACCTCATGGGGATGGCGATCCTGCGCTACCCCTTCGGTGCCGGAGATATGCCGGCGGTGGGGACTCCGCCCGCTCCCCGCCCCTGTGGCCCCGCAGCGGGTCCCAATGTTACCAGTTTGCGTCTGCAGAAGCCCCACGTCTAGAACCGCGCCATGGGGAGACCTCGGAGCCCTGTTGCTCCCCGCACTACAACAGAGCCCCACGGAATCCGGCTCGCCGCTCGCCTGGGGCTTGGGGACGCAGCCGCGGGGCGCAGGGAAGCCGCCCCCTCCAGGCCGCCGGCCCCAGCCTCATCGACTCGGAGCCAGGAACGAGGTGCTCAGGGTGGAGCTTGGCCTCGACAGGGCGGACGACCTGCCGGATGCCGGAGCCCTGGCTCGGTCACCACGAGTTGGAGTCCCCGTCGGCCCTGCCGGCCGGCTACTGAGGCTGGAGAGCGGCTGGGGCGCGGCTGGGGCAGGGGCCTCCTACCTCATCCCACCGGGGAGCAGGTACTGGCGCTGCGGGCGCAGGAAACGCTCGGAACCCGGCCGAGTGTGGGAAGGGGCGAGAGGAGCAGTTGGGGCCGCGCTGCCTGCCGTAAAACGCGCAGGCGTCGCGGTAGGCTCGGCAGGCGAGGGTCTCAAGCTGCGGTGTAATAAAATCTGGAGGGACCATTATTCCGTCGGTTGTGCCTCTTGCCTTGTCCATTTCGGCAAAAGACATTGTATGAAGCGGCCCTGGGTGGAAGGCGCCCAGCAGCTCCAGTGCGTCCTCCCGGCTTATGGTGTTCTCATCCTCATGTTGAAAATTACATAACTTTCCTAGTAACTTTTCTAATTAAAATTTCTAATTAACTGTTTTAATCAATCATAAACAGTGTAATTTGCCACTGTAGCCAAGTGCTTAACATGGCTTGTCATAAGCTGCTATTGTGGGAACACAGGTCAGGAAAATTACTCAAACTTTTAAGTTTTGCTAAACCAGCCTTGATATGCTTCATTGGACCAAGCACGGGAGAGATCTATTGCTGCACGGAAAGCAGAATTTATCGACTACAAAGACATTTTGCAGAACTCAGAGATAAAGAAGAAACGAACAAAGTCAATTGAGCAATTGTCTTATCTCAGAAAAATAATAAGATAATAACAAGACTGAAAATGTAGACTAATTAGCATGAGAAGCAAGAAATGAATAAGTAAGAGAAGATTAAAAAAATAATGAACAAATTAATGAAGAGAATTATGTACTTTATAGCCAATGAACGTTAATTTCTTTGCTAAAGTGTTAAAATAGTGAAAAGTTTTCAAAGTCTGCATGTATGATAGGTGGAGCTCCCCTTATGCACCCAGAACTGTGAATAAAGTAATGTTGCTCTCTAATCTAAAAATAGGTAGTGTCATTTCTCCCGGCGTTTTCGGTGACAGTGTCACCCTCTGGAATGGGACCTCTGTCCCAGCCTCACCTTGCTGTGGGAGCGCTGCTATGGGGATGTGCTACGCGTGGGGCTATTGCACTCACTGGGCTGCCTGGCAGGGTGCGGGGGCCTGGGACTGTCCCGGGGACTCTGGAGCACTGCAGGGACACGTCGGCCTCCCTCGGGAGCGCAGCTGGGACCACTTGACCCCTGAACTGCCTTCAGGAGTGGACGCTAAGGCCCAGCGTCAGGCTTGGGGGCTGCGTGGGGCCCCAGCTCTACCCCGGGAGGGGCCGTGGCAGGGGGAAGGCAGTGTCCCGGTACAAGTGTTACCCCTGGCTCGGCTCCCGACACTCACAACACTCTCCCAAACCACAGAAGCACAACATGGCGGGCTGTTCCACGCCATCAACGATGACCATAGACACAGTGGCCTGGCTAGGAGTACGGAGTTCCGGAGCGGAATTCCCCCGTCAGGGCCGCGAGGAAGGGACAAGCCCTCCCGATCTCCCCGTCACTTCGCGGGCGGCCCTGGGCCGCCGGGCCGCCAGGGGGCGACGCACGTCGCCGCCTACACGCCTTGTCCATCCGTGGCGGGCCGGAAGCGCCAGCCCTTTCTCGGCAGAGCGCAGCCATGGTGAGAACGCGGCGCCGCCGCTCCCCGCCGCCATCCGCCTCCATCCCCCGCTCACCGCGGGCTGTGGCCGCCCCTCCTGGGGCGAGAAGCGCGGGAGGGAGCCCGGCGCCAGGGTCCGAGGGGTGGGAGTCTGAGGGGGCCGGGGAGGGATGGCTAGGGGGGACCTGGCCTGGCGGCGGCCCGTAATACACCCCTTCCTGTAGGCCCGCGGCCCCAAGAAGCATCTGAAGCGCGTGGCTGCACCTAAGCACTGGATGCTGGACAAGCTGACGGGCGTCTTTGTGAGTGCGGGCCTGGGTTGGGGTCGAAGCTGGGGTCGGGCTTGGGTTTGGGGTTGAAGCAGGGGTCGGAGGTGGGGCTGGGGCCGAGCTACTCGTGGCAGCCGCAGTCGCATCAGGGGAAGTGTTCGGGTACCGTGCGGAGGCAAACGGTGAACAGGGGCAGATGGCCAGGGCGGGAGGTATTTGTTTAACGTTGAAGTCTTTGTGAACAGCGTTCGTTTTCCCCCGTTTGCAAAGGATGTGATGGGGTCATTGGCTGTTCTCTTTTGAGCTGCTTACTGTGCTTTCCCACTTCTGGGTTGAGATGGATGGTTGTGCTTTGTTGGGGGCAGTTTTGTGCGGCTGGCAAGACATGGGGGAAACTGCTGTGAATACCAAGAACAGAGAGCTGCAGCTGGTCGCTACCTGCGTGGCAGCAGCACTTTGTGTGGCTGCCCTTGCATGCTCTTGCGGGCACTGTTGGTGCCATGGTTTCCTTCTCTGGGGCAGTTGATGCTGCTTGACCCTCTAGCAGAAAGCTTCTGTCTGCAGGCACCCCGCCCATCAACAGGCCCACACAAGCTGAGGGAATGCCTTCCCCTCATCATCTTCCTGCGCAACCGGCTGAAGTATGCTCTGACAGGAGATGAGGTCAAGAAGATCTGCATGCAGAGGTTCATCAAAATAGATGGCAAAGTCCGCACTGACATCACCTACCCTGCAGGCTTCATGGGTGAGTAGGGTTGGGGCAGTTCCTTGGGCAGCTCTTCTATACTGTCAGGGGAGTGTTTTGTGGGGTTGGCATTATTTGAGGGGCAAGGTTTCCCTGTTGGAGTTGAAGAAAAGGTACATATAAGCAGTTGTTGTTTAGTTTGGAATTGTGCACAGCAGCGAATACCAAAGCCAGATGCCTGTAGCCTGTAAGTGCCTGCTTGACCTGGGTAAGTTGCTGTTCAGATTCCAGCCTTCAGCAGTTTTTTCTAATTTGCAGTCTGTCACAACAAAAGATGTGAGCCTGTGGTTAAGGGTGGATCCCAGCCTCATCAATCACACCCTAAGTGTTGCTCAGCAGTGCCTAGTTTTTTTTATAGATAAGGTTGATGCCAAGTTAGGGTCTTGGGTAATGAGCTGATAACAGCTGCTGTTGTATTTCCCTGTCTGCAATCAGATGTCATCAGCATTGAGAAGACAGGTGAGCATTTCCGCCTGGTGTATGATACCAAGGGCCGGTTTGCTGTTCACCGCATCACACCTGAGGAGGCCAAGGTGAGGAGCTTCAGGGTGGTGTAAGCATGGGTCTGCTTGGGTTTGGCTGGGGAAGTGTTTCCTCTTTGGCATCTCCTGAATGAGAGCTGTTGTCTCTGTCTTCTGTGACAGTTGAAGCCATGCTGCACTTGAGACTGGGCATCAGGGTTGTGGTGAAGCCTTTGTCAGGGAGAGGTCCCTTGGTGACATGAAAGTAATTCACAGATGGATGTAGGTATATTGTCTGGTGCTGGAGAAGAGTCTTGGCTTTGCCAGCTAACAGTGACCAGAAACATGGAACCTTGAACTTCTTCCATGAAGCCTTGAACTTCTTCCTAGGACAGCAAAACTGCCTTCTCACCCTTGATGCTGGGGAACAATTTCCTCATGCGTTTCCTTAATCCAGGCATGTTGTACCTGAGCTGCGAGGCCATGCTCTGCTTTGCATCTCCTTCCTTAGAGCAGGCTGTGCAGGCACATGGCTGTATGGACGGCAGAGTTGGCTGTGCTGGAGCCAGCTGGGGTGTGGTTTGGGACTTCTGTTCTCATTGTGATGTGCTTCTCTAACTTCTCTGTGTTGATCTGTGAGGTCCAGAGAGGCTATGAGGGAGATAGGGTGACAGGCAGGAGCGAAATCAGTGCCCTGGAGGACAGGTATCTCTTGGAGACAGGTAGATATCTCTTGAGTCCTAGAGAAATGCAGCTCTCCGTCTCTGTTGTGTGTGCATGGGCTTTGGGGAAAAATGAAAGAGCTGCCCTGGTAAAGACTTTCTTGTGAAAGTGCAGCCAGTATTTGTGGGGAGGCTGAAGCCCAAAGTGGGCTGCTGCTCCTGCAGCAAAGGTATTTTGAGGTGGGGCTATAGCAAAGCTGCATGGCAGCTGTAGAAAAGTTGTTAACTGAGGCAGGGAGCTGGGCAAGTCTGGGCTCATATTGTGAGCCCTGAGTGTCTAGGTGTTCTGCTGTGACTGGTGGCTCTGTTGCCTAGCCCATGGCATTGCTCGCTGCCTCAGCTGAGAGATGTTGGGTTTTGTTTGCAGTACAAGCTGTGCAAGGTGAGGAAGATCTTTGTGGGCACCAAAGGAATCCCTCACTTGGTCACTCATGATGCCCGCACTATCCGCTATCCAGACCCCCTCATCAAGGTGAATGATACGGTCCAGATTGACCTGGAGACGGGCAAGATCACAGACTTCATCAAGTTTGACACGGGTAATTCTTGCATCCCATTAGAGCGCTGTACCCTTCCCCGCTGTGGAGAGCAGTATGGTAGTTAAATGCTAGGCATATTTGCACTGGAATAGAGTGGCACTGGTGTCAACCTTGGGAAAGGGTTTTTTTGCCAGGAACATACGTGTCCACCTGGAGCTGGAGCAGGGGAGGCATTTGGCATAGGGACTTGGCAGTTCTGAGGTACCAGGTAGAACCAGGGAGCTGGTGGGGAGATGCTTGAGCTTGTCTGCTGGTGGTGAGAGAAGGTTTCAGTCACCGATCTGCGAGCAGTGCTAGCACTGGTGGGATGGGATTGTTTGGTATGGGCAAAGAGCCCGAGTGGATGGACTTCACCACAGCACCTGATGCCAGCTCTTGTCACACCTATATTGCCTTACTCAGGTAACCTCTGCATGGTGACTGGCGGTGCCAACTTGGGCCGTATTGGGGTGATCACCAACCGCGAGAGGCACCCCGGGTCGTTTGACGTGGTTCATGTGAAGGACGCCAACGGCAACAGCTTTGCCACCAGGCTCTCCAACATCTTCGTTATAGGCAAAGTAAGGCCATGGGGGCACCAGGTGGGGGGTTCTCTCCTCTTGTGAGGTGCTGCTGGCTGAGGCAGAGAGCCTTAGTGTTTCCTTAGGCACAGCTGTCTTCCCACACAGTGGAGCTTCAGAGCTGGCCTCAGTTCTGACTCAGTTCTGGTTCCCTGTATTTCTGCCTGCTCTGGGAAGGGGAAGAAGCATTTGCAAATTGAGGAGTGCGGATGTTTTCAATAAGCAGCCCTGAAACCTAGGGGCTGAGTAGTGCTCCGACCTTGCTGTGATCTCAGCAGCTGCTCTGACTCAAGAGTGCCCCCCAAAAAGCCTCTGCTGTTTTGCCATCCCTGACGGGTCCAGATTGGAGAGGGGTGGTGTTTTGGCTGAAGTGCATTCTTCACGGATGTGACTGAAAGACAGCTGTAGACCTGTGCATCCTTGGCACCTTCCTTAGGGGCCTCTGCTGGGCCAGTGCCACCACCACGTGTACCTGGCCCAGCATGAGCAGGGGTGGGCTTCTGCAGCTTTCCGCCTAGAGGGAGAGCACTGTTGCTGTCTGGGTTTCCTGGTGTGAAGTGGTTTCTTCTCCCTTGCTGCAGGGCAACAAGCCATGGATCTCCTTGCCCCGTGGAAAGGGCATCCGCCTGACCATTGCTGAAGAGAGAGACAAGAGACTGGCGGCCAAGCAAAGCAGCGGATAAAGTCCAGCTCAGGCTGGCTCTGGTGCTGTCAGTGTGTTAATTAAACCATTTACTACATGTCTCTGACTGGCTGGGGTGCATCCTGGGGCTAGGGGAGGAGCCATGCTGCCAGTGCCAGGCCCTGCTCTTCAGCAGGTCCTTCTTCTCTGGGGAGACCCCATCAATCTGAGCAACTGCCACAACCATATTCCAGAAAGGCGAGGAAGGATGGGAGAGCCTTCAGACTGCTCTGTCCCTGGGTAGATGTTGGCGCAAATGCTCCTGAACGTGCAGGAGGAGCAGGGATCTGGGGAGAGCTAGCCGGCCTCTCCTGTAGCCGGTGGTGCCAGATCAGCTTGAGGGATTGCCCGGGTTGTGTTGGCTTCAAGGGTGCTGCCACTCAGTGTCCAAGCCTGGCTGATGGCCGTGCAGTGGAGAGGTGTCTCAGGGGCTGCTCTTCAGTGTCTTTTCTGTGGAGGTGGAGGTTGCAAGTCATCACACTGACAGCTGGGACTAGGTGAGAGGGGAGTGGGCTGCTGGGGATACTGAGCACCAGCCTGGCGATGGGCTGACACCCTGCAGGAGCCAGGGAGCTGGGGACCAGTTGTGGCTGTGGCAGTGGCCCTGGAGGGCGAGGTGGACAGGGGTGGGCAGTGTGCCCAGTCAGCAAGGGCAGTCCCAGAATTGGGCAGTGCCAGCAAGGGCACAGGAGGCACTGTAGAGAAGGGGGAGGCTGTGTCTGGGCATGATGTGCGGGCTGGGGCTGCCAGGTCTGGGCGGGTATGGGCACTGGAGCAATGCCAGTGGAGGAGCTGGAGTGATGGAGGCATAGAAGAGGCTGAGGGCACAACCTCTGCTCACAACCTCTGCTCTGTTTGGCCTGGGGTAGAGGAGCCCTGGGGGCTCTCCCACTCTCCCTGCCTGTATCAGCCTTGTGAGCACCTATCTTCCAAGATGAATGGGGCGCAGATGTGCACAGTTGGAAAACTGGAATCTTTTATTGACTTCATCAGGTGTCCATGGTGAAATGTAGTCGAGCCTCATGAAGTGTCTACAGCCAGCTGTTTTCTGACGTTATGCTGTCAGGAAAGCTGAATCTTGTGGCACTGCCCATGCTCCCATCCCTCGAGCGTCCCTGTGCTGCTCCCTGTGGCTGGTGTGCAGGCTCAGAGCAGCAGCATCCCCAAGGACTTTCATGGTGCTGGCACTGGCACTTGGGCTGTCCTGTGATGCACAGATGTGAGCAGCCAGAAAGCTAAAAACCCCACATTTTCATGCACAGAGCCAAAAGCAAAAATCACTTTGTTTTTATGTTGTGAAAAAGCTTCAGAAAATTGCCAAATTGAATATTTGGGAAAGTAAAACCCAATTTTTATACTAGCAAAAAACCTCCAAAATGACAGCAAAACCAGCAATTGGGAAAATTTGTGGTGAAATGTTTGCAGTTTGGGGGTGGGCATTGCTGTGGATTATCTAGTGTGGGTCAGTTGGCTAGATTGGGTCGTTTCGTGTGGGTTATCCCAAATGAATTGTCTGCTGAGCATTATCCCGGCTGGATCTGGTGTATGTCATATCCCTGTGTTTCCCGTGCATCTTCCCTCCTCCGTCTGTGTCCTTTCGTCGCTCGTCGGCTGTGACCTCCCGCTCCCTGCCCGCCCCGCGGGACTTCCCGGGCCGGGACCCTGGCGAGCCACGCTGGCGGGTGCCACCGTCTGCTCAGTAGCTGCTCTTGCAGCCAAGGAAGCCGCGAGTGCGCGTTGATCGAAAAAGGAGGGGGTGGGGGGGAGGTCTCTCCCTGCTGCCACCCGCTGGCCAAAATGTCGAGCTGCAGGTGGACAGCTAAACCCGCGTGTGCGCGCGGGGCCGGCAATGCGGGGCCGCGGTCTGAGCCGCCTCCCTGTAAGGACACGCCGCTGCCGTCCCACGGGCACGATGGCGGCGGCGCTCGGAGTACAGAGGGCGGAACTGCGGCGCCGGTATCGCCGCCCAGCGTTTGAGTGCCCCTGGGAGCCTCTGCCGGGCCTGGCGCCCGCGGAGTGCTCGGGAGCGGCGTGATGGGCACCAAAAACGGCATGGCTGAGCACGGGGTGCGTTGCCCGGCGGTGGCAGCGGCGAGTGAGGGATGAGGTCGCGGCAGCGGTGAGATGACTGAGGGTCTCAGCGGGTGCGAAAGTGCCACCTTGGGGCCGCCCAGGATGGCGGGATAGAAGCTGCAGCCCACCCGCCCTGGCTCCCGGCCTGGGAGGAAGCGGCCACATTCCCGGGCAGGAGCTGAGCGCCTCTCCGTGGCACCAGAACTCTCCTGAGTCGCCACCGGCGACTACATTGAAGAAGAATAACAGTTTGTCTAAATAGAAAATAGATTATTTTCCAAATCCACAAAAATGTGAAACAAATAATTACTAGACTGTGTGCAAGACCTGTGTTGAAGTGTTGCAGCTATCCTTACTCTTAAAATAATCTAAGCCTAACATAAAAAAAACCCTGAACCCAGGAATAAACCATAACAAATTGTTCACTCTGAACTCTTCAGAAACATTACCTGAGCAAACTGCATTGTTAACCACAACAACTGTTTTCTTCAACTGCTTCACAAAACTGGATGAAAATTTGATTGCATATTGCAAAGCATGAAAATCAACACTAAAATGCTTAGTTATTTTTATTTTTATTTCTGTGCAAAATGTTAAATGGCTGAAACAAATGACAAACATGCCATCCCTAGAATTAAAAAAAGAGAAATTAAATTATTTGATGGTGCATTAAGTGCAAAAGCTGCTCCACATGCTTCAATCTAGTTTTGGCTTCAATTCAAAAGTAATGTGTAGAAATACATCTCCTTTTTTCACTATAAGAACAGTCAGGCATTGGAACAGGTTGTGCAGAGAAGTTAAGCAGCCCCCACACTTGGAGGTTTTCAGACCAGGCTGGATACAGCCCTGAGCAACATGGCCTAACATAACACCTAATCCTGCAGTGACTGGACTAAAAACTACCTGAAGTCACTTCTAACATAAATTATCATATTCTGATCAAGTATTGTGATAGAACTACTCTTAGTAAGAATCTACAAGCATTTCTGTTTGAAGGTTCACCATCACGTATTTCCTTAGACAAAATACCCTCAACTGGTATCTGATAATTTGCAAGCAGTTTTCATTTGAAGCCAAACTTTGTTAGAACTAAGTTAGACTGTGATACTATCAAGTGTTGAGAGCTTGAAGTATGATTCAGTAAGGACCTCAAAAATAAGAAAACAGACCAAAAAGTGTACAAAACTTTACAGCTGCACATTAAACATCTTTTTCAAACACATTTTAAATATACTGTAAGAATGACAAAAATCTCATTTTTGATGAACCATCAAGTATATCTTTACACTGGGAGGAAGAACTTCTGTAGGCAAATACCCCTTTCCTGCCTCCTAGTCATTTTTGCATTCCTCATGGACTGAACGTAGTGCATTGAGGGCCTCCACCGTCACTGTTAACTTTCCAATTATTGCACTGGCATCTTGTGAATCGAAAACTACAAAGGAAACATCAGAAAACAGCATTAGTTATTTAACTTAAGATTTCACTTTTGTTTTGATGATTTTCCTCAGTGTTTGGCAGATTAAAGGGCACCTAGCATATGCTAAAAAATGGGAGAAATAAATAAATAAACAAACAAATAAATAAGCAATCTTCCAGTTCAGGTCCTCAGGCTACTGGAAATTAACCACTCTTAGAACTAGAATGTACATCAGTAAATATAAGTGTGGGAATTAACTTAAAAAGGAAAGTGTCGATATAATAATTGCCTATATAAGTATTCTTCACAAGATGTAAATAAAGATGTTGCAAATTCTATTAAAGACATCTCTGCATACATAGGAATAGTTTTAAGTAAAAATACACAAATGAATGCATTTTTTGTACTGTGTACGATGGATGGGTCCAAATGAGCCTCGACAAATCACTCAGTGAACTGCCATTTTGAAGAGCAGAGTTCAGGGGACTGTATCCTTTTTACTTAAAAGAAGAACAGGATAATTAAAATTAACTATATCTGAAGAGAACACATTCTATTTTCTCACTTTTTATACTGTCCTATTATCTCTGAGACATACTGTTAGATGTTTTTACTATAATATTTTTCATCCATCTTGCTTAGCCATTCACTTAAGTGCTTCAGATTTCACATAAACTATTTTGACACAATCAGCAATGAAAGGAACAAAATATGAAAAAGATACATGGTTCCTCAAAAAGAATAAAGGAAGTTTATGGTATCTAACTTAAGAATGACTATTTTCATGTGGTAGTGTCCTATGAATTTCCCTGTGTCTAGGTTTATTATTTTTCCTTAAACAAATATCTAACTCAGAGAATGTCTACATTACTTAGGAATTCTGTTTATTGTGCTCTTATATTTAATTGACATCTGCGTCCAGATTTTAAGAACTGATCCTTTTTCAATGACTTCATCCAAGAAAATATAGATATATTCTTTTACCGTGATCTGACATATAGTAACATAAAATTAATTTAAATTCTCTGAAACAACTTAGTTTTCAGAAAATATGCAAGTTTATATGTTATGTATGCAATAAAAAAACCCAAAAAACTGTACAGCATATGCAGGAAAGGGGAGAAGTGCAGAAAGGAAAAAGAACAGAAGTAGCTATCAATATAATCTTCATCGATATAATTAACAAAGTAAAAATTAGTTTAAATGTCTGATGATGAGGGGAAGAAATGCTCCTCACAATATTGAAGTAGTTGTCATTACATGGTAATGATTAGTTTACAATACTTTGTAATAAAACCCAGTCTTTCTGGTGCTAATAATTTTCTCAGATGGTGATTGGGAATTTTAAGAGTTTTGTGAAAAGTGACTTTCAAAAATTATGTTTACATAACTAATCAATCTTATCAAATGGGAATTATGACAGTGGGAAGTATGGTCAAATTTCAGAACAAAAACCTATCTTCAAGTGAGAGATTACAAAATACATTTTTGGAGGAGCTTTTGTACTTGGAGAAAAATGATTGGTGGAGAAAAGCTTAAGTTGCTCAGCCACAGCAGGAAACGCATCAAATCTGTATATTATTTTTCCAGAGTATGGAAATTTGATTCTTCTTAGAATTTTCCTTATCGCATTCCTATAAACTTTGAGTATTTTATCAACAGTATGGATGCAAATCGTGTGGGATAATGGGAACAGATAAGAAAGCCTATTTCTTTTCCTCATTACTCAGCTTCCCATTGCTCAAGGCACAGGAATTAGACACAGTAGTAGAAGTAGTAAAGTCACATTAGCCTGGCATTCTGCTGGGGCTCGCCAGAACTCTTGCGGTTGCAAAAGGCACCTTGTGAACACGGGTGCTCTGCATCCAGTCATCGAACAAGCTCACTTACTAGAGTGACTCTTTCGTAAGAGGTGCTTTCAGCTTCTTCACTGTGCTTCACCCCAATGGGGAAAGAGGACTGAGAGGAAAAGGTAAAGACAAAAGTGCACCATTGGTAACCATGTCCCTGCTGCCTTGGGGAACAGGAAGTTGAGCAAGGAGAATATTCTCTTCACTCTCTACAAAAGGACCAAAAAGCCCTCTTGAATCTTCTGTTAAGTGTTATAAAAATGCATCCTATGACCCCAGGAAATTGAAGATTCCACACTTCCTACTCACATCACCTTGCTCTAATGAGTCACAGTGAGTTTGGTCACAGTCTGTTACAGATGGGTGCCCGCTAAAACCAATTCCTAACCAAACCCACCAATAATTCATACTGTCTCATACGTGTTTCATATGGAGGAAACAGACTTGAAGGTACTCTGGGGGTTATAACATAATTTCAGTTAAAACATAGACATTAGTAATACCAAATTGCTGATATAAATTTTAATACAAACAAATTTTTATACAAAATATATATTTATTGTCCTACCACAATGAAGAATGTTATAGAAAAGAGAGAATTATAGTAGTGGACATGGCTTGAAAGTTCTTAGGTTTTATAAACTAATTACTATGAGGTGAGAATGTTATCTGGTTTGGGGTTTTTTTAAAACAGACTTTAAGGAATAACACTAATAGATAGTTTCTGCAGACTTTTGCAAACAGCGTGAAAGTTATTATATAGTATGAAAGAATTTCTTACTGAAACAATGTCGAACAATTACTTGCACAGCAAAGCCTGCAAAGCAAAGTAGAAAGTCAACAAATTTTAGGCTACAGAAGTTTACAAGAAAGTGATCTTTAAAACTCACCATCAATGTCTTGCTCAATGATATCTCTTTGCTTCTGGAATATCTCTTTTAAACTGACATAAGCAAACCCAATATCTTCGCATTCAAGATCCTGTTCATCCTCTGGGGGATCACTGACCACTGTAAATTTTAGGCTAAACACACACACAAAAAGGTATTTTGCCTTCAAAAATCAAATTACAAACCATAAAGAAGGAAAAAGCACACTATTTTACAGGTTTAAAATGCATAAAGGTGGAAACATTTGGTGTATGGGCAGAATCTTTCCACAGATTTTGTTTCTTGGTGGTCCTCTTGCTACGATAAAATGGGAAACTAGACTACTGATGAGCTTCTGCCTTCCTATTTATTCAATACAGAACTGAAATTTCAGCACAAGCCAAAGCAGACATTGTGATAACTGCAGGAAACAACCTACTCAGTAACACAGGGGACAGTAGTGATGTGATGGCACACGTAAGAGATGAATGCTTCTGTTCTGAGAAAAAGCTCACTCTCACTGCTTTTTCCCTTATTTTATCTCAGGTTTGTAAAATATTTAGTATAGATATCTAAGTATTTATAGGGGATATTGCAGCACACAAACCAGCTGTTTTCTTTCATGGTGTTGAGGAATCCATCCAGTGCAGGTGGCTGAGGAGCAGCTGCAGACTGAGCACTGGAGGAGCCCAGTCCAAGGCAAGTGGCTGTAAATTGCCATCCTTTAGAACAACAGTGGGCCCAGGGACCTGTGGCCCAGTCAGGAGAGGGACACTCAGAGACACAGCAGGAGCCAATAAACCCCAGACTTTGGGTACAGCCAGGTGAGGGACACTCAGGGATGTGGCAGGAGATGATGACCCCTAGACTGTCCTGTGAGGGTACAAAAGTCCAGGGGTTCCTTTGTTCACAGGTCCTACTTGAACTATTATTGTCTTGTTTAATTACTGCACCAAAACAAAATTATTTTAAGGATAGGACTGGAAACCTGGGCTGGAGCTGGTGAGGGGGAATGGGTCTGACTGGGACAGTGTGGGAGGTGTAGCTACAAAGGGACTTCAGTCCCACCTCAGGCGGTGAAGCGTGACTGCCAGAGTGGTCCTAGATGGTTGGACAGGGAAATTGCTTTAGCAACTAAATTATCTGTCAGGAAAAAAAGAGAGTATTTTATCCCCATTATCGTTAAATCTTAGTAGAACATGCTTTAGTAGAACATGTTTAGCAACCTTCCTAATACAGATGGCAAAATAAGGGAAGTGGAATGAAGAGAGATCACTCTCTCTTACTCAGAGTTAGTGATTTGCGAATAAGATTCACAAATCACTCTGACACTTCAAATGCAATCAGCAGCTATCCTACTCTTCTGTAAATTAAATGGATCTTTAAATTAATAGCCGTTCCATTTTAATGAAGATTGACATTCAAGAAGAAAAATAATCAAAGTATGTAATTCATTCTCTCCAAGTAATGCACATGCCATCTCAATGAAAAAAACTGAAAAAGAACAAATTTATTACTATGAAATTAAACAAGTCTAATTTATAATCTTTCTCATATGTATTCATATAATAAATGTCTGCTACATCCATATATTTACACTTTTTAATTTTTTTTTTTTTAATTCTGGGGCCAAGGAACACTTTCTGCAGTTAAGACTCCTTTCAGTATTCTGAGTTCAGAAAGCAACAAAAGTACTTTTCTACCATCGCACAGATACCTGCTTTTCAAATTGATTACTGAGAGACTACTGATGATAGGATCTAGAATCTCTCTTTTGTTCTAAACAGCACAACTCGCCCCCCCTCAGAGAAGAAGTAAGACCAGCTGCCACATCAGAATGCAGGCATCATTTCTAGCTGAAACAATTCTTTTTTTTTTTTCTTGTTAGTTATGCATTAACTACTTATGCTTACCTTGTTAGTAAAGACAAAAAAGGCAAGCCACAAGCATTATTTACAAAGATCTGTGTTAGGGGGTTCTCAGCATTAATCTGTACCTGTCAGCAGGTAGATCTGGCTTTAGAAGAATTGATTTGAGATACTCTCTTTCTGCATGATTATCTTCCTTATCCACATTTATCACTGCAAAGCAAATAAATGAATGTAATTGGTTATCAATTGTTTTTCACCTATTAGAAGAAAGAGCATGAAGAAAAGAACAAAGACAAGTAAGTTTTTATTTCCTTTTCTAAGGAAAAACAATGTTAGAATCAAATGTTAGCATCATGTGATCTAATGGTATGTCACTGCCAGGTTTATATGAACACTGCCAAAAAAGATACAAGCAGCATCTAAGCATGTCACAGAGCTGTCACTTTCTATTAACAGCAACAGCAGCCATGATTTTAAAAGCCAAGGGTCATCACTGCTTTGTATTTGAGGTGATTTACTGCATTTTCTTCCACTAAAGAAGCTAGAGATAATGGGAAGGTATGACAAAGTGCTTATCCTTTTTGACAGCTTCAGTAATTTAATCCTCCTTTCCTGCCACAGTATTTCAATACGAGAAATCTCCAGACCAGTGGACTGGAGAAAATCAGTCATCTGTATTTCCTCTCAAGTGGGCAATGCCAGCATAGCAGTGGTGGCTATGACATATCCGATTCATTTCAGTCTTCAGCTACACACAGAGAAATCCAATAGTTTATGAGTAAGAGGAGGATCTATATGAGTGAATTCTTTGGAAAATTGCATTCTAAAATCAGGTTTGTAGATAGTAGCAACTTTAGAGATCTGACTGAGACACCATTTCTGCAAAGCCACTTTTACAAAATTATTTTTCAAAGAATGCTTAATTTGAATGTCTGTGTTAATGGTTTGTCACAAATAGCAAACTGATTCACCCACTCCAGAATACTCTCAGCTAGAAGTCAAAGACTGAAGCACTTAGGCTGAATCTTAAATGAAATAAAACTTTACCAGGAAGAAAAAGTTAATGAATAATTGAAATACAATGAAATAGCTGGGAAAGTACTCAACAAGAAAACTATAAATTATTACAATAGTTCTACATATGCTAGTAGTGGAAATATAAAGTATTATGAAGTAATTGGCAATGTATTAGTACCAAACATGGATGAAACAGTTCCCTAATTAAAAAGCTGTCATTAAAGGAACACTGAGTATTTGCAAGTAGGGGTGTTATGTTATTTAAGAGAAGAACCAAGCCTGCTCAAGAATTAGACATCAGACTTACCAGTGCTATAGTTATAGTGAATCCTCTGACCACCTGTTGGTTTTGGAAGTGACAGTGGGGTCTCCTCTGCAAGGAAACAGTTTAATCTGCATTCTACAAACAGTTGCTGTATTGTTTCATCTGATGTAATTCGTGACTCAGTAAGACCGAGCGATGTAATTTTAATCCGGATTTTTTCAACTTCCTATTTAAAAACAAAACAAACATAATACAAATTGTTTTTGTTTCTTTAAGTGTTACCACAAAACAAACATACATACATATATGTAAATCACCAGCCTTTTTATACAATTGACACTGACAGACATATACAAAATGAGATTTAAAGCTCCAGGGTTTGTAGCCAAGACTTTTGTTGCAAGAGATTTGGTTTCCATTCAATGTTTAAAATATTTTTGCAGTAGTCATAGTCTGCTGGTTATCTTTATGTAAAAGTGCTGTCTGAATCACAAATTCCAGCTGTCATCATTTCTACCTTCACAGCAAAGTGATCCTGTAACTGCTTAAAATACTTTCAGTAACACAAGGTACCAAAGTTTTCCAAAAACCCACTGCAGACTATACTACAAACAGTTCAATAAAAATCCATCAAATCACAGAACTGTTAGGTGTGTAAAGTAATAATGTATTTGTAAAGAATTCAACTTCATATAGTAAACTTTCCTAGGAAAATCAAACACACTTTAAAAAGTTAATTTTACCATGTAGTAATAAAAGTAATATCCCCACTGTTCTTCACCAGAGCCTTTTCTTATTATATTTAACTAAAATTACATTTTTCTGTTCCTTATGTGAAATTGTTTCATATTGTTCTGCGAAGTCTGGAGTCTCATGCACAGATAAATTTTAATAAGTTTTATTTAAATGGGCATGTCTGACTCAAGAAAAAGAGTCACAAATATTTCCCAAAGTTACTCTGGGAAGAAAGAAGAAAGAAAAGCCACTATGGTTTCAAAACTGGGATATGTAGATGAGCATTCAATGACATTCTTCAAACAGAAAACAGAACACACTGGACACAGAAATGTAGAATTTTTTTTTACTTACTTCTTTTCAATATTTTACTTTCTTTTCAGAATTTTATTAAAAATATTTCTTCTATATGGAAATATTTTGACAATATTTATTTCTAAACTTAAATCACTTGAAGTACTAAATCACATTCAAAAGATTAGCTTTCTATATTCAGTCAGAACTTCAAGTCAATGTTCTTATTTAGTCTGGAGATAGCTTACATTTTGCTGAGCAAATTATAAAATTAATCATAATGAAAAGCATGCATACCCTATTGTATAACTATCCACCATATAGAACAATTTCCATTGCTGTCAAGTCCTTTCAGTATTTGATGATGCAATTTTACCCCCTTCTTTCAAAGACTCTTCCTTTTATTATGTATCCTATGACACTTTAACTAAAAATCCAAATCTGGATCAATATTTCAGTAAGATTCTTTCACTATTCAGCAGTTTCATGGAATTTTTACTAGGATGACAGAAAAAATTCCACACCATTCTGTCTCTACTAATACAGGTGCATGGCTTCATCAAATACTTTTTCCTAAAATCTATTAAGTCAAACGGCTACTGAATGTCATTAAAGCAATAGTCTTCAACTTGAATATGCTTTTCATGTTTAAATTTATAAATTATATGAAACAAAATTAAGTATTTTATGATCAATCATACATCATAGACAAGGAGGAAAAATAAAGAAGCAACTGGTACAGCTTGATATGGTCAATATATCTAAGAAATAACCATGAACTGTCCAATTTGCAACATACAAAAAAACCCAGCACAATCTTAAATGACTTAAACAGTCTGGCATACAACTCAGATTTATAGGATAATTAGCACAATGTTCTCAAAAAATCACAATACTTATTTATAGTATTTGATTACCAGCAGGATAATCATCTCAAAAGATAAAAGGCAGTGATTTTTTATCTTAAACAAATTTAAAAAAAAGAATTCAACAGCAATTTTGGTTTGTTGTATTCTATAATTAACCCAAGAATTCAAAGTAAAGTAATGCGTATTTTTAAAGTCCAACTTTTATCAAACATGTTGCCTTAATTGTGCATAGCTTTTACTGTTTTTATCTGCCATTCACAAACATGCACACTGTTACAGAATAGATTGATGGAAGGACATACAAATTGATGAACCTGAAATGAATCTGCATACAAAATCTTCTCTGAATTGTTCTTAAATCATTCTGATAAAATACAGGATAAGTAGAAAGGTATAGTGCAACTGTATTATAGTTTGATTTAATAGTGATTACTAGTATTCCTTTTAGTTCTCAAAATTACAGGTGAAATTTTCTTAACATTTTACATATAAATAATGCAATCTTCAGAAGTACCTTCTGTATCTCTCTGAAGAACATATAAGTGACAGCATTTCTAGAAACCTACTGTAGCTGAAGACATGTAGCTTCTTTAAGATATATTTTCTACAGCTTAAAAAAAAGGAGCAGTATTTCTCATACATGTTTCTTGTTGCTAGTTATTTTGTAAAGTATCACACAGCCTTGAAAAGAGCACTTCAAAAAATAAAACTACCTCTAGGATATCACACTGCAGAACATTAAAAAGTTAATTTTAAGTACTAGTTTTATGGTTAAGATTGTTCAGTCAGTGTTATTTTTTTAAAGTTAATAAATGCAACAGATTGACTTAATTCTTATTTCCAGTCTATACTGTATAGCTCTCGACAAAGTTCTAGTCATAGTAAACTAAACAGTAACAGAACCTGTTAATTGAAAATTGATGTTAACCTTTCAAAAAATAAATTCAATCAAGTAATTTATGAAAGGAAAAAAATCCACAACTAGTTTTTAATTAATGCAGTATTATTAAAGTGTGAAATACTAATTTTTTTTGAGAACTATCCTAGTGAAATACTGTTCAATGTAAATTTTCCAAATTTATGTTATGCTGTGCTATTTTATATATATATGACTTCAAGTCCTGAACTGCTGGTTTTAAGAATAAGCCAAGAGATTTGATATCCTTCATGTACAGCTTCATTGAAAACGGATGTTAGATATAGCAAAGCTACTCTTAGAGGACATTCAGCTTAAAATATTTTTCTTACCCTTACCAAATAATTGCCATGTATACTCTGACTCGGCTGTTTAATATTTGTGCATACTGGACTTGAAATAATACAGTCATCACTGTCAGTTTTTACTGATTCAACAGCATCATCCTCCTGATGATCTTCTTGATCTAAAAGAAAAAAAAAAATCAATTCATGTAACTCCCGCTATATTGTAGACCAGCTAAGACTTAATAAGAAATCTGATAGCAATAAATTACCTTTTCTAATATAAAAAGAGTAAGTCCCAGGTAAATCTTCTCTTCCTTGAAGAAGATTAACACTGTGAATCACTGACCTCTCGAGTCATCTAATCTGTAATTTTTCTGGTTTGTTAAAAAAACAGTAATGTTTTCCCCAGATGCAAGTTGGTGAATGGAGTAGGTCTTGTAATGCATAACTGTTAGCTTTATTTAAGAATATGGCCTGAGTTTGTGGATATCCTCTGACTTCCTTTAATACCATGCATATGTAAAAGAAGAATGCACTTTTTTTTTTATTAAGAAAGTAGTCCTGTATGCATGTGCATTATTTCCTGGAACATTCTAGAGGATTTTTTTTCCATGAAGCAATTTATAAAGACAACTGGTATTCAACATCAACCATTCAACAAGTTTTCCCATTCTTTCTAATGAATTCTTATGCAAAAGCTGCAAAAAATTAAACATAAAATTCTAGCATTCTGCTTCTGCTTTTAAACTCTGAATCATGGACTTGGTTATTGCCATAACAGTTTAGGCTCAGAGGTGGAATAGAATGACCTGGATTTTATAATCTTTAAATAAATCTAACAACTTTGTGTCAAAGATGTGATATGGCATACTAGCCCTCTCACTGTCTGAAAGGATTTCCAATATCAGCATTGGCTGTTATCCACAGATAAAAGGAGTATATTCATTAAAATAGTCCTTGTAACAGTGTAATTCTAAGGGAGAATATAAAGACATTTAAAATTAGAAGCCAGGTTTCCTTTAATATTTTATGACTCTCGGTCATATATCAGATTTTTGCAAGCAGTTACAATATGGCTTCCATTTGGGAAGAAAATGCATGTTATACACCACCCAGCTTCAGCTGTAAAGTACACCAGAATATAATTTGTGTCATGAAGCTTCTCATAATGAGGCAGCTTCCACTACTAGTAAGAAATGTTTATGAAAATGGAAAGAGACAGATTTTTTCAGAAAATACAGCTACTTATTAATAACAATGAATTCTACCTTCTGGTTCCAATTCTTCAATTATTTCTGTCTCATCTCTAGAAGTAATCAATGTTTGGTCAGCCAACTGCTCCTCTGAGAGATGAGAGAGCTCTTTTTTTTCCTGTTGAACTTCTTCAGCCATCTCCTTCACCTTGTCACCCGACAGCTGTTTAGCCTCCTGTACCACATGATAGAGAAAAAGAAACAGTCTTTGTAACACTCCTTGAATAGCAGAAGTTACTAAAGTTCAAAACTTGGAAGAGTTATGGCCCACGTTCATTATCCAGAGCATTTAAACAATTTTATTGCTTATGCAGTGCAGGAAACAATGAGGTGTCAACTGCTGTAACATAAAATTGATCAACAACAGAAAGACATTTATTTAACTGTATTTGTGAAAACATAACTATTACAATCGTTTTGTACTTGTCCACATATATATATAGCCTGTTTGATTTCCAGATTAATTTATATTTCATCTTTTTCTACAAGTTCTACAAGACTCAGTCAAAAACACCAAAACTCACAGAAAACATCACACTACCACCTTATTCAGTTAACAATTTTCTAACTTAAGTTATACAGTATTTTCTGTCTCAAAAGCAAACTAATACAATATAAAAAAAGAATCAGCTTTGCTACACAGTAGAAGCGTGTCATCTAAGGTAAAACATCTTTAGTGCACAACATATTCTGAAGTAATCTTATTCTTTTCTTTCTCTTTGAGTTCTATTACACAGAATAATACGTCATCAGTGCATACTGCATTACAGATAAGGCACCTTCCATGAAAACTTGCAGTGCTTTATTGCCTGTGCATTATTTGTTATCCAACAATTCTCCTCTAGGACTGAAGTTTTCACAGAGACACTGGTGCCTCACCTCCCACCCTCAGAATCCATGAAAAAACTTTCAGTCACAGAACATCCAAGTTTTCCAAAAATGGACCTGAAGAATGACTTCTGTTCTAACACATTTGGAGCCACACAAAGCAAAGCAATGTCACCAAGCAGATTAGAGACTTGTTTTGCAAATCAAGGTTAGTCTAGAAGTTTTCAACTCATAGAAAACTGACTTTATACATCTTAATGTTCCTCCTTTTTACAGATGTGTCATAACCAAAGTGTTTTATACAATGTTTGGCCATTCTTCTGAATTCCTTCCGTGACAGAGTTACACTTTGTGGATGAAAGTTTCAGAGAGAACATTTTTTGATTACTCTGATCAATACCACCTGAAGCCGTCAGGGAGAGACTTTTCTCAATCAAAGCCTCAGATGAGCATTAAAGTTCAGAAAAGTAAAAGGAAGATAAGAGCCAGTGATTAAATATTGTGTTATACCACTAGAAACTACAGTTTGCCGATCTGCCACAATTTACTTTTACAACTAATTGGGCCAATAAAAATTACAATATTTAATACTTTTCTTCTCCTTGAAATGCTACACATTGTGGTGGTGCATCCCTCCTATATCAACCACAAATACATCATCCTCAGTTCTGCTCTGCGATCTCAGACACTCCTTATAAGCCTTGACAGAACCAGCTGAGTATGTCTCTTGACCCTACCAGTTCAACTGTGAGGCACTGCCAGATTGTACCACGAGCTCTGTTATAGTAGAAGTGGGAACAATCAGAAACATCAGCTGCCCAACCAAGGTGGGAAACAAAGGATAAGCAATTGTCCCTTTCAGCCTTGGTAAACTATTTACCTAAATTGTAGCCTGAGTGTAATGGTATTATTGCTGCTGCACATTGAGGAAAAAAGACCAGGAGTGACTCACTTGGGCTTTGGCCAGGCAGGAAACTGCCTACCAAGATCAATCATCTTGCAACCCTATAAATAGCAGTCCTGAGTGAGACCCTTTGAGCTCTCCTGGACAGCAGTGGCTGCTCACTCTGAGCGGAGCCACTCAAAGCTTGCAAACCCTCAAGTCTGCAATATCTGAAAGACTGTCACTGGCAGCGAGGCCTGGGCTGATACCACGCGTCTTCACATTCTTCAAGGTGCAAGCCTTGCCAGCTGGGAAACACAAAGGGGTTTGGTGCGAGTATTTCAGTGAACCCAAGAAGAACTTTTGATAGCTAAATTAGGCACATAGGCCTGCACATAACTTTACCTGTGTGCACGTAAATTGATTTTGGTATGAATGTTACTATTTAAAATCTGTAGTTAAGTCATTATTGTAATTGTCGTGAACCCTGTGGAATTGCCTCTTACATGTTAAAATACTTCCATATTGTTTTCAAATACACAGCCCTAAGTTAGGAATAAAATAAGTGGAAGCCTTTAATATATAGTAGACAATTAAGATACAAAGTAGGTATAGATTTACTGGTGGAGAAGCATTTGGACAGGAAGCTATGTCCTACTTCGCCTCCCTGCGTTAGCGTAACTGGTTCTATCCTCTGCTATAGCTTCTATGTATGAGGCTCGACAATTCTTATAAGCAGTCCGAGTAAGTCAAGCCATTCATCCCACTTTTTAGTGAGTCTCCTTTTCTGAGAAGAGCTATTTGCTTTGGCACGTATTACATAGATAAGAATTTTTATTAAGAACTAGATTCTCTGCTATTCAGAAAACGAATGGGAAAATGAAACAGACTTCCCATTTTAATCTGTCAAACTTCTGTTTTTCTTGCATGGACACACTCTCGCCATTTCATCACAAGACTTAGATACCAGAGAAGGCCTATCTGTTTCATTATTTAGGCCTAACAGTACCTTTCTCTCTAACCAGACAATTAGCTTAGATTTTTTAAACAGCAAGAGTAGCTGCCAGCTGAGCAAGGAAGACTTCTGATGGAGACCAAGTAGCTGTCTCACTTAGAAAATCCTAGTTTGTGAAAAATAGTCAAACTTTGAGAAGTTTTTGTTTGGACAGCTGAAGATATTTTGTGCGTGTAACTATCTGGCTAACATTTCAGTTTTTCATATCTAAGCTCTCAAAAGATTATATTCATCCATACTTGATTTCTTATTTTTTTAAAGTTAATAAATGCAACAGATTGACTTAATTCTTATTTCCAGTCTATACTGCATAGCTCTCGACAAAGTTCTAGTCACAGTAAACTAAACAGTAACAGAACCTGTTAATTGAAAATTGATGTTAACCTTTCAAAAAATAAATCCAATCAATTAATTTATGAAAGGAAAAAAATCCACAACTAGTTTTTAATTAATGCAGTATTATTAATATTATAATTATATATAATATATAATCATAATCTTTTATAATTACCTGTTGAAAAACCTACCTTTACTTACTGGATTTAATTAAAAGACAAAACACAGCCTGTTCTTAGTTCTCTGCATGCAAATTATTTCAGATGAAAATTTACACAATGCAGCAAATACATTTGAATTAGATCCACGCAGACTCTCTTAGAATCTGGAAGGATGTACGGATGACAGCGTATCCCAAGTTAAGTAGTATAATAATTTTCAGAATGTGTGCAATCTCGGCTAATAAACTTCATTTTAGAGGGGACTCTGAACTGTGTGAAATTGTGTATCTCATTAGCGCAACACTCAAGATCTGTTTGGATCAAGCTGACTTCTATAGAGCCATTTTTATGTGGTGCAAGTGGTACTCTGTAGAAAGACACCTGAGTAATGCAGAGAGTGGAGAAACACAGTGCAGAGGGAGCCGATTGGTCCTGTTAGAATCTCCCATAAGCCAATGCAAATTGAAGCTTGTAAACTGTGGAGGATATCAAGCAGTTCTGAGGGAGTCACACAAATATCCCTGCATTGCGTCCCCCGCCTATATGGAGTACTACGCTATCATTCATTGCCTGGGACACCCCAGTATTGTGCTGCAAAAGCAATCCGGTGTTCTTGATTATCAGTTCTACAAATTGCCCATAATGAGCCATAAGTAGCTTTGCATGCTTCAATATGCATTACAAAAATCCTTAGAACTTACCGCCATCTGTACTGTACTAAGATCCAGAAAAGAGACTCTCTTGTGTGCTTGAGCTGAACGCTGCTTCATTTTGAGTGTTGGCATCTGCAAGAAACAAGTATGTTGAAAATCATTTATTACCATCTTATTTTACAGTAAATTATGAGGAACCAATTTTTTTTTTCCAAAGCCAAATCTAATGGCACTAAATTAAATCCTAAAAAGACACGATTTAGCAGAATTCATACACAAAGCACTTCTCAAATTACATCATGGAACCCACTGAGATTTTAGTATAATATAGATTTACATTATGGAATAATTTAAAACATTAGAGTTACTCCAGACAGAGTATTTTAAACAGCTTAGGTCAAAAAAAGCGCTCACTAAAAACACTAGTGTTTTAATTTATACATTTCAACCTGTTTGCTTTTATTTCTTAAACAACTGTTAAAGATGTCTGAAAGTCTCTTCTTTTTCTGTGACCGTTACTTAAATGGGATTGTACAGTGAATTACATTGTCAAAATTCTCTTCAATATCCAGCAAAAAAACCCAAAAACCCCACAGTAAAAGACCCAACGTGAAGGAATCTCAATCTCATAATTCTCGAATGTTAAGAACTTCAAAACCTTTCTGAATGACTGCTTCACCCATTCTACTGATCCGACACCTAGCTGGTTTAACATTCATGAGTATGACAGTAAAACATCTCTCACTTACATCTCAAGAAAATGAAATATAATAATGTCAAATGTTCTAGTGACGATTTCAGTAAAAATAAGTAACTAAGTTAAAGACTTTGCCTCTTCAGGCAAGGGATAATTCAACTGGTTCTTGGTCTCTCTATGAAAAACTGCTAATGTATTTTCCAGTTCAAGAATCTTTAACTTTAGTGCACTTTGAACATATCAAGACTAGACCTAAGCTATCTGAACTTAAATAGAAAAAAATGAACAGTTTATTTTATCAAGACCATCACAGAATGGCCTGTATGGGAAGGGAATTTAAGATTTAGTTGCAAGCCCCCTGCCATGGGCAGGGATACCTTCCACTAGATCAGGCACTCCAATCCCTGTCCAACCTGGCCTTGGACACCTCCAGGGATTGGATGCTTTCCTGGGCAACCTGTGCCAGTCAAGGGAATGGCTTGAGCTGCGTCAGGTGAGGGATAGGTTGGATATCAGGAACAGGTTCTCTCCACAGATGGTGTGGTCAGGCACTGAACAGGCTCCCCAGGGAACGGTCATGGCCCCAAGGCTGCCAGAACTCCAGGAGCATTTGAACAATGCTCTCAGGCACAGGGTGGGATTGCTGGGGTGCCTGTGCAGGGCTGTATACAGGGCCAGGAGTTGGATTCAATGATTCTGATGGGTGCCTTCTAACTCCACCCATTCTATTATTCTATGAAGAATTTCTGCCTTCTAATCTAAACCTACTTTCTTCGAGTTTGAAGCCATTCCCCCCTTGTCCTATGCCCTTGTAAAAACCCTCTCTCCATCTTTCTTTTAGGCTCCCTCAGGTACTGGGAAGGCTGCAATTAGGCCTCCCTGAAGCTGCTGTTCTCCATGAAGTAACTCTCTCTGTCAAGTACAGACGCAAACATACCTGGGATGGTTGTTCATGTTCCCTAAAACTGGGTGTTATATATCCCAGAGCCTTTGACCTCTGTTTGTAGGGACTAATAGCTTGGTCCCTAGGAACTTGTAACCTGATCCAGTATTCTAGGGTACCACAGTTTTGAATGTGTCCAGTTTTTCCTGGGGAATAAATAAGAGACTGCATTAATTTTCTTCTCAAAAGCTAGGGAAAAGTACAAATTAAAGACTGTGCCTATGCATTATGACAGTGCTTGTGATGTGAGCTCTGTAGTTCATGATAGAAACACAACCAACTCAGCCTCCCTCTGTATGATCCAAAATCAAAACATGACCATTTTTTCACATGTATTTATTTACTACAGAGTCAAGTCAAAATTCAATATTTTTATCTCGTTAAGGCAAATAAAGGTTAGGACAGTTTCGTATGTTAACATTTAGAAGTGTCCCAAAAAGTGGTATGCAATTTAAATTACTGGCAAAAGCACCACTTTATAATGCCTTACTAAACCAGATTCTCTACAACAGTGGACAGTTAAGAGGTCACGGAATATGCTGATCTGACAAAACGTTTCTAAAAAAAAAAAAAAAAAAGAGGCAAGTAGCACAGAACATCCAATACTTCTTAGAAGCGTCTTGTCCAGGAAATCTTAAAATTATTTTCATATAAATGTATATCTATATGTGCCTAAGTGAATATAAATGTGCCTAAAATAATGCACTAAATGTAAACAAACACCCCCCTAGATTGTGCTACTATATTAAATACTATTAACTGTAATCACCAGAATTTGTACCTTTTTCACTATTATACGGTGACCTTTGTCTTACTAGTTTAGATTACACCATTTCTTCCTTTGTTTATTGATAAGGAATGAGAGGATACACTTATGACATTTGGGCCAGATATAAAGTGTTGACATTCGATACGGGCAAAGTTGGGGTGCCTCCTGTTCTGGGTTTTTTCCTCCTCTTACCCTGCGTGACTATAAGCCATTATGAGCAAAATTGCCCCATCCCAGCTTTCCACAACCATTGGCAGAATCACAAGAACATGCTACACATCCAACTGAAAAGAGCATTCTTGTAAATGCCCTTTTTTCTTTTGAAATAGTAATGCACAAATTCATTTTTAGCCAAATATGCATTATTTATCACTGGCAACATAGTGATATATAATCAAACAGAATACTTTGTGATATATTAACTACCAACTAAATTTGCTGTGTTGTAGATCTTGCCAGCGTTCTCCAAGATTTCATGGAACTTAAGTTGACAAGAAGCAATTGTTTCATAATCTACGCCATACGCACGATGAACCTCAAGTGTGATGCTGTTTTCTTGTATATAGTGAAAGAAGCTGTCATCAGACTGCACAAGAAACTGAGAAGTGAAGTCATATGATGGGGCTTTCCCATGAACTACTGGAGTTATCTGAAGTTCAAAGTCATAGAATGCGTAAGTACAAAAGGTTGCAGGTTCCCAGTCACCAAAAGTCTGCACAGCTTCAGATGAAAAGATCACTTTGCTGATATGAATTTCAAAAAGGTTCTCTCCTCTTTCTAAATGAACAGTTTCAACAAATCCATCCACTGGATCACTTGGCAACACTTCTGGTCTGGACTTAAGTGGGTTTGTATCATAGACAATCTCTCTTAGTTGGGCTGCAACAGATAAAACAGAGCTATAATATGATTGTCTTTTTAAAAAATAAAATACTGTTAATGACTGAGAAGAAAGGATAAAAGCATAATTCAATTATATTAACAATGCTACTTTTGTAAAGGCATTACCAAAAAGAATTCATACACTGAATGCCCACCGAACACACTGACAACAATCAAGAGAATTTCCTCAATAGAGCTGCCTCAGTATACATAGACAAAGACCTCTATCGGTTGTTACAAGGGAGTTAAAAAGCAAAAATTCAAAAGTCCTGTGCAATATTCAAAATACGTATCACTATGCCAATGTAGCAGAGACTTAAGACGCATATTTTTGTAGGGTTGAACTAAATTTCCCAGCTAAAGAAATAGTACATCTGATTATTAATATCTGTTATATCTCGAGTGGATAGAACTACCAGCAAAGACCTTCACGTTTCCCAGCCTCAGGTGGTAAGTGGTTAACACAGGTTGGATGGAACTCCGAGTAGCCTTGTAGTGGAAGGTGTTCCGCCCCTGGCAGGGGTTTGGAACGAGATGCGTTCCAACCCCAGCCATTCTGGGATTGTACGATTTTATGAAATCAAAATACACGCTTACAGAATTAGGACATGAACCATGATGCAGTGGATGCAACTTGGAGACAAAACGTGAAAATTGTTTCAACATCACTGATTGTAAAATATCCTATTTGAGGCTTCCTATGCGTCTTTTACACAGTGAAGCCACTAAAAAAATACTTGAAATTCATCCTGTTGAAATACTACGTCTGTAATGATAGTACAGCAAAGTAAAAAGCTGACCATAAAAGTATGATTAATTTAAAAAAAAATGAGTTCGGTAATTTTATTCTTATTCAGCAATAGCTGCAGCATAAAAAACATTCCGTTGGATTTGGTTTAATTAATAACTGCCATTTCAGTAAATGAAATTGACTGGAATAGATACCTTTCCATGAAAGAACTGACCTTTCTACCAGTTTTAGGAATGGAAAAGTGTTTCGACTGGAGAACAAATTTACAACTGCAATTCCCAAGAGATAAAATTTAAAAAAAAAAAATTAGTGAATAATATACTTTAAAGATACCTTCTAGTTTTCTGATCCGTGCAGCTCTAATATCAAGAAGATGGGTATACTGTTCCAGTTGTAACTCACAGTCTTTCTGTAGACTTTCCATCTTTCTTGTCATTGTTTCTACTTCAGTCTGAAAAAAAAATTGCATGTAAAAAGAACTTCTGAGGACTGTCTGTGCTGATGTTGCACATGCTTTTGGCTACCAATTAAAACCCAGTTAGATTTGAGGAAAGAACATTTAGAGTATGCAAAAATAGCAGCGGTTTTTTTATTTATCAATATAACAAATCAGTTCTGATTTCAGCAAAATCTAAAAATATCATTAAGAAAAACAGTAGCTTTTGTTTTAGGACAACATACCTAACAGTTTCTTTAACAATTTTGTTATTTTAAATGCTAATTAATTGAATGAAAAGTCAAAATATGATCTGCAATACTCCAACAGTGCAAGTACAAAGAAGACAGTGAAAGCAGAGTGCTATGGAAAAAGAAGCTTCTTTGACAAGCACATTTACTATCTTACCCGTGAAGACGCGGTAGGAGCTCAGAGATAAACCCAAAAAGGCACAGTCTATTGGTTAAGAGCAGGACGAGCTAAAAGACTGCAATTTACAGTCACTTGGATCTCACATTTTTCAAACAATACCTTCAGCAATAGCAGATTCTATGTTTGGTTCCCTATGCAAAGACTGGCTTTGTTGCTGGATTTGTAAATCTTAATTATTGCAAGTGTCAGAGCTACAAAGGTTAAAATGTTATCATCAGGTTGTTTTCCCCTGTGAGCAGAGTTCAGTACCTGGTAATCTGTGCTAATTTTGTGCTGCACAATTAACAAATTCCTTGTCTTTTCAAGTTCTTGCACTGTTTCCGCATGTGTTAACTGCAGCTCCTGCATGGAGTATTCTAAATCTTTATGGGTATCATCTTCCACTTTTTCCAAGAACAGAAGGTCCACATTCTTCCGTTGCTTTTGATCCTGAAGCACATTTGAAAAACTGCTAGAAAAGACTTTTGCAAAAGATTTGCATATTTTTGTGCCTAGCTAAATGCAACACTGGCATATACTTTTGGTACAACAATAAGACGGTAAGCAGAATTTATAAATTTTGAGCACATGATAAAGACAAAAATAGGAATGAGGTAGACTAGAATGTGTCAGGATTGTTTTCAGCAATGTAATCTAATGATTATCAGGAACCAATTAAAATGTATCAGATATTTATAAGCAATCACTCCTGTCTAGCCAGTGAAAATACAAACAGATCTATTTGCCTTTCTTATAATTAATAATCCTGCCTCCGTAAATGTACAGACCCTGAATTATTATTCCCAAGTCTACATTCTTTCTGTTATCAATACTGGGGAATTAATTTTCATTGAGGTTCTTTAAATTTTTGTGGTTTTTTTTTTTTCCAGTATCATTATATAAATCACTACAGTAAACACTTCCTCAAGAAAATAAAACATAAGTCACCCAAACAGTGGAAACACTGCAAAATTATTTGTTCACTGATTTCTTCCTCTCACTTCATTTTTAATTTGTGCAAGAGAAAAAAGAAACAAGCATTTTCTGAGTACTTCCGGTTTTCTGTTTTAATTAACAAAGAGAATTGCTAAGCATTGCTATACCCCATATTGGAACTTTCGTGCTTGCATCAAGTACAGAATCAATAAACAAAACTGATTTTAGCAAACATTACAGGGATAACAAGATGCCGTGATAAGTAATTTAACTGAGAAAACCAAAGTTTTTTAAAAATGGCTGTAAATCTGATTAAATTAACTTTTGATGTTATAATGAATTATTTACATAAATTTAGATTTAATTCTGGCAATTTTTTCATTTTCTCTTCCGATTAACTGTCACTAAAAAATTACAAAAGCACACACTTGAGCTTGAGGCATTAACTACTAAAAGACGCTGAAATAATTCAGCCCTTGAAAATTCCAGGTGTGTAGAAAGCATGCAGAGGTCAGCCAAGGGTTCAACAAAAGATGAAAAAAACAACAAAACAAAACAAACAAACACCTCCTGCACCAACAAGAAAACAACAGAATGCAAAATACGGAATTCTAGAATGGTTTGGATTGAAAGGGATCTTAAATACCATCTAGTTTCAACCCCTCATATGCTCATTCTTTGTAAGTTACCTTTATAAGCAAGAGGGTTTCATTGAGTTCTGCCACATCAACATCACTTTCCTGAAACTTAACGGAAAGGTGTTATCAGATGTGAATCAAAGAAACACATTCAGAGTAACAAGATACATTCTCATTAGACAGGATATTTTACTTGATAGCATAAATAAATAAACACTTCTTTTTCTATATTCTTTGACTTTCAAGAAGTATCTGCACTATGCATAAAGCATAGAGGGTTTTTTTCCTCATATTTGAAACAAAAATCTAGCTCACCTTGGTCAAAAACTTCACTTGATTTTTTAGATCATCTAGTTGTTGCTTTTGCTCCAGGTAGCGTAACTGCAGGTCTTCGTTGTCTTGCATCAGCTTTTCCTTTTGGTCTTGATATAGAAGAACAAAATATTATACTTAATTAAACAAAGTTAAAAAAATTACAAACTTGTTTTTTGCATATCAAAACATGCATGAAAATTTCATTTCAAAATGCAGAAACCAATATATTTTGTATAGGGAAATCCGCTTTTAAGACAATCCTAAAAAAATTGTACTTAGTGTACTCTGTAAAACGGTACTATAACTAAGAACAACAGATGCAGCAAGGCGTGAGATTTTATTAACGTAAAATAAAAATTATTTAGACATAAGTAAATACATACACTGTATCAATTTATGAGATAAGCGACACCAATCCTTGCTATAGGAATTGTAACTTAGACTTTGTACTAGTTTATCTTAGTCTTCTAAAACTTGCGTGAAATACTAGTGTTAGTAAGATTCAATGAACACAAACCAAATAACTTTTAATTCATGGCTGAGAAGCTGGGAAATACTGGTAAGACAAGAAACATGAGAATAAATGTCTAAGGGAAATGGGACAGGTAGAAGGGTGTTAAAGCTTCTGCAAGTACCTTATTAAAAAAAAAGAAAAAAACCCAAAAAAACCAAAACAAAACAAAAAAAAAAAACCCAAAAAACCATAGTTACAGTGTTACTCTGTTTTCTGCCTAAATCTATTTATTTTAGATATCACAAAGCACGTTATGATGTTATGACCAGAAAAATACTACTTAAACATTCAGATCAAATTGCAGCGTCATTCTAAAAGGGAAGTACTGAAGGAGGACACGTAAAATGTCCAGATGATGTTGGGTCTCCTGTAGCATTGAGAATTTTCAAGGCTTCATCTATTTTATCATCTTTCTTAGACATGGAAAAGAAGCTTAGGAAAAAGATTCATATGCCAAACTGGAAAGGGTAGGCAAAGCATTATTCCTATGCTAGTTCTAGGCAGTACATTAAGACAAGCATTGATTTCAACTGTCCCGCCGAGCTTCAAAAAATGACACGTAGCAAAGGCGGATACTCTGAAGTACGTGACTGAAGAAAGTGATACTGCCTACGTTGAAAGACAGAGCTGTAATCAAATCCTAGACAGAGAGGCCTAGAAGGGTACTAGAACATCTACTCCAGCTGCAGCAAGTCAATTCAGTCAAAATCAAAAGTGTAGTACCCTGGTGATTCAGTTTAAGAGTACAACAAGTTACCTGGAAAAGGGATAGTAAACATTGACAGTTAAACATAATGCCCACATGAAGGAAAGAAGATGGAATCTCAATCTTTTCATAATCAAGCTATCAGTAAGAACTGTTAGTATGTCATAACCTCATATTAATGTAGCTTAAGGTGTCTTTATTTTAGTATCAGTTGAGGATAATTTTGCAAACACTTGCTGTGGTCAAATAAAATGTATAAATATTCAATCTGGTATTTGAAGTCAGCAGAGCTAGTGAGAATCATAACGGTAAGTACATGCTGAACTCAAGCCATAATCATAAAAATTATTCACAACAAGTTGTTCCACTTAATTCCATTAAACTGTTCACAGAAATACACCTCTTAAAAATACACAATTGAAGAATCAACTCTACATAAAATATTTTCACTTCTGGCCTGTGCTTGTCTTTTGTAAACTTCGTATCGCTACGGTAATCGGCACTGAGATAAAAAAAAAACGTTGCAAGGTCAGTATTCACTACGAAGCTGTCCTACAGCATGAAGAAAACATCTATGAAATAATCTGTTCATTAGATTAAAAGAAAACTGTTATTTTAAATGTAAAATGCTGCAAATAAAGATCAGTATATACTGAAAATATAAAAAAAATCTGAATTAATGACATTGAAAGACAAACATCACCAAGGGCTTCATGTAGCTTTGTACAGCAAACAGAATAGTGGTTCATAATTTGAGAGAGACTGTCAGATGGGTTTCTTTTCTGTAAGAACTTCAGTGTAGAGAAGAAATAAAGAGTAAATATTAATTCAAGAGATGAAGAATGAATGCAGCTGAAATTATACGAGCCCCATTCAGCCCATGTTCTGTATTGCGTCAATTTTTTGCACTTGATAGTCATAACTTAGGTGTATTTAGCAAATGTACACTTAAAACGCAGCTCTGAAAACACCAACAACAGAAACTACACATTTCTGGGCACTGTATCTCAACTCTAACATGGGCATCATCTCATATTTTGAGAAAATACTAATTTTTTTCAGAAATATACCTCTTTCTACTTTGATCTTGTCAAGGATTTCCTTTTTGTCTGCTAAATCAGATTTGATAACCGTCTCTAGTTTAGCAATTTGCAGTTTCAGTTGCTGTTCCTTTGATTTCCATTGCTGTTCATGGGGCAGACTGAAGACACTGCGATAAAACATACGTTATATGAACAACTTTTAGAAATCAGCTTCAGCAGAAAATAATCAGGAAAAAAACCTTTTAGTGGCACAAAGACCACTGTCAATGTGGCCGAGGAATTACATAGATGTACGTTGGTCTGCTGCTCTTGAAACCGAGGTGGCTCTCTCAGGCTGCAGTTAAAATCATGAAAGGTTTGTGGGATGAGCAAAGGAACTGGCCTTAATTTAGAGTTCCAAAGTTAGAAATGTTGACCACAAAGTGACATGAGTTTTCTCATACTGTAAAACAACAATTCTGATACTGATTAAGAAGCACATAAAAAGTAATCCTTCTCCTACTCAAAGAAATAAAACTCTGGGAAGAGTGTGAAAAGAAATTAGAATAACTATTTTGCCTTTAACATTATTTACTTGCAAACTGCCAAACTATTTGCAAGGAATGCATGGATACACAATCAGAACTGCTGAAACCACAACAAAATGTGTAACTCAGATTGAAATGAAAATAATTATATTATATAATTTACAGTATAACTCCTTGCAAGTAAAAGCAATATAATGCACTTTCTTATAACTTAGACAGTGAGTACTATGCTCTTCATAGTACTGTTGTTCAATACCCACATTCTTATTGACTGGAAAAATGTCCATCCTAACAAATCATAAACTAGTTTATTCACTTACATATTCTGTGAAAAATCACAAATTGTGAGGTTTTTTTTAAACAAAGGAGTCAGTTCCTCAACCATTTCCTTTGCTGAAACTCACCAGTTAACAAATATCATATTTTACACGTATAAATGTATTAAAAAATAGTATGGAATCTATTTCGCAACCTATCTCTCCCAGAGATCTATCTAACAAGCCTCAAACCCCCCCCCCCCCCAAAAAAAAAAAACCCCAACCAAAAAAAACCCAAACGAAAAGAAAGGAGTATTGCAGAAGGGTCAGACCACAGAGCCTTGCAGACTGTACCCGAGGACTCAAAGAGAATGGCCTGCTCTGATGAGTGACTTCATGCAGTGGTTCTGAGTATTTGTAAGTGAGGTTACATCAAAAATACTTGAAGAATGACCTTAATACAATGCACTGCACCCACTATCATTCCACAGGTGAATGGAAAATGCACCTAGGTGCAGAAAAGGTACAGTGTGCTCTCTAACTGCTTAGATTTAAAGTCTGATGGGTCCCGTAAGAACAGAGTAAGTCTTATGAAAAAAGGTATCAAATACCCTTAGTTTTCACGCTTCTGAAAGTGTTTTCAAGTGTTAATGACAACTATGCACATATTTATTAGCTTTAGGTACAATAATTTCACATGAATATGTAGCTACATCTAATTCAGTTTTTCAGAAGACTATACTGTCAGAAAAAACATTAAGAGTTCCTATGACAGTAGTTCAAGACTTCAGTATTTAAATGAAGAACATTTTAGAAGACAGGTTTCATCCAAGCCTATATAATGCTAATGTTTATGCTGGTTGGTTTGAATTAAGTACACTTCTGTTGCTTTCTGCATTTAAGTTTTAAGATTCATGTGGAATTTCTTTCACATCTACTGCACTTCATCAGAGTTGAAGCCATCTGGATAAACTATGATGGTCAACCACATTGGGCACTGTTTCCTTTGAAGGAATTTAAGAATTGCTAGATATGCATTATAAGGTCATATGAAAACCATTCCTTCAAACCTTTTATCAAAGTGTATTATTTTCTTGGACGCCAAGTAAATAGTAAGAGTCAACTGACAAATTCATATTTGTTCTTTGCAAACTTTTCAGGTCCAGCTCTGCAGTCCTGGCTTTGGCAAAATTGCTGTCAACTTCCCAAAAATAACATCTGCAAAGGATGGCTTTGTGACCCTTTTCCTCTATCAAAAATAAGTATTAATTATCTAGCACCTGTGGACACTTCCTACCCACTGCTAGCAACAAGTACGCTGCAGTAGGAGTTGCATCGTGAAAATGGGAAACAGAAAAAGCTGGCCATTAAACAGTGGTAATAACAAAATGATCCATTTCTCTAATTTCTTGTTACTCCATGTGCTGGTTTTGGCTGAGGCAGAGGTCATTTTTTTTCCTAGTCATCGGTATGGGGCTGTGTTTTGGGTTTGTGCTGAATGCAGTGATGATAATACAGAGATGTTTTTGTTACTGCTGAGCAGGGCCTGGAGATAACCAAGGCTTTTTCTAGTTTTCCTACTGCCGTCCCGGGGAGAGGGCTGGGGGAGTGTGGGAAATTGGGAGGCGACACAGCTGGGAAAGCTGACCAAAAGAATATTCCCTAGTATACAAAGGGAGAGGAAGGGAGGACATTTGGAGTGATAGTGTGTGTCCTCCCAAGTCACTGGTAGGTGTGATGGGGCCCTGAAGGTGCTTAACACCTGCCTGCCCCTGGGAAGCCAGGAGTGAATTCCTTGTTTTGCTTAGCTTGCGTGCATGGCTGTTGCTTTCCTTATTAAACTGTCTTTATCTCAATGCACCATTTTTCTAGCTTTTACCCTTTCAATTCTCTCCCCAGTCCGCTGGTGGGGAACGAGCGGCTGCGAGGGGCTTGGGGCCTGGCTGGGGTTAAACCACAACATGGAATGATGAAACATGAATCAACATTTAAATGGGACTATATGAAAAGACAGTTCATTTTAGATAAAAGAACAGGCATATTGTAAGTTACTGCATAGTAACAGAAGCATATTTAGATTTATTTAGTTAAACATCTTTTAAAATTCTCTGTCACTTAAGTAGAAAAGAAATATTGTGAATTGATTTGTTAGTAAGTGTTATTTTTCTGCACCATGATAAAAGAGAAAGATATCATAATCAGAAATATTTATACCACGATCAAATTCTGGAGAAATCTACAACAAGGAACTTAAGTGACAGACAACCAATCAACTGCCCCTATACAAAACTCTGAATATTGTGATTATACAACTGTTACATCTCATAAGTAAAAAACTGTTTAAAGGTATTTATACTCACCATTTTTCACTTCTGTAATGTTAATTTCACCACAGACAGTACAAGAAGTATAACAAATATTGTAAGAATACTATAAACAAAATTTGGTATCACGACTCACATTGTGTTTAGTCATTGGTATTTTTTTGACAGACATCACACTGACAAGCCAAACACTTTGAGAAATTATTTCAATACAAGAAAAGACTTCAAGTATTTTACATAATTTCTGAGGCAATTATTAACTCTAAGACACGTGTCTGATTTTCTAACCCTCTTTAGTGCAAAAAATCACAGTTCACAACAAAGGAAAAGATCATTTGAAGGTCAATTTTTTCTTTCATATGCTCATGGCACTTGGCAAGAATTACTTCTTTTCTATATCAGTAGAAGTGAAAAGATAGCTATTACAAAACAAACAAACCACACCTCAAAAATAAATAGTTGAAAAGCTGTCAAATATCAGACTTCATCTAAGTTCACTGAAAAGTGCTGGAAGAATTTAAGACAAAAATTCAAACACCTCTTTGCTAAAAAGAGCCAAAACCAAAAGAATCCCAAACCCAAAACAAACCCAAATTAATATATATCTATCTGGATATATTCTTTTTTCAACAATAACTCTAAAGAAAATAATGAGAAATTCAAACACGGACTTCTTGAATTTATGTTCAAAATAAAGTGACTCTTATTTATTTTTAATTACATTTTTAAAAGTAGTAACCTACTATTTCAAGAGTACTAGAACAAGTTGGTCCATTTCAACACGACAGATGAAATACAGGCAGAGAACCATAACTGTTTCCATATACACTTACGGAGATGGTAAACTGGAGCATGAACACATTTATACATGTGCACAAACACTCAATATGCACATTCCAGCAAGTAGTGTATCAAGACCTGTTCAGCAGGACAGGAACCTAATTTTTTATACACAGAAATCATAACTTACCTGTTATGCAGCTTATCGTAGTTTTCCTTTAAAAGCTCATTCTCTTTTTCTAGATCATTTATTCTTTCCTGTAACTAAAATGAAAAAGGAAATTTCATTTAATGCACAGCACATAAGTACATTACAACAAATGTGCGAAGAGAAATAGTTAATCGTTCGTAGGCATTGTCAAGCTATTATTTGTTCTTTTTCTACAAAATCAGAATCACAGAATATTCTGAGTTGGAAGGGATCCACAAGGATCATCCAGGCCAACTTTTAAGTGAACGGCCCATTTAGGAACAAAACCTAGAACCTTGGTAGCATTAGCACCCTGCTCCAACCAACCGAGCCAGTCTTAGGATATACATCGGTCTCTCAGAAGCTTCAAAACAACACCTTTTCTCATCACGCAGATTTACATTTGGCCCAGTGTCTTTCATTTTGTTTATACAAAGCTTAGACTATCACATTGCAGTGGAACAACAGTATGGAATCACATTCTCTCATGCAAAGTAATATAAAAATCTAAAAGTCCAAGTGTATTACTGACATTATAAACAACACATCCTTATTTTCAAAATTTTCACTAAAGCAAAATGTAACTTTAAAGCTATGCAATACCAAGAAGATACCTACATGCACTACAATAGCTTAAAGTTTTGGAGGAAGCATCTACGAGATAATCTCGGTAAACTCGATTCACGCAAAATACATCTAAAATAGGTAAACCACGTGGTAAAACTAAATTTAAGCTACCATAAAACGTAACAAAAACCAAATAAGCCTGCAGACTCCTACTCCTCATGCACTGAAGAGAATGAGGAATAAATCACTTGATTTTTAGCCCCAAATGTGGATGACATTAGTCTGAGAACCGCTAGACAAAGAAATAGAAGTAATTGATTTGAACTGCTAAATCAGATGTGACACTATACTGTACTGGAATTAAATCAAGTTGAAAGAATACTAAAAAACTATTATCAATAAATCAAGTATGATTTTCTTTCCATTAGCAAACCACTTGTTCAGTATCAGAATTGACACAAAATCCTATGCTTTAACCTCACATATTGTCCAAACACTGGGGTGCAGTGACTATGTGGCACAGGGATCGGGTGTGGTTGATAATTCTATCAAATGCAAGCAGCAGCCACTGGTTTTTCTTTTTAATGGGATAAAAGTATATATATATATATATATATATATATATACATATTGCTAGGTCAGTCTTCCAAATGTGTTTGAAACCTCTACTCACATTTCCATAATTAAAAGGTATCCCATCATTAACAATCCCCTTATCTATATGTACCTCAAGACAATTCAAGATCTCTTGAACACAGTCTCACCTCTTCTGTCCTTCTGTTTGAAATAGTTACTGACTGCAACTCTTTTTGAAGATGGAAACACTTGGATCGCTCCTCCTTAAGCTGTAAGTTCAGTTCATCACCTTTTGCTAATAAAGCATCATGGTTGGTCTTCAAGTTCTTTAGGTTCTATGAAAAGGCAGGAAGGAATATCAAAATCATCTAGTACAATGCTCCCATACTATGATTCACCAGAGGGCTCTTATGGCACTATTGAATAGACATTCTCAATGTAGTCAGCAGGACACGTTCTCGAACTAAGTAACTGAAAGTAACTTTTAATTCCCACAGCCAGGAGAAGGTGACCTTCTGGTTGCCCTCCTGAACATGAACCCCTCAGTTTACTCATGATGAAAACGACAAAGAAATACATCTGTAAAGCAATTAAAAGATTTTGCAGCGGATACAGTGGTCAGACATACTAAGTAAAAACCACTGCGGCAGCAAGAAAAAAATCAATGTTACTCACGTCTACGCTCATCATAGAGCTTGCCGCTGCTCTCCCAAACCTTGTATTTATATATATGTATATATATGCACACGCATATAAATCTTTATACTTACAGATATACATATACACACGCAATTGTAGACATATAATTCTTTTGCAATGCTCATGCATTCAGTTCTATTTCACAGCTAGAAGTACTTTAACAAAGGACTTCTGATTTCCTTTACATTTGCATTTACTTTGATGGATTATAGTAAGGCACATTTAACCAATTTCAATATTAATAAACATTAAATTAAAATTATTTTTGAGCTTTAAATATTAACTTTTTAATATTTAAATTATTATTAATAATAAATAATAATATTTAGATACAGCCTCTATTTTCAGAATAGTAGTTAACATTCTACTGCCCACATTCCACAATCCTGTAATTAAGCCTCATCCATTAAAAATTTCAGTGTAAATCACATTCAAATTATGACTTGAAACAAAATAGTTGAAAGGTCAGTCGCCCGTTTAACAAAGTGACTGGATGAGAATTTCTGCCAAATACATATGTGAACATAGTTCATGTTTAATGCTTTTAGACAGAAAGAAGTTAGCTTCATTGTTTCCATACAATATTCCTACAAAGTAGTTAAATGAAGAAGCTGAATGTGAATCCTGTAAAAATTGTTCATATTCACATGCAGTCCGTATAGACTGGAAATGAACCAAAAACCCATGAAAAACCAATCACCAACTTGATCTTCATCCTTTCATATCTCATTTCTCAGTAAGATAAAAATCACAGAGAATAAACAATATTAGCAGTTAGTCCAAGAAAAAGAAATAGTTATTTTTATAACTATTTTATTAAATAACTAGTTATTTATAATTATAAATAGAGTTAGAGGGAATTTAACTCTAAATTCTAGCGTTAAATGCTCTCTAACTCTCTTTTATATATTAGATTTCTCAAAGAGAAAGAAGACAAAAAGCCATGTTGTTAAACCTTTTCTCAGTTCGGAAGAGAAGATACAGGAATTAGACTGAAGAGGGGGAGGGAAGCAAAGCAAAACAAAATGCAGAAACAGAAAAACACGGGCAAAAAAATGGAATAGAACAAAAATCGAATGGCACAAGCATTATTTAGCATGCTAACAATATGCAGACAGAAGTAAGAGGTTTTAAGGATACCCACCGTTTCCATTTCATAAGGCCGGATACTTTGTAAAGCTCTATTGCAGTTAAGAGTCCTACTTACAGGAACTCTCTTTTCCTATCTCCAAGGTACTATCATACCACCTCTGTATGCACACGCAGTACCCCAAACGGACAGGGAAAAGCAGAAAAAACTGTATAATTCAAACAATAGATAATCTGCCATGGAATTGCAAGTTCTTGAGATATTTTCATAAAATTGCTCTTTATATGAGGAGAATTATCACTCAAAGTAGCCCTCTAAAATAATTTCCAGGAACATATGAACAGAGGTTAAATCCTAATGTCAGAATAAATGAGACAAATCGCCCAAACTTTAGCAGAGTAATAAAGCAGAGGGGGCTTGGTATCCCTTTTTGGTAAATCACTACATCTAAGGCAAAGTCTTCTCTTTAAATCATCAGGGATCTCTTTCCACAGCCAGACAAATCAGTTCATTCTTCATAACCTGCTTGGTATGACTTTGCAGATGAAATCACCAAGACCTGCTAGACCCTGCTGAAAAAAAAAGAGATCAGCACTAAAAATCCCTACTCCATTTGAAGTAGTTTGAGTTTAATGTAGTTGTGGTTTATTTTGATGTACTCAGTATTGACTCAGAATCGAGAACTGCGTATAATTATTTTTCTTCTGTTTAGCACGCTTACTTATACAAGAGTATAGGAATGCTACCGATCAAATCGCAATTACCTCTTGCAACTGGAGAAATTTTCCCTCCATTGCTGAAAGAGCATTGCTTTTTTCAGCCAGCTGTTTACGGACCTTGATCATTTCCACGTTGTCCTGAATGTTTAGCCTTCAAAATTATAAAGAAATGCATCATAAATACATATCTGGAAGAAGATGTAGCGTACAGTACTCAAATTAACTTGCTCTTCTACAATTCACACTAGAGAGCTTAGGTAAAGATATATGCTACTGTATGATGACACAGCAACTTCAAACAATACGTATACATCTTTGTTTATTGTGTAAAACTGTATACGACAGAAAGAAAAAACAAGCATAAGCCTAAAGAGATTGTTTTCCAACTTTCCCACCACCCAAAGTATTCTGTGCCAGTAGAATGCCATTTTTGTGAAGTTTCCACTTACCAAATACTGTAAGGAAAATGTGACTTAGCAATTTCGACTACAATAAGGAAAATGCGACTTAGCAACTTAGACTACAACACCTGAAGTCTGGTATGCAAACAAGCTGCAAGTGTGCCTTAATTACATGAAAATCATTTACTCTCCATGAAGATATTCTTACAATTCTAAGATTAATTTGAACATGTACTGTTTATTAGAAAGGCCATATAAAAGAATTCAAAATTAAAAAAAAATATTTACTTAGGTGATTATTCTTACTTCAAACAGTGCAACTAAACACCATTACTTCCACAAGTACGAAAGGAGAAACTAACTGGGATTTTTATTAACATAAATTATGATAAAATCAGAGTAAATTTTCAATATTTGAAAATAATTTCTCTCCCAATATTTGTCCATTGTAGACATGCTGGACAAATTGTTACCATGCCACACTGGAGCAAGTGAAGGAGCTACAAAGCTTACTCATCTTGAAAACAGCAGACTATGTGAAATACCTTCCTTTTATTCTTTAAAAGATCAAATCCTATTAACTTTTGGCATTGCCCAGCCAATTGTCCTTACACGGAAGAAACACGAATCTCAGATCTTCCCAAAGAAACAGCCTTGACTCAATGCCAAAACTATCACGCCTCTAAAATACTGCTCCGTATATAAAGCTGCGGTGAGTACAGACAGCAGCACTGGCTCATGCCAGCTCTTTAAAAGCTAATAAAGCAGTACATTTTTCTTAATCTTGTTCCACACATCAAACAAAAGTCTCTGATGCTTTCCAAGGTTTTTTCTTTTGTTTTCCCTTCTTTTTTAAGCAGGGGACTTCTTTTCCTCTTTCTTTTTTTAAGTAAAAAATGGAACAGATAGCGGTGAATTTATGATGTACGAGTGTAAACTCCATGGCTCCCAACAATCTACACTAACTACTTTTTCAACAGCGAATAAAACACTCTTTGGTTTAAACAGAGTTGGGCTACTGATATTACGGAGCGAATTATTTAAATGTGGAAGTGAAAATTACTTTTTATTGGGATCATTTCAATTCTTACTACTGGAGGAGTATTCATCTTGTGAAGTTTCTAACTACAAAAACACATTCAATTACTTACTTCTTTGCGCATTCCATCAATCACAGGAATTAAAAACTGACAAAAACCAACAAACCAAAACACACACACACACAAAAAATACACAGGCATGTGCAAATACCAAACACTGTTTCACAAAGGCATTTTGGGATGGCTTTAAAAATCTTCTTGGAAAATACTTATTGTTGTAACTATCTCCTCGCTTAGAATTATCCACGGTATTTGGCAAAACATTTTATGACTTGGTTTCACCAAATGGACAAAAACAAGTAAGGTCCATATTCCTTTACAGAAGTAGTAACTTCAGCAGCTACCTACTAACATCATAACACGGCTCTTCTTATGCTTTCACCACAGAGACTTTAATTTTTCACAATACCTTTGGCTTGCCGTACCCTGCTCTTTCAGCCGTAGGAGGGATTCTTCGATTTCCTTTTCTCTCCTTCTTAGTTGACTCACAAGAATCTCTCTGGTATGTTCTAGTTCCTCAATGTGTTTCCTTTGGGACTCAATGACAGTCTCCCTGCAAGTACAAGTATCCTACATTCCAAAAGCAGCTAAACATTTTTTTTCAAAGAATACAAAAATAAACGAATACTCAAGCAAGCCAAACTTTTAAGTGTTCAGCAAAATCTGTATTTCTTATTAACACACAACATAAGAGAGGCTTACGAGTTTAAATTGCTGTGAAAACGCAACACAAACTCTCAAAATAAAGGTTTCTGTGGAGTGAATAACGTTTAGCAAAACTTCACTAAAAACGCTGTCCAGGGTTTCCTGTACTCTATAGCAGAAGTGTCCTCTTTCTAAACCATCAGCACCTATGGTTTCTCAAAAACAAAACAACATTGCCAGCTATCACAAGATTAGCTCTTCAATGGATGGAGCACTGAAAGTAATTTTTAAGCTTTTATTCTGTGATAGGAAAATCTACACACCCCAAAAAAAAAGGGTGTTAAACCGTGGAATTTATCCAGTTAATGCAATTTAAAAAATAATTTATAGGAATATTTCTGTACACTTGTTTCCCACAATTCCAGTTAATCTTTGTGTTTACAAAATTTCAAGCATAAAATAAATGATGGCACATTAATCCATTTATTTTTAAACTTAGCTTGCCCATTTATTGAAAATTTAGCATTGACAGGGAACGTAATCGATACTCAGATTTAAGTAAATCACTATGGAAATAAACACCTCTTAGAAAACCGAGGTTCTAAACGTACAATTTGGAGAAGAAAAATGTTCTAATCAGACCTCAATACCTTTAAATTAGATGTTAACTACCATTTCTCTGTAACACCTCTCTTATTCTCCTGCAATCTCTACATCAAGGACGTTGTAAGGGTTTCCTAAGCTTCAATTTCAGTTAAAATGTGCAGTTGGATTACAAACCACACTTCAAAATGCAAAAGCGAATCAGTCATTTTACATAACGATTCCAATATTGTGCTTTTAGCACTTACCCAAAAAAGCGTCTGCCTCTAGAAATGAAACTTAAATGCATCAGCAAAACACATTCGCACAGTCACCGCTCGCACAGCAGCACACATTTTAGGACTTGCGTCGGTAAAAACTTTGCAGCTAAGGTCCCCTTTTGCTTTTGTCAGCTCTGACCTGTAACAAACTAGGCAGCACTGCATCCTAGCAAAGAGAGGCTCACCACTGGAGACCAATTTTAACTTTCAGCCAAATTCTTATGTACCCACGTTTTGCATTCTAAATCCCCGATTCCCTCTTTTCCTCATATTAAAACATTTCTGCATTGTTACCAGCGTTATTGTTGTTAGATCCGACAGTTTTACTTTCTGACGTGAAAACTCCTTAAAAGACATACTTTTTTTCTTCAAGTAAATGGTAAGTTCTAAGAATTGTAATGACAAAAAAATAAGTGATGCGAAAATCATACAGATTTCTGATTTCAGCCCTTGAATCCTCGAGCAGATTCTGTCCATATTTGGGGAGCACAAGCTCAGATGACCTCACTCCTAAACTCTGAAATCTCATTCCTGAAAACAAACAAAAAAAACCCAATAAATTTTTGACATGTTGCATGAAAAAGCTTTTAAAAAACCAACTACCTCTATACAATTGAGATAGTACAAACAATTGCAACTTCTATAGAGATGTCATAAGAAGTATTTTTACATCAAAATCTCACGGAAAGAAATAATCAGAGTATGTATAACATAGCTGCTGTAAAATCTGAAGGATGGGCGATGCAGAATAATGTTAAAGCAAACTGTTAAAAATGTCCCAGAAATTTTTTCAGAAGATTTTACTTCCAAAGGCAGAGAACGGGGATTGCGTCTTCAAAGAAGAGAAATATCAGTATTATTAGACAGGAACATGAACTTCTAATTACTTTTTTGCAGCATTTTCTTTGCAAAATCCCAAGTGTCATTCACCCAGACACGCAACTATTAGGACTATTTTTTAGTAGCAGTGCACATAATTTCCCTGTGCTGTTTAGAAGCATCCTAAGCTCGTGGTGAAGAAGAGAAGTGAGAAATTAAGGAAAAATTGCTACTTGAGGAGCAAACGCAATGGTTTCTCCACATTTTTTCTACTACTCTCAGCAAGAAGAAATTAACCAAGTTTTGAGATGGGACCAAATACATTTCATTTCAAAGACAGCATTAACGCTGCCATCCCTCAGTCCCTACAACAGAATCATTTAGCTTCAAGGTACAATGATACCAGCACTTTCCCAAAATGCCTGAAAAAACTTACCTACTTTGCTGCATTGACTTGACCCGTTTTGAATTTTGATCTTTAAGGATTATGGTACGGTAACGTACGGTAACGGTGCGTATGTTTGTGCGTGTACACGTATACATGCCTAGAATTTTTTTTTATTTACTTTTGTTCAAATCAAGGTATTTCTTAGATGGTTGCACTCAATAAAGAAAGCAAGTATTTACTGAACATTAATACCCGATTAGGACTTTGGGATGAGCTTTCCACAGTATTTTTAAATCAGCCAAACAAAAAGCAGATACAGGAAGCTGTATTTATTACTGGTCGAGTTTTCTTGTCTCTTAATACCTTAGAGACAGCTAAACTATCCTTATTTTTTCCAGGCATTTTATTTTTAGATAATTGCTCTGCATGTTTTCTGATGTGCACTAAAAATATTTTGAAATTCAGACTCATGGTTTCAAGAGCAATCTAAGAGTTCACTGTTTTTAATAAATGTGACTTATACCCTTTTTGGTGTGCTCTGGCATGCCAGCAGCCTCACTCTCTTTTTTGAGACCAGTGTTCACACGAGATTGAACGGAGCCGTACGGACACGGCCTGTGGCCTTGAATCTGGAGCTGCTGTTTAGTTGAAATGAGTTTGTTGCGAAGGCTCTCATTTTGTTTCTCAAGCTCACGAACTCTTTCTTGCAAACGCTCAATCATTTCTTCCAGCTCCAGAGCCTGACCCAGCCGCTTGGGTCCACAGCCAGCCTGGTCACATTTCCTTTTATCATTCATAAGCCTTATCAACTTGGTGGTCATTCTGGGGAAAACAATCAAAAAATATGAAAAAGAATGTGAAAAGTCAGCATAAAAAGTATTTTGTTGAAAGGAACATAACCACTGTGAAGACTTCAGTGCAGAACCTTGATAATAAATTTCAAGTATTGATATAACTACTGCTGCCTGTGATGAGCTCCTTGAAGATAACCAAAATCACTGCACAGCAATCTGCTTTATAGCACTGATGCACTGATGAATAACAGCTTCCTAAGGCTTATCATTTAAGCTTAGTAAAGGAAGGACACATTTACTCCACAGGCTGCTTAATCTTTCACAGGTGACCTTGTATCAGAACCTCTGCATGCTGTTAAGTTAGAGACTCGGGATCTTTAGGATTATAAAGCTACAGTTATATATACAAATTATAAAAGCTACAATTACACAAAACATTTGACTATCAAAAGAACAATAATTTTAGGATTTAAACATATACTTCATTTCCAAAGTGCCTAAAATATACCAATGGAGATTTTTAAGAAGGTACTCCTGAAAAAGGGACTTAATAGTTCCCCGTTACCATGCTTAGTTTTATTCTGGATAAATATGACCAACGTGCTTCAGAGAAGGAACAGTTAGTTAGCTGAAGAATAAAATTAGATACAGAGTGTATAGCTCTCATCTCTCTTTAAAAGGGTAACAAAGTTTGCCTTTGGCATCTCGAGTTGTACTTTTCGTTTCCTTTAGTTTTGATAAACATTAGTCTGCTGGAACAAAAGGCAGAGAGAGCACTTGGGGGTGATGTAATTTAAAAGAACAGGAAACGCACCTAGCAGTAAATAAAGAAATGGGGGAGATGGGGAGGGGGAGACAGGGAGGGGGAGACGGGGAGCTTTGATGAGAGACAAGTTCAAGACTTCACAAAATTTGCTGCACATATTCAAGACCTATATTTAGTTTACTGGGCATCTACTTTTGAAGACTCCGAAAGAAAGCTAAAAATTTTCAGCTACCCTTTGATGAAATTATTAGCGCCTCACCAGGAGCTGGCTTAGATGCAGAAAGACTTTTGTTAACAATTAGCACAATGCAAACATAGTATGTTTTGGTATTAATCAGCCCTCCTGTGGTATCGTAATACTACAAACAGTTCTGCACAGTCCATATCGGTTTGCCACCACAGTAAGCGCTGGCAAAGATTAGCAGACAAATCTTAGCATATTAAGTTTAATCAGCCCAAAGTTGCTTGAATATTTGTGGGCAAACCAGGCACTGTCCTCCCCATGCTACTTGGGAGTTCTTCACTGAAGTTATCTATAACACCGAATAAAGGAGCGATGATTATAAAGATATTTTAGTGCTAACTCACCAATAAAAAACTAGATACTATCCAGCTTCTTGAAAGACAGACAGGGACCAAAAAAAGGGCAGAATCTCTCTGTATAGACCATTTCGATGCTAGAATGAAACTCCTGACGATCCATTAGTCTTCTACAGCCTGCTTGTCAATTCCCAGAACACCTCTTACATTTGTACTCTGCCAGCACAGCTGGGAACCCAAGGTATAATCTCTGATGTACTAGATAGCGGTGTACCTCTGTACACGGAGATCTAATAGGGGCCACTGCAAAAACCATCTCACATACTCACTAGAAATCAACACAAAAATCACTTCCAGTGGGTGATTTTTGCTACTGCATCAAAAAGTGCTCTGAGACAAATCAGCATGATTTTTAATTTGTTGATGATGCTCTAAAGGGACAGAAAGGTGCTGCAAGTTAAAAAAAATATTAAACCCCATACCTTTTAATTTTCTCCTCTTGCTTATTTGCATACTGTTTGAGTAGGATGTGATCATCACGTAAACGAAGGAATTTGTCATCCAGTTCCTCTCGACTGATTCGTGATAGGACTTGCTGAGCTTTTATGTTCTGTGTAGATGATGATTCTACCCAAACCAAGGCAATTTTAAATTCAACAATTCAACAGATTCAATAACGCATAATTGATAGTCTAACTCGCTTCAAAATTTTGAAAAGAAATTATTGAAAATTTTCAAGTAATTTGCTATTTTACACTCGTTTCCCCTCTATTGATTAATCTCCTCATTGATTAATTTCCTCCGTCTTATTGGCAGGTTAATCACTTCCCTTCTTCCTCTTACAGACTAAAAAACCATAGTTCAAGTGATGCAGCAAACTGTTTACCTACCAGGCAATGCAAAGACAACAATTTAGCAAACAACCAGGAATGGTCAAACGTACTAATTAAAAAACAGTATAATACTAATTAAAAAATAGGATGAGCATTACCATCGAGATGCTTTCTAATCTGTTTTAAAGTGAACATACTCTCTTGAAGCTTGAAAGAATTAACTCACAGTTGTGAAAACAGACTCAAATACACTAAGCCTGGCAGTTCCATTCTAACAGCAGCTGAGTAACTTACAAGAATTGCATAGTACTCTTGGCTCCCATTTTGTTAAACAGATCTGACCTAGTCCTTCACTCAGCAAAAAAGCATTCCCTTTCCTGCTGGGAGGATTACTGTTATAGCTCAATGAGTATTCCAGTTTTCAGAATCTCACAGCAACTTCTCTCTTATAATAACAACCAACTTGAATATAGAATGGGTCACAAATTTAACCCAGGTTTTGAATGGTGTTTGAACTTCATTTTGTGAAAGTTTTTTAGAAAGAAGCTAAGGAAGCCACCAAGCGAAGTCAGTAATTGCAGTAAATAGCATCTGGTACAAACCTTGTAATCCTTCGATTCCAGCTGGAGTTAGGACTGTATCTCGCACAGCCAGGTTCCCCACAGTTTCATCAGCTGAAACAGGCATGGTTTACCTAGGGATAACAAAATTCAAATGCCTCTCTATCAGCAATTTCAGGTGTGAGACTAGAATGAACTACAAAACATCATATAAAATGATGGCAAAAGTAATGACAGGTTCACCAGAATGACAGACTTGAGCATTACTGTAAACGCTCCTATCTCAACTGAATTGCTCCGAGGACAATCAAAACCTTCAAGTTCAACAACATGTCATTTTTAACCCGTGCACAAAATATGGCTTATTTTGTTATGCAGTAGCTCCAAGTGTACTTCATGTATGCAGAATGTATTAGCTTTTTAAGTTCTACTTCTGTTGTCTTCAGCAATCTTTGGGGGAGGGGGACGGGGCAGCATTTAATTGTTTTTCCATTTTAAGACATCTCAAAGCTTAAGGCATCAGCTGGTAACAGGACTCTGAAAGCAAGGCGCTGGGGGTTATGGAGTCATTTCAATGTTACCTGCCCATCTCCTAGGCTTCTTTCAATCATTGCCCTAAGAGAAATTACTTTTTAAAATAGACACTCCTATGAATGATACTCATAAATCCAAACACATTTGGTTTCTTGAGACAACAGGAAGTTCAGCTACATGATCAAGTGATATCAGAAAAGCATTAATTAAAGTATCAATCAGTGTAATATATGAAGATACCGCTGTTTCTTTCTTGTCTTCCAGTGCAGAAAATTAAATGCTGCCCAGAGAATTAAGGAACGCCAAAACAGCACAAAAAGGAGGCACATGAAGTCCTTCGGACAGCATTTCCACCCCCCCACCATGTTGTTACACCCTTCAGGTGATATAAATCCTTAGTGAATCCAAAAATATCTAGGAATGCACTGGCATATTAACAGAGATGTTAAAAAGACTTGCATCAGAAGACAGAAGTGACATAGTATAATGCACAGATATTCCATGAAATATTTCTTAACTTTATCATCAAAACTGCTGCTAAAGTGATGCCTTTCTTTTACCAGCAAAGCCCTCTATCATAAACTAGTCTCCACATGGCTTTGTCCTAAAGGAACAGAAAAGATTAATGGAAGTTCAGCTTCCGACAAATCCATCCTGCTTTCAATCTTCTGTTTTTTCATCACTAGTATTTAGAATAAAATAACAATTTATACCTGGACAGATCCAGACGCTATGTTGAACCTTAAAAATTTAAGACAGATTTTATTTCCAAAAAAAAGTTACTAGACGGTCACTTCTGCACTTTTGTTAATCAAAAATATAAGAAAACAACTTCAAATGCAAAGAGAGGAAAAATTTCCATATCTCTTGAAGTAGCCTGTAAGAACTTACCGTGTACTGCACTACTTCAAAAGATGTTCCTACCACCATCTGACAAATTACAAGAAACTGCATATGACTTTGCAGCATTATGCGACACTAGTCTGTAATGAGATGAATACTTACAACTAGAGAATCAAACTTCATGCCTTAGGTCCAAATTTTCATATAACTCCCAGTAGCAAATCATTGCCCCAGCGTCATTCCAAAGTAGTAAAACTAAAGACGAATTACTTAAATTTTCAAAAGTACTCAGCCAGTGGGGGTCGCAAGCACTCCTAGGGAAGGGGTTTCTAGGGAAACCTTAAAAATTACGACATTGAATTGTTTTAACGCGGATCCAGAATTTCACGAGTCTCGTATATAGCCAAAGGGATGCTTTTCTTACTGTTTTCCCACAGTCGAGCAGGAAAAAGCAACTCCCGCTTTTTACGTACAAAACAGACACCGGGGCTGAAAGAGCCTCTAGAGCCGCTCTGAATAAAGCGGCGAGGCACCGCTTTTCCCACGGGCAGCCTCACGGGCCTGACACTACCTCTTCAGGAGCTCCGCCGCAGGCTGGGAACAGCCCGCTGCAAGGCGCGGTGCCACATCCCCCGAGCAGCTCCGGCCTCGCAGCGCTCCCCGCGCCGTGCCCGGAGGACGAGCAGCCGCCACTCACCTCCCCGCCGGCCCGTCGCGTTCTCCAGCGCTCCGTCCGCAACTGCCGCGGGACAGGCGGCTCCTTCCGCTTCCGGGGCCGCTGCCTGCTAATTGGAGCTCTGGGCGAGAAAAGCGGTGGCTCCTTTGAAAGCGTAATGCTCATTTTAGTCATATTAATGAAAGGCAGGGTAATTCTATAAAAATATTAGAAAAAGCTTTCTAAGATTGCAGTCGGATGCACCCTATACACGATGTACTGGGTTTGGTATTGCTATTAATTTATTATTCAACATTAAAAGGGTTTCCCTATACAGGGAGGTGTCTGGAGGAAAAGGTTCCAAACGGATTGGTGAGGACAAAGCTGTTTCTAGAATTGTTTTCCCTCAAAGACCGACTTTGTCCCTGGGAGATCCTAAAACTTTCAGTGTGGAAATTTCAGGTATTTGCGGGTTTGGTAGTTTTCTGGCAGCTGAAAGAAATGGAATTCTCTCAAAGAAGATAGCAAATGTTAAAGACTTAAGTGCATTTTCCCCGTTTGCTTGGGCCTATTTAGGGGGCGAGAGAAGAAAGAGGAGCTCAGAGATTGTAAAAACACAGCCTCGTGAAGCAAGGTGCCCGTGCCAGGCACAGCGCTATCGTAAAGCGGCGCACGAGTCTGTCGCAGGCAGTTTTTGTCCCTGCTAAGACGCAATAAGCTTAGCGGTGTCTGCGTCCAGTGCTTTGCTAGCGTGACGATGGAATAAATCTATTTTTCAGATGTGGATTTCGGCCGTCTTGGTTACGTGCATATTTTTTGACTCACACAGCAGGGAAGAGATCCGATCCAAGTTTGCAACTAAGGATTTTAATAGAAAAAATAACTTTAGAGCCTGTTGACAGTAGCAAGATTCTCAATAACTCTTTAAAGACAACCTGGTCATTTTGTAACTGGTCCTGTTTTGGTACAGTTATGTACAGTTAAATGCTGTCTATCAGAATCCCAGGGAGGGGCTTTTAATTTGTAAATGTGCGATTATATGTGATAAGCTGATCTCACCCTCAAATTTTCGTGTGTATAGTCAGGATTAGCCATAAAAAAAAAAAAAAACCTGCTAAACCCCTGGCCCCCGAAGGGATGTGTCAAACACTTCAACAGAAACACAATTCAGTAACAATTGCGGAGGAAAAATTACCGGTCATCGCTTACGATCTGTGGGGAATTTCCTCGGTAATTACAAACCTAGGACGTAGGGAATTTTGGAGGCAGAATCCCATTTTTAGCCACGGGCATCCGGACGAAAAAGCTGGTCCTTTTCCACGGAAAGGAAAGCCCGGCAACCTCGGTGTTTCGGGGGCAATGACCCGTGTAGGAGAGGGAACGACCGGCAGGACCTTTCTCCACCTCACGTCCCCCCCCCCCCCCCGCCTCCGCTCCAAGGTGCGGCCGCTCCAGGCGCGGTCGGCTGCTTTTAGAGAGTTAATCGGGCACACCTGCGCTGGCAGCGGCCAGCCCAGAGGGGCCGGGGGGGGCATCCCGAGCGTCCGCTCAGCGACAACGGCTGGAGCGCCGAGCAGGGGCCGGGGAGCAGCCGGATGCACCCGGGCACGGAGCATTGCTGCAGGAAAACGCCCAGGGAAAAGCCCTCGTACCGAGGGGCAGCACCTGAGTAGGCGGGGCAGCATGTGGGGTCCCGGGAGAAACTTTCAACTTTCCCCTTTCATCTCATCGGTCCCTCCGCAGAGTCTCCAGTCCCTCCACAATGCCTCCAGAAAAGAAAGGAGTTATGAGGAGAAAAGAGACTTAACTAGAGAGAAAAACAATTATTTTTCCATAATTATCTTTGTTCAAATTAGGGAAGAATCCCCTTCACCTGCAATTTTAATGGTATCTTCTAAAGGAAACCTTGCCTTCTCCATGCTTTTGAGGCTGTCAACTGACAGGGAATTCTCATTTTCCATTATTCACCAGTTTAAATAGAAGAGGAAAACCTCAATGATGTTACTTTATGAGTTTGAATTACAGCAAACTCCCCCATTTTCATCATCCTAAGGCTTAAACTGAGGGGGAAACCCAGTTGTCCCTCCTTTTTAAAGATTTGAATTGAGGGGAAAATACCTTGCTTTCGATTATTTGAGAGATTTAAAGTGAGGAAGCCCCTCTTTTCCCAATAGTTTAGGGGATTAGATTAAGGGGGAGAAGGCTGTTACTTGCCTCTTTATCGATTCAAGCGGGGTAAACAGCCCCTATTTCCTCGCTTTAAGGGGTTCAGTTAAAGGATGCTCTCCCTTATTCAGCATTTTAAGGGCTTAAATCTGCATTTCAGGGCACTTCTGCCGGCGGCCCGGTAGAGAACGTCCGGAGGTAGCCCGGCAGGTAGGTAGCCCTAACGCCGCCCGGGAGTCTCTTCATTTTTCTTTATAAGGCATATGGCCCTAACTAGACGTCTCAATGAGAGTTACCGCCTTTTCTTCTTTACTGTACTTAGTCACACGTGGAGCATCCCTCATTAATCACTAAGGAACGATGATGCCGATAAGCAGCTAATTATCCCAATTATCTGTCTACGGTGCCAAAATATCCCCCTTTTCCATTAATTTCTAGGTGAATTAGAAGGGAAAAACCTCGAGCATACTATTTTACGGGACCGAATCAAGGGTAGCTGCCACATTTTTGTCACCCTAGTGTTTAAATAGACCGGGAAGCCCAGCGGTCCCCCCTTTCCGACGGTTTGAACGGATGGCAAAATCCCCCTTTTCCCATCATTTGAGCAATTTCAAGTGAGGAAAGCCCCTCTTTTCCAAATCGTTTAGGGGATTAGATTAAGGGGCAGAAGGCTGTTTTTTGCCTTTGTACTGGTTTAAGCAGGGGGAAAGAGCCCCTGTTTCCCCACTTTAAAGGGTTCAGTTAAAGGAAGCTCTCCCTTTTTCAGCATTTTAAGGATTTAAATCTGCATTTCAGGACACTTCTCCGGCACGCCGGTAGCAAAGGTCCGGCACGGGAGCGACCCTCGCAGGTAGGTAGCCTTAACGCCGCCCGGGAGTCTCTTAATTTTCTTTTATAAGGCATACGGCCTCAATTAGAAGTCCCAATGAGAGTTACAGCATTTGTATCGTTACCATTGTTCTCCACCCTACTTAGTCACAAGTGCAGCACCACTTAGCAATCGCTAAGGAGCAACAATGCCGATAAACAACTAAATACCCTGCTTATCTATGGCACCAAAACATGAACTTTTCTCTCTTCCCCAGTCACTGCCCTGTTCCTCAATATAGTTACTGTATAAAAGAATGTGGCAGTATTTCCCCAAAGAGCCTTTTCCTCTACCCTGCCCTTCACTTACCTCGAATTTGAATCAGAGGAGCCAAATAAGCACAGCCCTTCTGAGGGCTTTTATACCTGGGGATAATTACCTCCACCCTTTTCCCCAGGCATCATGGGAATGAGAGGTGGGCTCAGGTAGGGGTATATTAACCCTGGGATTTGGGCTTGGTCTTCAGTCCCTCCCTGGGATTCACTGGGATAAGAGGTCTCCTCTCACTTTGGTGAAGGAGCTCTATCTGCTTATCTCAGCTTTTCTTGAAGCTGATGCTTTTGGCTTCTAGAAGCAAAGCAGCTTTGAAATCTCCATGAAGAAGATTGTGTGGAATCCAGGGAGTATTTAAGCTCAGGATTTTGGGTTGTAGCTTCAGGGATGGTAAGGGCTTTTTCTAATTTTGCTTGTTCCTCTTGGTTTTTTTTTTTGAGGAGCCTTGTTTTTTTCTGCTGCTTATTTTGCCTTTTAGAGCAACAGCAGCTTTAAAGGCACCACGAAGCAGATAGCATGGAGCACAAGGAGTTTTTAAGCTTATGTTTTTGGCTGGAGTATTCAGGGATGGTACACAAGGGGCTTTTGTCACTTTGGTTTTTCCTCTTGTTTTTTTTTTTTTTTTGGNCATGGAGCACAAGGAGTTTTTAAGCTTATGTTTTTGGCTTGAGTATTCAGGGATGTTACATAAGGGGCCTTTGTAATTTTGGTTTTTCCTCTTGTTTTTTTTGAGGAGCCTTTTTTTTTTTTCAGCTGCTTCTTCTGGAGCAACAGCAGGTTTGAAGGCACCATGAAGGACAAGGAGATTTTAAGCTCATGGTTTTGGCTTGAGTGTTCAGGTGTGGTAAGGTGCTTTTGTAATGTTGGTTTGTCTTCTTGGTTTTTTTTAGCTGCTGCTTTTGGCCTCTAGAGCAATAGCAGCTTTGAAGGCACCATGAAGAAGATAGCATGGAACACAAGGAGTTTTTAAGCTCATGTTTTTGGGCTGAGTGTTCCGGTGTGGTAAGGGGGTTTTGTAGTTCTGGTTTTGCTTCTTGGTTTTTTTTTTGAGGAGCATTGTTTTTTTCAGCTGCTTTTTTTGGCCTCTAGGTTAATAGCAGCTTTGAAGGCACCATGAAGAAAGATAGCATAGAACACAAAGAGTGTTTAAGCTCATGATTTTGGTCTGAGTCTTTAGTTGTCATAAGGTGGTTTTGTAATTTTGGTTTTCTTCTTGTTTTTTCTTTTAGGAGCATTGTAACTTCTGGATTGCATCAAGTACGAAGCTTGGAATTTTTTCAGCAGATTCATCTTGTGACAAAAGGGAGCCGCTCCATGTCAAAGATGACATCCAAAATTGAGGCTTCAGATAGGTAAGATCGTGTCCGGGAGAAGGGAGCAGGGTCACCGGTTCAGGACACGTCGGGAGGGGTTTCAAAAGCCACACGGTGGGAAGCGGCGTTCATTTGGGGCCCCTTAAGGCTTTTCCTCAAGCACAGCCCGTGCATTTATGTGTCTTAAAGCGCACAAATGCATCCACAGCACTCACGGAAACACCGTGTGTCTTTGTCCCCCGCTGACCCGGGCGTCCCTTGCAGTAACAGCCACGGCTTTTGACTCAGGGCAAAGCCAGAGACTCGAGGACCCGGGCGCACTTAGGAGAGGGTGATTAGCCGAAGTGGCAGGATTTGGCCCGTATGCCACTAAATATGTGAATTGAGTTTGATTTTCTTTATCTTAGCTGACTAAGAGGCTAACCGGGCTATCACGAGGACTTCTAAGACAGGTGAAGAGGACTCCTTTTATGTCCGAAGAGGATTCACATTGCCAGTCATCCAAAAGCTAAGTCGGGGGCTTTGACTCGGAGATGGGATGATAGCGGGATGGAAATTCCGGGAGAGACGTATTAATCAGTGCAGAGTTAAGGGATGTCCTGTAAGGGGCCTTTAGGACAGTTAAAGGGAGATTTTTTGATTGCAACTGTAGGGTGTGCAGTGCAGAGCAGTTCCAGTCTGTGTCGTGTCACGTGTCGTGTTGTCCGGTGTGTCTCGGGGATCCCTCGGATCAGATAGGTCCGCCTTTTATCCTTGAGGACCTCATGGCAAGAGTCAGCCATCACCTTCGGGTTCTCGAACGTTCGCGCTTCTCGGCACGTCGCCGATACGGTTCCTTCTCTTACCGGCTCCTTCGTCCGCGTCTCGGAAGCTTCTAGCCAGGTGTCTTTTGAGGCCTTTTTCCCGGCCGTATTGCCATCCATCCCTTCTGGCCGTGAGTTGTAATGTCCCGGGGCTTATAACCTTGTAAGGATCCGGGGTGCCTTCTGAACGCAGGGTCGTCTCGCTCGTCTCGATCCTCGTGACCGACAGCTCTTATAACGGGTCACTCTGTTACGGTCTGTTCTTCTGCTCCTTAGAGCCACTTCCATCCGCTCTCGCCACGCCACCGATCGTCTCTTTTGGTGTCATCTCGGTCCTTGCCGTCATTCTTCCCATCGAGAACTTTTATTTAATTATCCTCGCGTCACACTGTTTGTAGCCTCATGTGTCATTGAAGTTTGTGTTTAGCCTGGAACTGCTCTGCCCTGTGGAATAGAGTGGGGAGTAGGTGGAGAAGAAAGAAGATACTACAGGTAACCTTTAGCTTTGCTTAACCACTTGGCCTTTGTTGTCCCTTTCTTTCAGATGCAGATGGATTAAATCTGTGGCAGAGCATCTCGTATCGGGTGAGGAGGTTCCCACAGGAAGGTCAGTTGCCGTTTGTCTTTGTGGGGCAAGTGTAAATGGTGCCTATGTTACAGCATTGTTCTTTGTGTTTAGTTTTAGGAGGTTAAGCTGGACATCAGCAATCAAGGTCAAGTGAGGAAGGTAAGCGGTGACCGGTGGGCAGAGAAAGTTGTTACTCCTCGGGTGTCAGGTTCGTGCACCGACATTTGATTTTTCTTTATCGTAGCCAACCGAGAGACCGAGGCCCCGCGACGGCGTGAGCTTTCCCGACGGCAGCATTCTTTTGCGCCCGAGGCGGATTCGCATCTCCGGCCATCCGAGAGATAAGTCGAGGGGACGAAAGCGGGGTCCCGGGTAGGGGCTCACCGGGAGGGATTTCTGAGTGAGCTTTGGAGGTGGGGATATCCAAGAAGGGGCCCCTTAGGCCAAATTAAGGACAAGCGTCCCTTTTGTTCACGGCGCAGAGCCACACAGGGCAGAGCAGGACCGGCGCACGTTTTGTCACTCGTCTATCGTGCCTTCTTTGTCTTTTGGTCCTCTCGTGTCGCAGGTCTTCTGCCTTAGCTCCTTTAATGTGCTTGTGCTCATTCTTCTCGCCCAGAGTTTTCTCCGTTCCTGTCATCCCCTCGTTTGTTGTCTTCTGTGTCACGGGTGCCTGCACGAGTTACATCCGGAGCTGCTCTGCCCTGCTGCATGGCCTGGCCTATGGGTCTAATAGGACAAGTTCCAAGGACTTGAAATTTGTCACGTAGGGTTTAGTTTGGCCTCTAGATGGTATTCCTAGCTTGACAGCAGATGGCTGGAGCAGATAACTTCTCCTGCAGCACTTTGACTTTTGTCATCCTTTTCTTTCAGATGCAGATGGAAGAAATGTTTGGCAGAGCGCCCCCTGCCGGTCGAGGGGGTTCCCGCAAGAAGGTCAGTCTCAGTTTGTCTCCGCAGGAGGCCAAGTGTTAAGTGCGGTTGTGTGACAGCACTGTTCTTTGCTTTTAGGGGGTGAATCCGGATCTCAGCAGTCAAGGTCGATGGAGCGAGGTAAGCGGTTACTTGTGGAAAGAAAAAGTTGTTATTCCTCGGGCGTCAGGTTGCGATTCGCACACCGACATTAAGTTTTCTTTATTGTAGCCGACTAAGAGACGGCAGCCCGGCGACGACAGGAGGCTCAGGGTCCACGAGGCGGCCCTCTCCCGCGTCCGAGACGGATTCGTATCGCCGTACGTCCGAGAGATAAGTCGAGGGGATGGAAACGGGGGGTCGGGGCTCGCCGGGAGGCATTTCCGAGCGAGCGTTGGAGGCGGGGATGCTCGAGAACGGGCCCCTCAGGCCACAAGAAGGGACAGTCTCGCATTCGATCACAACGCCAAGGTGCGCAGGGCAGAGCAGTCCCGGTTCGTGTCGCTCGTCTCTCGTGCATTCCGTGTCTCGTCGGCATCTGGTGTCACAGGTCTTTTGCCTTAGCTCTTTGAGACGCTTATTTTAAATGCTGGGCTCCGTTTTTACCATCTCCGCTCTCGATGTTTCTCAGCCTGCTGCCGATATCATCTATCCTTTGAGTTGTGAACTCAAAGGTGCATCTGAATTGCTTTTCTTTTCCAGTCTTGTTCTGAGCTGTATTCACAGCTATGCACTGCAGCGCTCCGGTATAGAGGATTAGGACTTGTGAGAATGTGAAGAGAAATAGAGGATTCTGCCCGTACCGTTCTCGGGCTCGCATCTTCGCAGTTCTCGGAATAAGTCATATCGGCTTCTTCTTTTGCCAGGGTTCTTTGAGCCTCGTCGGCTCGGCATCGGTCTCGCCCGGTTCATCTTGTTCTCGGTCCTTGCGATCCTTCCTCTCTCTGAGAGTTTTCTCCTCTCGTTCATCACGTCTCGTGTCACAGGCGTCTGCACGCATTCGGCCCGGAGCTGCTCTGCCCTGCCACACCGTCTGGCCTATAGGTGTAACGGGACCGGCTCCCGGGACTTGAAATTTGTGATGTAGGGTGTTGTTTGGCCCCTAGATGGTATTTGTAGAATTTCAGAGGGTGGCTGGAGCTGATAACTTCTCCTGCAGCACTTTGACTTTTGTCATCCTTTTCTTTCAGATGCAGATGGAAGAAATGTGTGGCAGAGCACCCCCTGCTGGCTGACAGGGTTCTCACAGAAAGGTCAGTCACTGTTTGTGTTTGCAGCGCAAGGTGAAATGGTGGCTATGTTACAGCCTTGTTCTTTGTCTTTATTTCTAGGAGGTAAAGCCAGATATCAGCGGTCCAGGTCAAGCAAACAAGGTAAGCGGTGACCACCAGACAAAATGAGTTGTTATCACCGGGCTCTCTGTTTCTGGCGCAACTCTAAGCATCTGTTGCCATTTGTGTATTTTAGGGGGTCCACTCGCAAGACGTCCCGGCCCAGGATACCGGTGGCAAGGTGGGTACAAGCTTAAGCTATCGGTGTGGGATGCTTCAGTCTGAAGGGGGAGGTTGTGATTTTGCCGTCTTTCACCATGCTTTTTTTATTTCTTTGCAGATGCTGCCACCCCCTCAGACATTGGAAGAATGGGAGGCAAACGGGTGAGTCAGCATTTAGGCAGGGCGAGTAATAGGCGAGCCGTAGATGGCAGCGTGCTAAGCATGTACATTTTTCTTTGCAGGTATCCTCCGGGCCCCCTCTGGAGTCGGACGAAGATTTGAGGTGAGCTGAGGCAGCGGTGCAGAGAAGCTCTGGGACTTACTCTTTTTGAGGGCAATAGTCAAGTTTTCTGTTTTTTCATCCTAGGTACCGTGAGGAGCTGCGGACCTGAAGTTCGGAAAGACAGGTAAGCGATGGCTCTCGGCAGCGCCGAGGGAGGGAGGCATCGCGGAAGGGGTCGCTTTTGGGACATCTCGGCGCAGTCTCAGTTTTCTTTCTGAATTTTTGCAGCCACCCACTCGCACCGTGGAGAACCTCTCGACGCCCACGCGTTCTTTTCCGTCTAGGATGGATTTCGTCCGCTCCTTTTCCTAAAGCTAAGTGTCTGGGCAGGTGGTTGGGAGAAGGGGAAAAGCCTTTCAAATCAGAATTTGAAGTTAGCTTAGAGGATAGGGCTGTAGGGGGGACAGGGCCCTTGGAATTAAGGGGAGAGGGTTCTTCCTCAGCATCACTCGACCATTTGCCAGGCAGGGCAGTTCTGACCCGTCTCTTCACCCTCACGAGCTTCGCCTCCTTGGGCTTCTTCGCATCTCGAACTCGTCGTGGGTCTTTTCGCCCTAGGAACTCGCCTCGGGCCCCAGAGCTATAGCCACGGTCACTTGGCAGTCATCTCTTCCTTCTCTAGGCCTGTCGAGTTTCTCGACCATCCTCTTAACAGCTTTGGCACTAACTTCTCGCAAGGAGTTCCATCTCACCATCACGTGTTATCGCCAAAGAGCCTTCTTTCCTTTGGCATCATCGGCCTCTGGCTCATCTTGCACTAGGAATCTTGGGTCCATCGGGTGAAGCTGCTGGGCAGTTTCAACTTGTGTCTATGTTATGTATTTTTTGTCCATCGTCTTCTGCGTCATAGGGCTTCTTTACATCTCCACGCTTCTTCGGCATCATTCCGGGCCGTATCGGCCGTAGTCTAGTCGCGTACCTTCCTGCATCGGGCTAATTGCGGTCGTTCGCCTTTTTACTTTCTGCGACCGGAAGAAGTATACGAGATATTCTCATCCATTTTCTTTCTCGGTCTCGGCCGTGTCTTCTTTTCACGTACCATTCCCTCGAACTTCTACGTGGAGGGCGTTAAACCCTCCCCCCGTCACCGCGGTCATTCGGTAGCTTCCACCGCCTTAAGGCAGATCAAGAATTGATCATCCTCAGAATCGCGTTAAGTCCTCTCGTCATCTTTCTTTGTCTTTGCACGCCACCGTCGGCGTGCCACTTAGGGTCGGAGCTGCCCTGCCTCAGCATACAGAGTCACAGTTAGGTAGAACAGTTGTGAAATTTAGAGTATTCACTTTTCCATGGGTTTTTGGGTAGAAAATGCATGGGCCCGGTGTGGGGATAACTCCCGTCCGTCAACCCCTTCTGAACTCTCTCACGTTGTCTCGCAGGTCCCCGAGGCGCATTCGAGTCTCCCCGGTCACCGACGCTACCGATTCTTCTCGGGGTCTACCATTCGACATCGAGGAGAGCGGCATCCAGAAGACGTGTCAAAGCATCCTCTCGGGTGGAGCTTTTTGTGTAAGGGCTGCAGTTGGGGTGTAAGCTGAGGGCTGTGTGACTGCATGGGTGGCTGTGTGACTGCCTGCTTAGGGTATGAGTGACTGTGTCTGCTTCTGAGTCTGTGTGTGTTGACTGGTTCTAATCTTGCGTGTGTGATGATATGATGTTTGCCTTTCAGGTTTCTCAACCATTTTTAAATTTAGAATAAAAAAACCCCAGCTGGGGGGGTTTTTTTTTTTTCCCCCCCGGCTGGGGTTTTTTTTCCT